>CM038671.1:346560986-347129014 GCA_021605145.1 Aegilops bicornis | reverse complement strand
GCCCAGTCCGTGTAGTTGTTACCATCATCTTTCAACTTAGCTTTCTCTAGGACCGCACAGGGGAATGCTGGCACGGGCCATTGATCTACAACATATATATGCAAAAACTATTAAGACTAAGTTCATGATAAATGAAGTTCAATTAATCAAATTTCTAATGAACTCCCGCTTAAATTAACATACCTCAAGTTATCTAAGTGATACATGATCCAAATCAACTAACCCATGTCCGATCATCACGTGAGATGGAGTAGTCATCAATGGTGAACATCTCTATGTTGATCAGATCTACTATTTGACCTTTCGGTCTCCAGTTTTCCGAGACCATGTCTATATATGCTTGTATCGTTATGTTTAACCCAAGTATTCTGCATGTGCAAAACTATCTTACACCCTTTGTATGTGAACGTAGAGTCTATCACACCCGATCATCACGAGGTGCTTCGAAACGACGAACTTTGGCAATGGTGCATACTCGGGGAGAACACTTTTATCTTGAAATTTGGTGAAGGGATCATCTTATAAAGCCATCGGAGTGTGATGGCTGTCGGTGGCGCTGAAGCAGATCTGCGGTGGTAGACGGGTACATCGGGGAATAAGTCCCATTGCGGTGGAAGAGAAGGTCATGTGAGCGGCCCCGGCAAAGAGGATGACGGCGCCGATGAAGCGAGAGGACGCAATGCAAGGCTCTTGGTCCTTCGTCATGGATGAGAAACGTCCATCTCTAGCAGTGGACGACGTGGTCTTGGAAGGCGCTCCGGCATGGTGGAGGACGGTGGCGATGGATGGGGTGGCGGACGGAGGAGGCTGGTGTGGGGATGGTGTTCTAGCATGGACGGTGTATGAATGGGAAACTGGAGGGAGAGGTACGGGGAACCATGTTTTTGGGACACGCCTATCTGAAATATGGGAAAGTTGCGAACTTAGCCCCCGTTTAAAATTTGGACGTCTCGTCGGTTGGGGATAGGATGGTAATCTCGCATATCGCCAATATTTTCCCAGAGCGATTTTGGGCGAGGAGAGGGTGTTTTGGCGCCCATGGTTGGTGCCCATGGTGTATGAACAGGGCTGACAAGTAGGGCGGTTGTGTCACATCTGAGTGAAGTTACAAACCTGTCACTATTTAAAATATTTGCCTACATCGATTTCGGCCGAGTCGAGTTTGTTTTGCTGCCCACCGTGTGTGAATGGGGAAATGGAGGGAGAAACAGAGGTCTTTCGGATGAGCTTGAATCAAATGTGTTTTGCCACCCATGTTTGGGGCCCACCGTGTCGGAATGGGCTCAGAGGCGGTCGTGTCACGTCTAATTAAAGTTACTAACCTACCCCTATTGAGAGCAGTGGAAATTGGGCCGTTGGGTGTAAGGGGTAGACAGTAATTTCCATCTCCCAAACACTTGGCTTTGGGCAGCCGACGTGGGAGTGGACATTTTGCCGCTTCTTCCGAATTTTGGGACAATAAGCATCCACGTTTACCCTGGAAACTAAATTCGAATCCATTTCGTATTCCTATACGAATCTTTATAAATCATTCTATGTGTTTTTATATATCTTCAAAAGCACGAAAAAGATGTATTCCACTATCATATATGAATATGATTTACAAATGTCGATACTCGAATTCAGAAGCTAGAATCCAGTTTAAGGTGAATTCGAATATTTGGAACACCTTATGTCCAACTCAAATGTCACACGCAACATAAAGTGTACTCCCATTTAGATATGTACACAAGCGATGTATCAAGATTCAAATACCGAGTCAATCAACCAAGAATGTACAATACTAACAGCATATATACACTTATAGATATGGATCAATAATATCAACTAACATACATAAGCCAGGCCGCTGTACTTTTTTTTTTTTGCTAGAAGAGCATCTTTTTCTAGCGAAGCTAGTACAACATCTTGGCCCTTTCCGATGCGTGCCACTTATGGTCCATCTATACTACTATTATTGTTGATGCACATTCAGCCCGATTGGCATATTTGTAGGTCTGGCACAGCAATCAAAATGAAATGTCTCCGAGTCTTATCAACTAGTACAGACTTGTGCTCAAATAAAATTACAAACCAAAAAACAAAAAACAATTATTACATGATCTCTAAAACAAATGGTTTGATCGATTACATGAACAAACAACACAAAGGTTATTCAACGATGGAAAGAACATTTCACCTATGATTTACCAAGTGGGAATTTAATTTCCTTTTTTCCTTCAGGACCTTAACAATGCGGTCAATCTCAGCTTGCTTCGTTTTGAAATCCACCAAATATTTAATGGTTGTCTTGAGTACTGCTTGTGATTGTGTTCTTTGCTTCCTCAACATGTCAAATTCATCTCTAAGTGCAGAAGCATAATCTCTTTCTACCACTAGTTTAGCCTCTAGAGCATCGTGATTGGCAATTCATGATGCACAATTGGGCGGTGCCATCTTTGTGGGATGATACAACGTCCATGGGGACCTCGCTCTTTGATCTTGGACTAGCCTGTTTTGCCATTAAAGTTCCGATTGGATTTTGAAAAGTTGAAGTTAGCAAAACATCTCAACTGGGAGTTATAACAGCAAACCAGTTAAACAAACAAGGAATTAAAGAGTTTCAATTGGATGCTGAAAAGTAGTTAATAACATCATTGTAACCGGTTGTTGCCGCAGCAAAGCAGTTAAACAAACAAGTTTTGCAAAAGGTAACTATTGTGGCATTGGAGTTTCTCTTGGATCCTGAAAAGTTGAGTAGCCAGTAACATGATTAGAGCAACGGGTTGCAGTAGCAAAGTAGTTAAACAAACAAGTTTTGCAAAAGGAACCTGTTGTGGCATTGGAGTTTCTCTTGGATCCTGAAAAGTTGAGTAGTCAAGAATTTGATTAGAGCAACAAGTTCTGAGCAAACGTGTTACACAAATATATTTTTTAAAATGTACTGCTGTGCAATTGGACTTCCAATTGGATCACGAAAACTTGAAGTTGGTAAGATGATTACGACAACAAGTTACAATGACAAACCAGGTAAACAAGGAAGTTTCTGAAAACATACCTATTGTGCCAACGGAGTTTCAGTTGGATCCTGCAAACTTGAATGATAGCAATCAATAAATAAAGTTTTGCAAGAGCCATAAGAAACTAACATCAAACTAGTTAAACTAACCAGTTTTGGCAACGTATTTAATTACACATGAACTAGTAAAACTAACAAGTTCTTGGCAACGTATTAAAGTAACAAGTCGGTACCGTTTACCAAAGAACACGTACATCTGTAAATTTCTTTGATGTAAGCAAAATGATTCCAACACATATATAAGTTAAAAGGGCGGTGTCCCTCATATAAACCTGACAGTTGTCTACCTATGAACATGCAAACATTACTAGTGCAACAAGTGATGACAGCAAACCATTTAAACAAACAGGGTATCAGAATGTAAATTACACGTGAATTCTGCTGCACCCTAGAAGTACATATGAACATCTATCTACGTGCTAAAGTAGCTACTTAAGTTCAGGCAAACAGGTAACTCTTAACAGTAAGTATGAAACACATAGATAGGCGCAGTCTATAATAGGATTAACATGCTATGGCATTATGTAATCAGTAGCAAACTAAATTAAGCCAAGCAACGTAATTGAACAATTTTGCAATAAGTGGCTAACTAAAATTCCGAGAAGCAGTGTAACCGAACTTACGCTTAGCTCTTTGTACAAGCACTGCTGCAACTTCTTCTTCGCTTACATGGTTCTTTGATGGAGTCCATGGCATCAATTGCTGGGATACGCAGTCCCAATACTTCTTTCTTCCGACACTGCATTGGTAAGTCGAATGGTTAATCTGGTAAGATGGTGCGTCCTTGATATGTTATATGAGGATGTGTAGTCAGACTAGTTGTAGCCACACACATCACACTAGCTTTAACTGTATATTTCATGTGATTGCATTTGGCTTATCGAGATCTAAGCAATCTACAATAGGATGAAAAGACTGGCATCCTTCACATTATTGGCGAACTCAGTTCATAGAAACAAGCAATTCAACCATTCTGTGGGTAAATCAAAAGCGCCACTGGAATATTTTTCACTACCCCAATCATACACGCAAAAAGGGGTGACGCCACCGTAGGGGCTGGTATGGGCGGCTGCCTCAGGTGGCAGGAAAGTGTGCACCTAGTTTGAGTCGTCCAGGTTGGCCCAAACTAGTTTTGTTCGTCCCAACGCACGAGCAGGCAATGTAAAAAATGAAGAAAAACATTTCAATTTGGATGGGCCAATAAAGTAAGTGCAAGGCAGGCCCTATAGCAGGCTCGCGGCCCAAACGAGCGCCTCACGTATCAATCGACAACAAGAAAAATCCCAATTCGTTCGCTCCAGCCTCCAGTTTGGTTCCCTCCTAACCTAGCCCCGCTGGACAGACCGACACAACACTTCCACGCGCCCTCGTTGGAGGGCGGTCACCGGGCTTCAAGCGAATTGAAGGACAAGAAGATGAAGATGCAACCCTGGGTGTAGCCTGCGTGGGAGGCAGCGGTGGCAGCACGAGCATGGCATCGAGCTTGCGCAAACGGACAGTCACAGCTTGCAAGATGTCACGCCCAATATGCAACCCTATCCTAAAGTAACTCCAAGGTCCCACCAAGGATAGAAGCGCATATTGGAGACGCTTTTGCAAGTTGGATATCATTACTTTCGGTGTTCTGGGAACATGGGTCCCCAGACTTGCCTGCCTGCGGCCTATGGCGTGACTCCACCAGCGGCCCTGTACGGCCCGTATTCACCAGCAAACACTCAAGACCCTCGCGAGGGGCCGAGCCTCGCAAGGCGGACGACATAAGACCTCCTCAGGGGCGGCCTCACTAGGATGGCTCGCGAGGAGCGGAGAGATCAAGGCGAGGGGCACCTCATGAGGTTCCCGTGGATGTGAGGCACGACGACCAAGGCCAGGCGGGTGCCAGCGGGCGCAGAGTACCGGTTGCCTCTTTGATGCTAAAGGGGGTAGGTGCAGGCGAGGAGTTCTGAGGCATCAGGCAAAGGTTTCCATATCGGTGCAACAAGACCTAGACCAGCAGGACGGCAGGACGGAGGTCATCACGGAGCCCACGACGGCGTCACCACCACAGCCTTTGGCAGGCGAAGACCACCTTTTTTCATGATAGCTTGTACTAGTTGTCCCCCTTCAAATTGGTCGTTGTGGGATCCCTTCCCGCCTAATATTTGGGAAGAGGACCCGGGCCTCTATAAATAGGACTAGCCACCACCATAGAGAGGAGGACTGATCTGAAAGAGAGATCCATTCCATCCACACACCCACAAGCTCACCGAGCTCAAGAACACCTCTCCTCAAGAGGCTGTTCATCCCTTATATTTGTTCATCCTCAGCCTACTAGGCAATCCACCACACAACCCCTCAGTAGGGTATTACACCACATCGGTGGCCCAAACCAGTATAAAATCTTGTGTCCCTTGTTCTTCGGGTTCGACGAGCTAAGCTTCGGGATTGCGGTGAGAGCGAGAGCTAGGGGGAGAGAGATCTTCGTGGGCACCCCAGAGTTCGAACCTCAAGGGTTTTGCCGGAACCCGTGATCCAACATTTGGCGCGCCAGGTAGGGGTGTGCAGAAGCTTTCCTTTCGTCGATCCACGCTCCACCGCGTCCATGGCAGACGCGCGTCGAGCCCGCACCGAGCGTCGGGCCGCCCTCGCCGCCCGTGTTGCTCAGAAAGCCCCTCTCGGCAGGCCTCTGTCGGCGGGCCTCCCCGCCGTTCTCCGTCACCCGCCGCCAACGGCTCCACTGGCCCGGTGGGAAATGAGCAGCAAGCGTCCTCGCTGCACCCTTCTGTGCGGCGGGACGGCCGCATCGCCACCCCGTCGCTGACTCCGGCTGGCTCATCGTCCCACACTCGTCGCGCGCCCACAGACGCTCAGGCCGCGCTGCTCATGACACGCGAGCTCCTACGCTACCGCCCGGTCGACGACCTCTTCGAGGACTGGTTGGACTGCATTGCCGAGCTCGTCAGCGCCACTGGGGGCTCTCCCACACCGTCCCTCTCGCTGCCTCACCCTCCGCTAGCCGCGGGCGATGTAGCTCACGGGGCGCCTCTGCCACCTCTGCACCAAGACGGCGCCTGGCACCAAGACGCGCGGCCCCTTGGCGCGACCCGCCGCGCCGGGCGCCCGCGCATGAAGAAGGAAGCTGCCAAGAGGTTCCCCGACCGAGAGAAAACGCTCCCACGCTCCCGGCACCGCCGCGTCAAGATCGCGTGCCGCCCGCGGCGGTGGTGCACGGGCATTAAGACCAAGCTCCTCCCCCACGGCGGGCCCCGGTGGCTACGGCAGGCTGTTGTGCCTTCATCCCGGAGCTGCGTAGCGTCGTTTGGCCATGCAAGTTCTAGCCAGACCTGCCTCCACGCTACGACGGCACCCCCGATCCTGCGGAGTTCTTGCAGCTCTACGAGCTGAGCATCGAGGCAGCCAACGACGATGAGAAAGTCATGGCGAACTAGTTCCCCATGGCTCTCAAAGATGGTGCTCGCTCATGGCTCCTGAACCTGACCCCAGGTTCGATCTCCTCCTGGGGTGAGATGCACGACCGCTTCGTCGCCATCCTCCTGGGAGAACCTGCAGAAGTACATCTAGCGCTTCAACAGCGTTTGCCTCAACATCCCCAAGGGGATAGACGAGGCCATCATTTCAGCATTCTCTGATGGTGTCCGTGACGTCAAGATGAAGGAAGAGCTCGCCATCCACGAGGAGGTGTGCATGGCTCTGGAGATGTTCAACATGGCGACCAAGTGTGGAAGAGCTGAGGAGGGGCGCCTTTCCCTCCTCGAGGTCCCTGCTGCCGACATAGAAGAGAAGAAAGCCAAGGCTAAGGACGTGAAGTGCAAGGGGGTAGCCGTGCTCGCGGCGGAGCTAGATACAAAGCGCGGCCGGGACCACCCCGAGTCGTCCAAGAGAAGTCGTCCATTCTGCGCCTTCCACAACGGACACAGCCACAACACCAATGGCTGCAAAGATCTCAGGGCCATTCGAGATGGACGCTTCGGTCAACGCCCCGAGCGCAACGACCGGGGCTACAGCCGGGGAGGAGGACGAAGTGGAGGACGCTGGGACGACCGTGGTCCCTGTCAGGGGTGGCGCGACCGGCCTCGTGACGACCACTAGCAGGACCAACCTCGTGAGGGCGCCTGGAGGGACCAGCCTCGTGAGGACTGTCCTCAGGGCAATCCTGGCCTCCCTCCGCTGCCGCCACCACCAAGAAGGAACGACAACCACCATCAAGACGAGGGGGCTGGGGACTTCCAGGAGCCCCGCGCTATCGCTTGCATCTTGGGCGGTGCTCAGGCCCCAGCTTCCCAGCGCATCTTCAAGCAGTTTGCTCATGAGGTGAACGCAGCCCTTCCCAGGCTCGCGGCCACGCGCCCGCTCAGGTGGTCCAAGTGCGCCATCACCTTCAGCTCGTCAGACTAGCTCAAGTGCGCGGCTACTGCCGGTGCCCTCCCGATGCTTTTCTCACCCGTCATCAGCAATGTCCAAGTCACCAAGACCCTCATCGACGGCGGCGCAGGGCTCAATGTCCTGTCCGTCAAGACATTCGACAGCCTCCAAATGCCATACGATCAGCTGTAGCCTACCAAGCCTTTCTCCGGAGTGACCGACGGCTCCACCACCCCGATAGGGCAGGTCCACCTCCCTTTCACCTTCGGCCAGCGTGACAACTACCGCACCGAGCTCATTGACTTCGACGTGGCCCACATCAGTCTGACGTACAACGCCATCCTTGGGTATCCAGCATTGGCGAAGTTTATGGCGGTGACCCACCAGGGCTACAACGTCCTCAAGATGCCGGGGAGTGGTCGCGTCATCATGGTCCCGTGTGAAGAAAGAGATGCGGTGTGCTCCCTTGAGCGCGCCTCCCAAGCCGCCGCCATCGAGGACCCTGACAATGAAGGCACACTATACCCTCCTGAGGCCATCCCCAAGAAGAAGAAGCAGCTACTCCATGCAGGGCCTTAGGAGAGCGGCGTCTCCAGCGGCACCACCTCAGGATCAGCGCCCGCAGCTGGGGCGCCTCCCTCTCTCGCATAGGAAGGCGTGCCCGGCGCCCTCCTCGGGCAGGGCTTGGGGGCTCTCTTCCAGAGGGCCTCAGACCTAGCCAACATCACGAGGGAGGCGCTCGGGCACCACATGGAGGCGTGCTTCGCTGCATGTTTCCCTCGAGAGGGCATAAGGCGAGGAGCGCCTAGTGCTCAGGAGTTCATCACCCAGGCAACCCAGGAGTTTCAGGAAGCAAGGACCATACGCGGCGACCGTCGCCCACCACCCGGTGCAGCTCCCCATCCTGGCGAGGACGGCGGGCTGCGCGTCTGCGTCCACATTCCAGGGCTCAACAGGGCCGCATCTCAGGAGTGCTTCTGTCCTTCGAGTGTTGGCCGATGCGAGGGTCCACCTCACAGCTATGTTCGCATGTCGTTTGGCCTGCTGAACGTGGCTGTCACCTACCAGCCTCATCTATGGAGCATCCTGGCGACTTAGGAGGCCAGGCATCACGCAATCCTGGCGGAGATGGCGACGGTCCTCAAGGAACCACACGAGCCCCCTAAGCCTCTTGAGGCTCAGGACCCTGGTGGATCGTGAGGAGCGACCTCTCCAGCACGCACCTTCAGCTACCTAGATGCCCCTTCAACAACGGAACCAGGTGACATTTTCCGGTTTACTCAGCTGGGAGCGCCCCTCGGGCTGCATCATTCCCAAGTCGCACGGGCCTACCCCGCGACATGTACCTTTTTGCATCTTTAGCTTACTCTGTTGGGGGTGCCCCTCAGGCTGCATCATCCCCAGGCCGCTCGGATCCATCCCAGTGGCATGTATCGTTCTTACATCTATCCCAAACTAGCTAATCTCCCTGCGTGGTTTCCCTGCGACTAACACTTGTTTGACTACATCTCGCGGCATCCTGTGTTGCTAACCGATCTCCTGCTTACCCTGCGGCGAGAGCTCCACATATCGGCACGGCGCTTGTGCTCGGGTCCATCCCTGCAACGCTGATAAATCTGAGAGATCGAGCTCTAGCTCGCGGCCCGCTCCGTGCACGTGACCTCATCGGATCCTCAGTGCCCTCGCCTTCTTGTGGAACAATCGACAGCTGGGTAACCAACGCGATCACGGGCTATATTCCCTCTCCAACCAACCTGCAGGAACCTCCCGAGGATGACAGCAGGCGGTACCGCGGGCTCCCTCTTCTTCCATGCAATTCTCTTGCACGTTAAAGGGGGGACTCCTGAGCATCGCGACTCAGGAGCTCTTACTGGCTCTCCAGCCCTCACCCCTGGCCTTAACCACAACATCGCGACTTGGCATACCAACGGCGGTTGAGCTTGCTCGAGGCCGGGACCCGAGGATGTAGAGCACATGGAAGAGAGTGAAAAAGAGGAGGAAGTTCGCACGGGCCTAACCCAGCTACACTATGGCCGTTGACGCATGAACCAGGCGCTGCACAAGGAGTCGGCTCTGGACCGCTAAGATAAGTTTCGCACTCGCGTCGGCTAAGCGATGCGGCATAGGGTTCCCATCACTTGCAGCCTTGCTATAGCGACGCCACCTTCCTTTCCTGCCCTCAGGTGGCTGCTTCCACGCTAAAGGGGACCTCTTGAGCATAGCGCCTCAGGAGCTCTTACTGGACCTCGGGCCGCTCACCTCCTGGCCTTGACCATGGCATCGCGACCTGGCATACCAGCGACAGCTGCAGCCTGCCTAGGGACCGGGACCTGTCGGCGTAGAGCACCAAGTCACCTTGTGGTTGGAAAAGGGGGACTGAGTCAAAGCAAGACACGCAGTCGTAGATCTTCATAATAAGGATAATATTAACAAAGGTACTACAGATCATTTACACACCCTCGTGGGGTTCATCTCGATTCCTCGCAGGGAACAAAAGGAGAAGGTTTCTAGGAACCCTATCTACGAGCATCGCCGCTGATGCCATCATCACCAGTGGGCCATGGGAGGCCGACGCCAACCCCATCCTGATCAATGACGGCAACGGGCGGACGCCGCCGCTGCGCTCCGGGCGCGACGAGAGCTCGGGGGCACGTAGCTGTCGTCGCTCGTCTCCGGAGTCTCGTAGGGCTCGGGAGAGTCGCTGGATTCCCAAGCATCGCCGCTGTCGTCGGAGGAACTGCCGGCGAGGCCAGCGGCGGGCCTGGTTCCAGCCGATGTGCCGTCTCGACGGCCCCCTCCAGGGAAGTACTCCAGGCGACTGCCCTCCTCGTCGAAGGCCTTGAAGAACATCGTGGAGGCACCATCGTATTCGAAGTGGATGGCGAGGGCGCCCTCCGCACGGTAAACCCGGGCGACCTCACCCCATCCACGGGTCATGAAGATCTTGCCCGGGGAGACGACCTCGACCTCCGCCCCCATCGCCGGGGTGTCACACTCGGCGTCCTGTAGCCACAGCTCGAGCGGACCCCTCGGCGGCATCTCGGTGGAGAAGAACTGCAGGAAGCGAATCCAGGAGCGCGGGTACATTGCCGCCCACACCACCAGTTCGCGCAAGGAGCCCTCGGCGTGGGCTCCTGGGGTGGCGGCGCGGCCACCATGGCGGCGACGCTGTCAGCATTGAACGCCGCCTCCTCCTCCGGAGCCCTCTGCCCGGGCGTACAAAGGCAGCGGATATCCAGGAGGAGGCCGCTCATGCCAAGGCCTCGTCACCTTCGGCCTCTCGACGACGTCGCGGCTGCTGGCCAGCCTCTTCTTCGGCGGGAGTGGCCTCCATGATCGCAGGTAATGATAGTTTTTCTGCATGCACCAGGGAAGGGTAGTTGCCGAGGCAGCATGGGGAAGCGGAGACGCCCACGTCTTGCCAGTCGCCACGCATCAATCAAGGCCGCAGGCGGTTGGGGCCTGCGGCACTTTGCACTTGGCCCTTGGCTTCGCCTCGAAGCCAAGTCCGAGCGCGCCTTGGGCCAGGGGGCTACTGTCGGCGTTCTGGGAATGAGGGTCCCCAAACTTGCCTGCCTGCGGCGTATGGCATGACTCCACTAGCGGCCCTGTACGACCCATCTTCACCAGCAAACACTCAAGACCATCACGAGGCGGACGACACAAGACCTCCTCAGGGGCGGCCTCACTAGGCTGGCTCGCGAGGAGTAGAGAGATCAAGGCGAGGGGCACCTCGTGAGGGTCCCGTGATGTGAGCCATGACGACCAAGGCCAGGCGGGCGCCAGCGGGCGCAGAGTACCGGTAGCCTCTTTGATGCTAAAGGGGCAGGTGCAGGCGAGGAGTCCTGAGGCATCAAGCAAAGGTTTCCATATCGGTGCAACGAGACCAAGACCAGCAGGACGACAGGATGGAGGTCATCACGGAGCCCACGACGGCATCACTACCAGAGCGTTTGGCAGGTGAAGACCACCTTTTGTCAGGATAGCTTGTACTAGCTGTCCCCCTTCAAATTGGCCGTTGTGGGATCCCTTCCCTCCTAATATTTGGGAAGAGGACCCGGGCCTCTATAAATAGGACTAGCCACCACCATAGAGAGGAGCACTGATCTGAGAGAGAGATCCATTCCATCCACACACGCACAAGCTCACCGAGCTCAAGAACACCTCTCCTCAGGAGGTTGTTCATCCCTTGTACTTGTTCATCCTCAGCCTACTAGACAATCCACCACGCCACACTACAGTCGAGTATTACACCACATCGGTGGCCCGAACCAGTATAAACTCTTGTGTCCCTTGTTCTTCGGGTTCGGCGAGCTAAGCGCCGGGATTGTGGTGAGAGCGAGAGCTAGGGGGAGAGAGATCTTCGTGCGCACCCCAGAGTTCGAACCTCAAGGGTTTTGATCCGACAATTACATAGTACCATTACATAATACCTGGATATACATACAAAAGGCATACAAATGCCATATGAATACATCAAACGCTATACAAGAGAACAACATCCGACTACGGATGAAACACAAATAGAAACTCAAACGACATCCATCCTGCTAGCCCAGGCTGCCGACCAGAAACATATCCCAAGATTAACGAAGAAGAAGAACTCCAAAACAAGAAAACATCGCTTTGACATCATGATCATCGCATTACCTGTACCTGCAACTGTTATTGTAGTAATCTGTGAGCCACGAGGACGCAGCAATCCCATTACCATGGGTATCAAGACTAGCAAAGATTAATGGGTAGGAAAGGGTAAGTGGTGACGTTGCAGCAGCGGCTAAGCAATCTATGGTGGCTAACTTACGCGTACAAGAGTAAGATGAGAAACTATGCAAATGATCGCAAACTAGTAATGATCAATAAGTGATCCTGAACTACTTACGTTCAAACATAACCCAACCGTGTTCTCCTTTTGAACTTCCTCGAAAAGAGACAGTCACGGTTACGCACGCGGTTGGTGTATACTAATTGAGTTTACTTCAAGTTCACTACAACCGGATATTAAAAATTCCCATCTGCTACATAACCGCGGGCGTGGCTCTCGAAAGTTTAAACCCTGCAGGGGTGTCCCAACTTAGCCCATGACAAGCTCACGATCCGCAGAGACAATCCTCCATCTCGGGACCCTCCGACCAGACTCGGAATCCCGATGCACAAGACATTTAGACAATGGTAAAACAAGTCCAGCAAGACCTCCCGACGTGCCGATACCCTGATAGTAGCCGCGCGTATCTCGTCTCAGGCCACGATTGGACAAGCTAAGCATACAGGATCAAGATGCCCCAAGGTGCCTAGGGGCGGTCCCGCACGGTGCTCTAGTTTGGGACCAACACCATCAGCACTGGCCCCCCTGTATGTAGAAAAGAATCCTCGGGTTCATGACGCCATATGCCAATTAATTATTCAGTTCAATATTATTTTGACAAATGTTAAAACCAATGTTGGGCCTTGCTGGAGGAGTATTATTCAAAATGAACTGTCAAGAGGGGCCCATAAACCCTCACCGTGTTAGGGATGCAAAATCATGGAACATCACGCTGGTATGACGGAAACTAAGGCGGCAAGAGTGGAAGAAAATAACAGGCAAAACGCCGAGCCTTCCACCATTTACCAAGTATATAGGTGCATTAATTAAATAAGAGATATTGTGATATACCATGATATCCATGTCCCAACATGGAACAACCTGCAACTTCATCTGCAACTAGCAACGCTATAAGGAAGGGGCTGAGCAAAGCGGTAACATAGCCAAACAACGGTTTGCTAGGATGGTGAAAAAGGTTAGAGGCTTATCATGGCAATTTGGGAGGCTTCCTAAACAGGTGGTAGGTAGCATGACGTAGCGATAACATCGAGACAACTAGCATAGCAAAGATAGTAGTGAGATCCACGGTGATGGTCATCTTGCCTGGAATCCCGCTAAAGAGTCCATGAAGAAGATGAACGGCGTAGACGAACCCAGCGTAGTCGAACGAATCCTCACGATCGCAACGAAACAGGAACTATCGAGAAGAAGCACAACCGGAAAGAAGCAACAACATGGTAAACACACAACACATAAGCATGACATGATGCTCAACTGAATATGATGCATGTCCATTTTAATGACTCATGGCATGGCAAAGTGCAACAAACAATACTACAAGTTAAGTGGAGCTCAATATGCAACGAGTTACATATTGACGAAACACCACATTCAGTTATTTAGTTCACTCTCGTTTTATGTACCCAACCATATTAAATGTTGTTAAACATGGCAAGAGGGTGAAGCATAAATAAACTAACTATTTAGGCAAGTTTAAATGAGATCAGAAACAACAAACAACAATTCCGGAAAATCCTCATATGCAAATTTTAAATTTGGTACGGTTATGCCCTAAACCACAATTTTAATGTTATTAAACAGCAAATAAAGTTCACCATGTTAATCTATGCATTTTTCTATCCCATTTACATGTAGAGTTTATTTAATTCGGAGCTATGATTCTTTAGTAATGAAATAAACCATTTTAACATGTCATTATGCAAATAAAATGCAAAAATCAATTTAAACATTTCAAACATGGATGAAAGTTGCATATTATGAAAGTACATGAAATTCTAGGCATTTTACATATATAACATGTTTCATTTGGATGCATGGATATTTAGCTATTAACAATTCAAAATGATGGTAGTTATGTAAATATGCTTGTACTGGAAAATGATGAAACCATAGAGCAGAAAAAAACATGCTTGGACAGGGAGCAGCACGGTGCGGCGGCCCAGATTTCAAAATGATGGTAGTTATGTAAATATGCTTGTACTGGAAAATGATGAAACCATAGAGCAGAAAAAAACATGCTTGGACAGGGAGCAGCACGGTGCGGCGGCCCAGATGAGGATTCGGCACAAGTGGCTGTGTGCAAAATAAATGGAAAACAGGGCAAAAACTGGTGCGCCTGGGACTCGAACCCAGGACATCTTGTGTTAATGCCTGGTGTGCTAGCCAACTCAACTGTCAGTGTGATCGTGAAAGAAATGAGGACTCCGGTTTACTTGAGCCACGTACAGAAGGTCGAGCTTTCGGAGTCATGACTCACGGTGATGCTCGCCAGCTACGCAAGCGAGCAAAGTAGCGGGCATCGACGTAACAGGACAACAGCGGGCGTGCGGAAACCTGTGTCGGTGTGGTTGCGCGAGCAGCGGAGCAACGGCATGAGCAAGGGCTCGAGAACAAGTTCGTGTAGGAGCTCGTCTCGGCCACGGTAGCGAGGCACGGCGAGTTAGTGCCAGTGTACATTAGCGCGGGCATGTGTCGCGCAGGAGGCACGGCAAGGCGGACGCTGCGGGGAGTGCGTGTGAGGATGCATGCAAAGGTGAGGCGAGTAGAGGCTCGGTCGCCATGAATGCACAGCAACATGCCGGCGACAAGGCAAACAAACAGTGGCTGCCAGTGCAGCTGAACACCGGCGGGGCTGCGGGATGTGCAAGGGAGTGCGGGTGCAGTGGCGCGCTTGCAAACGCTCGAGCTCGAGGAACTCCGATGAACTTGCTATCCGCGAAGAAGGCGAAGTAGTGGAAAAAGAAGTCGACGAACTTGGTGATCCTTGGCGTGGATCGACGTCCGGACAGATCCGTGGCAGCGTGGAGGTGCTCGGGGTCGTTGAAGGGAGGTTGTGGGAGGCTATCCCGAGCACGAGCTCGAGCTCGCTCGGGCCATGGTGGGCAGACGTCGGCTATGGCGTGGCTTCCTTACCTGGCGGCAGCGAGGGAATGAGAGGGGCTGAATGGCTACAGGAGAGGTCGGGGTAGGGTTTGGACATGATATATAGGCGCCTAGGGGTCTCTCCGGCCATCAAATCACCGAGGCGTCGACGTGGCTCCTGTAGATGAGCTGTCGTACAGAGGTCGGGGATGACTCTGTGCTGGAGGACTGGCGGGCTGCGCTGGGAGGCTGCTGCTGGGCCGGTTAGGGGAAGGGAGGCCCAGGTGGCTGCGCTCGGAAGGCCCTTGGATGTTTTCTTTATCAATATAATTCCTTCAGACAGGAAACAAAGACAGTAATGTGCAGGGGGTTAGGAGAGGGATAAGTCCAAGATGAAAATATTTCTGCTCTCCTGGAAATATGGTGGATTTTATAAAATTGGTTTGGGAAATTTTAGAGGTATAAAAATAATACAAGTTTGAATAAAATTCAAACTTGGGCTATTTTTGAACCCAACCAAACACATTCAATTGAGCTGAAATTTAATAGAGTGGCTACCGATATGGTGTAAGATTTATAGGAAAAGAATGAACATTTTCCTGGACAGGAAAATGTCACTTGAAAAATTAATTGTGATAAAGAAGAAAGGTGTAGTTTCAATGGGTTTTGCATTTGACCATGGCTTGGTTTGGGTGTTGAGGTGAATTGGGACCAGGAAAACAAACTTGTGAAAGAGGGGAGATGGAATGCACACAATATCACATGAACGTAGAAATGCAACCACAAGATGACCATGATGCAATACAATGAAATGGAAAGAGGCACAATGAAACATATAACAAAGCAAGATGATCATGGCAAAAACAAGGATGGTAAAATGTAATATAACAAGCGAGATGAGCATGGTGCAAGAAGGAAAGATATGACAAAGCACTCATCATGAACATTGCAAGAAAGATATATGAATGGAACATGTAAAACAATTATGATAATGCAACAAACACAATAAACACACGACAACAACTAAAATAAATGGAAGGCATCTGGAGAATCGGTCTCGGGGCGTTACAACTCTCCTCCACTAACAGAAGATCTCGTCCCGAGATCTTAGGAACGAGACTGAAGAAAAGAGGATGAGGTGAAACTAGAGCTGAAGAGAGAAGATGAACAAGGTCGAGAACACTCGAGTAGAAAAGAGGAACGGCGAATATGACGAGAATCAAAAGCTCAAGGAATAAGATAGACTCTGAAAACACTCTGGTTAGAACAAGGTAGAAAAGGAATAAGAATGAAAGAATTCGGGTAGCGTTCGGGTAGAAAAGGAACGCAGAGATTGGCAAGAAAAAGGACTTCAAAAGAGGACTTGACACTATGGTAAAATGCATAAACAAGGATTAAACAAGATGATGGACGAAAAGAGCAACATCATGGTGCCTCCGGAATGGAAGAATAGAAGGTGAATCATTGGAAGGAAAAGAAAGGGGAAAACAACATACAACTTCCCCATAATTGAATTGAGAAGCATACTTGCAAGGAAGGATTGAACGAAGTTGTTGGAAATCAACAACGAAAAGAATAAGCTTCTTATGGTCTTAAGGAAAACATCTCAAAATTTGAGGTGCACTTCTGCCACTAACGGAAACAATTGATTTGATTGAGAGCACCGAACAGATGAAACACTTCTTCCACCAAGTTGATAAGAGAAGACTTGAATCATTGATAAGCACCATAATAGCAACATTCCTTAGGGAAGGCTTTAGGTGAAATATAACCCAAGATAACTCCAATGAAGAGATTGACGGGTTGCAAAGGATCTCCTTAACAAGAGAAAATGATGGGTTTAAATATCTCATTCCTCACAACTTGTGAATCATGAAACATGAAGGAAATTGTCAAGAATGACATAACACCACCTCAAAAGATAAGGTTGAAAGAATTGCACTTCGGAATGCAAGATGAAGAATGCTTGAGCTCCAACAAGGATCTTGATGAAGACTTGGAGAATTAATTAAATCCTGATAAGGCACCATGAAGAAAACTCTAGAAGGACTCTGGTAATAAAAGTATGATCCAACAAAAGGAAAGTTGAAAAGAACGAGATGAAGCCTTGCAATTTAGATGGAGCTTCGATGAGGTGTCGAGGAAACTTGAACTCCAGAAAAGAAAAGATGAAAACACTTGGAACTAGAATTTATTCATCATGAACAAAATTCGAAGGAAGGGATTAATCAGCTTGACGAAAGAAGAATAAGAATTATGTTATGCTTATCCTCCACAAATTAAAATGATAAGAAGCAATGGATTTGCATACTACTTATTCGCATTGGAAAAGATAAAGAGAGATATAGCGCGAACATGGGAGAGTCTTCATGAGCCACCGGTAGGATTTGGAAAGAACAAATTAATTGATATGATAAGAACTGAAGTGAAAATCTGAAACGAACCACCGTGGCAATGAAAATGAACGAAGAGAAGAGAACGAATCGCTGGAAAGAATTAGAAAACAAACGAAGATACTTGAGTGAATCTAGGTATAAGATAATGAAGATATCGCGAACTGATTAACGAATACTTGTACGATGCGCCGGGGTAATTGGAGAATGATAGCTGGAATGTGAGAACGAAGAATTCTTCTGATATGACGACCTCCGGAGAATCGAAAAGGAAAGAACCCATGAAATGCTGCGAATGAGTAAGAAAAGAATTTATGAGAACCGGAATAACTCGAGAGGATAACATGAAGCTAGAACCACGAATCTTCAAGAGAATGGTCGAGGATAGGGGAGAAACTCTTCTTCATTCTTCAAATGTTGAGAATGACGACGAGGAACACCAACAAAATTGTTGAGATACTCCGGGAGAATGAAAAGCAAAGAGGTTGAGCCAACAATGAAAATGATTTGAAATTGATCTTGGAAAAGTGTTTGACGGATGAAATTCATTCTCACGTCAAACTTCGAAAAGAATTTGAGAATAACTCCGGAAGATTAGAAGAGCCAGGTAAGATCCTGGGAAAAGACCTGTGGGTTAGGGCCCTCTGAAAAAGAAAACACCATTGAAATCGAATGAATAAGAGATGATGCACCGGAACAATAGAAAGACTTGAATGAGGTGACCACCTCAAATTAATTTGAAGGCAGCCACGAATCTTCTGAGATGTCTTCGGCACTCCGGAATGATTAAATGGTGAGAGGCGTACGAGCAGGGGAAAACATTTCAATCAAGGAAAAGAATACGATCAACACCAAAAACTGGAATTGGATCCACCAAAAATGAAAACGAGACGGACAATGATGAACTATACGAGAATTCACCGGTTGAGATACTTGGGAAAGAAGTGAAGAGGCTTCGCACAAATGAAATAGATGCTCGAATAGAGGCTCAGACTCTAGGAAGAAAAAGGGGTGGGAGGGCGGAAAAAATAAAGGCAACTTGGAACGGGGAACCGACGAATAACTTGAAGAGAAAAGCACCGGTTGAATTAAATGAGCAAAGAATGCGAAGGCTTCGCACGAGTAGGATGAATACTCGATTATGGACTCCGGATCCGAGAAGAAAAAGGGTGGGCGGGTGGGAAAAGAGAAAGAATACTTCGGATGGGGAAACCACGTCATTAAGAAAGAACTAAGGATTGATCTCGCAAAAGACGACGAGGGTCGAATGATTTGAAGAGAAGTGCGCCGGATGAAAAGAGCTAACATCGCAACGAACGAAAACTAACTGCGTGATCCAAAACTAATTTGAAGGGGAAGAGGAGTATATCAAAACACCTACGTCCAGATTTCTCACCAGAGCGACGAAGGGGCTGAGGAGTAAAAATAATTCCTACTCTCCGACATAACTAGACTCCAAAAAAGGTTTTCTTCTAGACTCGACAACAGCCAACTACGATCAATCAAGGGGGCTCCTATGGTCGGTCGAGGCTCTGATAGCAACTTGTCACGCCCAATATGCGACCCTATCCTAAAGGAACTCGAAGGTCCCTGGAAAGATAGAAGCGCATATTGGAGACGCTTTTGCAAGGTGAATATCATTACATCGTACCATTACATAATAGCTGGGGATACATACAAAAGGCATACAAATGCCACATGAATACATCAAACATCACACAAGAGAACAACATCCAATTACGGATGAAACACAAACAGAAACTCAAACGACATCCACCCTGCTAGCCCAGGCTGCCGACCAGGAACCTATCCCAAGATCGACGAAGAAGAAGAAGAACTCCAAAACAAGCAAACATCACTCTCACGTCATGATCATCGCATTACCTGTACCTGCAACTGTTGTTGTAGTAATCTATGAGCCACGAGGACTCAGTATTCCAATTACCATGGGTATCAAGACTAGCAAAGCTTAATAGGTAGGAAAGGGTAAGTGGTGAGGTTACAGCAGCGGCTAAGCAATGTATGGTGGCTAGTTACGAGTACAAGAGTAAGATGAAAAATTATGCAAACGGTCGCAAACTAGTAATGATCAATAAGTTATCCTGAACTACTTATGTTCAAACATAACCCAACCGTGTTCTCCTCTCGAACTTCCCCGTTCCCATCTGCCACATAACCATAGGCACGACTCTCGAAAGTTTAAACCCTGCAGGGGTGTCCCAACTTAGCCAATGACAAGCTCATGATCTGCGGAGACAATCCTCCATCTCGGGACCCTCCGATCAAACTCGGAATCCCAATGCACAAGACATTTCAACAATGGTAAAACAAGTCCAGCAAGACCTCTCAACGTGCCGACACCCTGATAGTAGCCGCGCGCATCTCGTCTCAGGCCATGATCGGATAAGCTAAGCGTACAGGATCAAGATACCCCAAGTTGCCTAGGGGCGGTCCCGCACGGTGCTCTAGTTTGGGACCAACACCATCAGCACTGGCCCCCCTGTATGTAGAAAAGAATCCTTGGGTTCATGATGCCCTATGCCAATCAATTATTTAGTTCAATATTATTATGGCAAATGTTAAAACCAATGTTGGGCCTTGTTGGAAGAGTTTTATTCAAAGCAAACTGTCAAGAAGGTCCCATAAACCCTCACCGTGTTAGGGACGCAAAATCAAGGAATATAACACCGGTATGACAGAAACTAAGGCGACAAGAGTGGAACAAAATACCAGGCAAAAGGCCGAGCCTTCCACCTTTACGAAGTATATAGGTGCATTAATTAAATAAGAGATATTGTGATATCCCATGATATCCATGTCCCAACATGGAACAACCTGCAACTGCACCTGCAACTAGCAACGCTCTAAGGAAGGGGCTGAGCAAAGCGGTAACATAGCCAAACAAAGGCTTGCTAGGATGGTGGAAAAGGTTAGAGGCTTATCATGGAAATTTGGAAGGCTTGATAAACAGGTGGTAGGTAGCGCGACATAGCGATAACATCGAGACAACTAGCAGAGCAAAGATAGTAGTGAGATCCAGTTTGACGGTCATATTTCCTGAAATCCTGCTAGGAAGAAGAACGGGTACATGAAGAAGATTAACGGCGTAGATGAACCAAGCGTAGTCGAACGAAACCTCATGATCGTAATGAAACAGGAACTATCGAGAAGAAGCACAACCGGAAAGAAGCAAACAACATGGTAAACACACAACACATAAACATGACATGATGCTCAACCGAGTATCATGCATGTCCATTTTAATGACTCATGGCATCGCAAAGTGCAACAAACAATACTACAAGTTAAGTGGAGCTCAATATGCAACAAGTTGCATATTGATGAAACACCACATTCAATTATTTAGTTTACTCTCATTAATGTACCCAACCATATAAAATGATGTTAAACATGGCAAGAAGGTGAAGCATAAATAAACTAACTATTTAGGCAAGTTTAAATGAGGCTGGAAACAACAAACAACAATTCCGGAAAATCCACATAAGCAAATTTTAAATTTGGTACTGTTCTGCCCTAAACCACAATTTTAATGTTATTAAACAACAAATAGAGTGCACCATGTTAGTCTATGCATTTTTCTACCCCACTTACATGTAAAGTTTATTTAATTCGGAGCTACGGTTCTTTAGTAATGAAATAAACCATTTAACATGTCATTAGGGAAATTAAATGCAAAAATCAATTTAAACATTTCAAACATGGATGAAAGCTGCATATTATGAAAGTACATGAAATTCTAGGCATTCAACATATATAACATGTTTCATTTGGATGCATGGATATTTAGCTATTAACAATCCAAAATGATGGCAGTTATGTAAATATGCTTGCACTGGAAAATGATGAAACCATAGAGCAGAAAAAAAACATGCTTGGGCCAAGAGCAGCAAGGTGCAGCGGCCCAGATGAGGATTCAGCATAAGTGGATGTGTGCAAAAGAAATGGAAAACAGGGCAAAAAGTGGAGCGCCTGGGACTCAAACCCAGGACCTCTTGTGTTAATGCCCGCTATGCTAGCCAACTCGACTGTGCCTGTGATCGTGAAAGAAATAGGGACTCCAGCTTAATTGAGCCAACTACAGAAGGTCGAGCTTTTGGAGCCATGGCTCACGGTGATGCTCGCTGGCAACGCAAGCGAGCAAAGTAGCGGGCATCGACGCTATAGGACATTAGAGGGCGTGCGGAAACCTGTGTGGGTGTGGTTGCGCAAGTGGCAGAGCAACGGCATGAGCAAGGGCTTGAGAAAAAGCTCGGGTAGGAGCTCGTCTCAGCCACGGCAGCGAGGCACGGCGAGGCAGTGCCAGTGTACATCAGCGCGGCCATGTGTCATGCAGGAGGCACGGCAAGGCGGACGCTGCGGGGAGTGCGTGTGAGGATGCATGCAAAGTTGAGGCGAGCAGAGGGTCGGTCGCCATGAACGCACACCAACATGCCGGCGACGATGGTAAGCAAAGCAGCGTCTACCAGTGTAGCAGAACACCGGCGGTGGTGCGGGATGTGCAAGGGAGTGCGGGTGCGGTGGCGCGCTTGCAAAAGCTCGAGCACGAGCTCGTGCAACGATCTTGAAGCGCGTCGCGTCTTGGCGAAGGAAGCAAAATAGCGGCAAGCGGGCAAGCCTGCTTTGGCGTGTTGCGCCATGAGCTGCGGTATCTGAGAGCTGGTGCGAGGGCAGCGGGCATGCTTCAACAGGTACAACAACTACACAACAATAACAACAACATAAAGATGCAGACTTTGCCGAAGCACCGAGTGCTCGACGAAGGCACGAATCTAGCGACACCTACGCGGATCTACCGGCGACAGGAAGGAGCAGGGAAGGATCTGGATATACCTAGTATACCTATAACACGAAGATGCGGCCAGGGATGCAGTAGATCAATGGAGAGGTGGCGAGGAACTCCGGTGGACTTGCTGTCCGTGAAGAAGGCGGAGTAGTGGAAGAAGAAGCCGACGAACTTGGCGATCCTCGGTGTGGATCGATGTCCGGACGGATCCTTGGCAGCGTGGAGGTGCTCGGGGTCGTTGAAGGGAGATTTTGAGAGGCTATCAGGAGCACGAGCTCGAGCTCGCTCGGGCCATGGTGGGCAGGGCGTCGGCTATGGCGTGGCTTCCTTACCTGGCGGCGGCGTGGGAAGGAGAGGGTCTGAATGGATACAGGAGAGGTCGGGGTAGGGTTTGGACATGATATATAGGCGCCTAGGGGTCTCTCCGGCTGTCAAATCACTGACGCGTCGATGTGGCTCCTGTAGATGAGCTGAGCTGCCGTACAGAGGTTAGGGATGGCTCTGTGCTGGAGTACTGGTAGGCTACGCTGCGAGGCTGCTACTAGTCCGGCTAGATGAAGGGAGGCCCAGGTGGCTGCGCTGAGAAGGCCCTCTGATGTTTTCTTTATCAATATAATTCCTTCGGATAGGAAACAAAGACAGAAATGTGCAGGGGGTTAGGAGAGGGGTAAGTCCAAGATGAAAATATTTCTTCTCTCCTGGAAATATGGTGGATTTTATAAAATTGGTTTGGGAAATTTTAGAGGTATAAAAATAATACAAGTTTGAATTTATTTTTGAACCCAAACAAACACATCCAATTGAGCTAAAATTTAACAGAGTGGCTACTGACATCGTGTAGGATTTATAGGAAAAGAATGAACATTTTCCTAGACAGGAAAATGTCACATGAAAAATTAATTGGGATAAAGAAGAAAGGTGCAGTTTCAATGGGTTTTGCATTTGACCATGGCTTGGTTTGGGTGTTGAGGTGAATTGGGACCAGGAAAACAAAGTTGTGAAAGAGGGAGATGGAATGCACACAATATCACATGAACATAGAAATGCAACCACAAGATGACCATGATGCAATACAATGAAATGGCAAGAGGCACAATGAAACATATAACAAAGCAAGATGATCATGGCAACAACAAGGATGGTAAAATGCAATATAACAAGCGAGATGAGCATGGTGCAAGAAGCGAACATATGACAAAGCACTCAACATGGACATTGCAACAACCATATATGAATGAAACATGCAAAACAATTAGGATAATGCAACAACAATAAACACACGACAACAACTAAAATAAATGGAAGGTATCTAGAGCATCGGTCTCGGGGAATTACACAAGAGCAGCATGCGCAACGAGAGGTACATCACATCCCTGATTATATCTAATTCAATTATTCAATTTCTGGCCAATAGTTAAACCTGACGGTGTTGTAAAACTGCTTGTATGTAGGGAATCTATGAGAAAATGAAACCAATTTCTGCTTATTTTATAACTCCCCCAATCAATACTGAACTTACTGAATCTGATCTATCTAATCAAGTTTCCGGTGCAAACATACACGCTCATGTTGTTCTTGAGCCTGAAGTGTCTAATGAACAAATTGCTAATGAAGGATTTGATGCAAACATTTTACATGCTCCTGGTGATGAACATATAGTGTCTAATGAGGGATCTAATGCAAGCATTTTGCAAGCTCCCATTGAAGGATTTAGTGTCTAATGATGATCTGCTATGTTGAGAGAGACATAGAGATTTGCAGGCATTGATGACAAGCAAATTATAGTACATTTTCATGGCTTGAGGAAACGTCGAGGCCATCTACCAGAAAGTCCCCGTATCATGACAACGTAGCATAAATACTTTTCTAATCTGTTGTTTGAAACTATTGGCATACTTGTGCAGGATAGATATATTGGTATGCGGTTTGCGCACTGGTTATAGGTGCAATTACACTTCGATATTTTCAGCCAGAGAATGAATAATTCAAGCAGGTACAGACCATGCTAGTAGTCCTTATACACCATGTTGCATTTTGTGTTTTTTGGTGCTTACATAATTTAGTGTTTTATAATCTGAACTACTTTGGATCATTAGCTGGTTTTCAAAGTGCATGTAGCTTCACATTTCTCAAGTTATGTTGATTTCTGGAGTGCAAGTGCCTTCGTATTTTTTAAGTTAAATGTTCGCCCCTGGTAACTTGAATTCGTGGATCCGCCACTTCACACAAATCATGCACGCAGGCCAATATGAATTAAATGACATGCCAGGACTTATGCTAGCTCGTTGTCCAGGCTCACTTCAGCTCTGCTTGCGCTTGGGATGTTCCATGTACAAGTCCATGTTACCACTTGCTTGGATGTGCAGGCCTTGTGCTCCTTGCATCCCCCTCTGCATTTTTGACGCGGCGAATGGTTGTTCAAATAAGAGGAATCGACATTGCTGTTGTACTAGAGGACAGATACTTACAAGGTTATACGGGTGTGCAGGATGTGTACCAGATCCCGTAGCGCCGTCATGCTTTGCTAAAAAATGGTTTTGCTTGTTCCAGATGAGATCTCCAGAAGAAATAAGAGTTAAAGTCAGAGTTGCATAGGCGTGTAAGCTAAGATAGCAGTGAAAGGATATCCAAACATCGTCGGAACAGTGTACAAGGGAGTGATGTGTGGATACCTAGTTCAGGCCGGCGTTTGGGCATGCTCGCCTAGCTAGAGTGCGGGTCACTTCAGAGCCGTTGAGGGTGATGCACCGGCATTGGCTGGCCGCGCACGGATGCAGATCTTCAGTGGCAGCGGAGCGCTATGATGCGGTGGACGAAACCGTTGGTGAAGCCCCAACGGCCTCGGGAGGTGCGACGATGTGCTCGGTGAAGTAGCCCGGTGAGGTGGGAGACGGCGTCGGTGAAGCGCACCTGATGCGATGCAAGTCGGTGTCTGTGAGGCACGTCGGTTGCGGCGGCCGACGTTGTCGATGGACCACCCGGTGCGGTGGACGAGGGCGTAGATGAGGTAGCTCCGGTGCGGTGGTGAAGCGCGACTGTCGTCTTCGTCGTCGTCATCCGGCACAGAGGTAGGGAAAGAGACAAGACGAGGGGCGATTCGAACTTTGCTTGGGTTGGCGGCGAATTAGGGATTTGAGAAATGTAGGCGCGGAAGGGGACGGTGGAGAAGGGAGATTTTGCAGGGCTGGAATTGGGGCCGCCAGATATTTCAATCTGAAACGTGGAAGCGCGAACTTATTTTGTCGTCGTTCTTTTTTTAGGAGGGAGGGGGAGGGAGGGAGGGGGTGGGTGGCTGGGTGCTAAGCGTCCGTACGACACACGTGACCACCACGACACGACCCTGGTTTGCCTGGTGCACCTACATTTGAGAATGCAAACAAATCTGTATGTATTACCATGCCCGTGTTTTCCTTCCAAATAATTAGTCATTTGAAACGAGATACTATAAATTAATTAATGAGGAGTTATTTGAAAAAAAATCGAAACGGTATCCACACTAACATGGATTAGAGTGCGTGTCACATAATTAGTTATTTGAATTAGTGTGTGTGTGTGTGTCACATAGCGATCTTCAATTCTAACGTGGATTTCGCATTTCACGGTATCCACAATACTTATTTAATACAAATTCATATGTATATGATGAACACCATGGTAGTGAGAAAACTTTGGATGGATTCAAACATATGACCTACAAAATAGCACAACAATCGAGTCAATGTCAACTTTCCCAAACCTAGTATGGCACGAATTCGAAATAATTACCCATATGCATGGTCCTCAGTTCAAATCTTACAATGTACACCGAATTAAAACATCGATATTAAGTCTCGTACTATCTACATTCAAATGTTGTTTTTAGCCCCACACCTCCCCCCTCGGCACACACACTACATACTTCCTGTATCGGTCAATCTTCCTCTCCTAACCACCTTAGGAAGCTATCGGTTTCCGACACACGTTCATTCTTTCTCTCCATGTTTCGATCACTAACTCTCTCAACTACACAACCCCCTTTTTCCACTCTGTTACCAAATGTATTTACCTCACACACCCGCCATTGCACCCCATGCCGAGCTCTCTCTCTCTCTCCCTCCCTCCCTCTCTCGCTAGATACATGCATTGCCTATCTAGCCCCCAACCTCTCGTGCACACGCATGCACGTTGTCTATCTAGGTCACTCCCTCGAGACTGTCTCACTCTTTCTTCCGCACGGCGGGCCACACTCACTCAATCTTGCTCTCTTTATCTAGTCTCGATTAACCTCGTTTTCTTTCACACACAAATGATATATCTCCCTGTTCGGGCCTCGATCGACACACTCTATACTATCTCACGCAAATTGTCTATCTAGGTCAGTCCATCCATGCCGCCCCACTCTTTCGACCTCATGGCGGGCCATGCTCGCTCAATCTCTCTCTCTCCCTCCCTCCCTCTCTCTCTCTCTCTCTCTCTCTCTCTCTTTGTATGTCTTGATTGACCTCGCTCTTTCTCGGACACAAACGTTATATCTCCATGTTTGAGCTCAATTTGACATATTCATATTGTATACTCTCTCACGCACATTGTCTATCTAGGTCACTCTCTCCAACCCGTCTCAGTCTTTTGATCGCACGACGACCCACACTCGCTCAATCTCTCTCCCTTTATATATGTAATCGATTGACCCTGCTTCCTCCGACGCACAAAATATATCTACATGTTTGTGACTGGATAATCTCTCAAGCTCTATCTTACAGCCCTCACCCTTCCCAAAAGCTCAATCGGACAATATCTCTTTAGAGCATATATATCTTTTCAATGAATGTCAGACCACACTCACTTTGTCTCTCTATCTATATGTCTCTCGATTGACCTCACTTTCTCACACCGTATCTTTCACACATTGAAGCTACCTCTCCATCCCTCGCAAAGCCGGAGCTATTTACACTGTGAGGGGGACTCCATCCTTGGATAAATTTGTGTATGCATTTATTCCGGTGGGTTCAGATTATATTTTCGTAGCATTCGACCCACAACTACTCCAAACACCGTTGCAACCCCCGCACCTCCCCCAATTGATTTCCCTCTGGCTCGGTCTCGCTCTCTCGCACGTCCTTTCTCGCCTTCAACGTCGCACCAAGGTATTATTGCAAAAAACTCTGTTGTTCTCTTTAATTATTACAACTAAGCTACAAAACTACACATCGATAGTCCACCTGGAATGGAACAAATTTCGATCCACAAATTGAAGTGCTACAAACTACACACCGAGGGGCCCACCTATCACGAAACAAATTTGGACCCATATACAAATTAAAAAAACAAAGGACGAGGATCGAACATGCGACCAGGGCTTTCAAGCCGCACGTCAATAGGCAACATACATAGAACAACAATGTTTGTTGTACCCCCCTTTGTTCATATAATGTTTTTATATTACCATAGCCTATTTAATGGATAACATGTAATATTATTTTTAGTACAATAGTGGGACCGGCTCGTTAGCACGTACTATTCGCCTTCACTTACTGGTCGGTTCCATGTGTGCTCTCTCTCTCTCTCCTCCCCTTCTGCGTTTAGACGCACGGGCAAACACGAAGAACTCGTGGGCAATGTTGCCGTTGACCATATCTGGACGCTTTCACAAGTTACGTCACCAGTTTCACGTACTAGTAGTACTAGTCAATGTGTACGTGCAATGCACATTAATTTGGAAGTATATTAAGTGCATGCGGATATTAAGTAGGATATTATTTGCGTGTTATTATGTGATTAGCACTATTTTTGGCATGAAATTAACTGCATGCTAAACGTGTTGAGCGCTCGACATTGAAGCAATCTAGGTCATTGGATGAGAAGGAATACATGTGGCTTGATGACGTTTTATATTTAATTTGATACGGCTCTAGCAGAACATTCAATCGATCAAACCATAGATTTCATTCAGTATGACTCCGACTTTACATTCATACGACGATCGATCTAAAATAAATGGAAATGATAAACGTTCGGATTTTAAGCATGGCAATCCGAACGTTTTTCATGGCAAATTTAGATTATGCGGCGGTGGCGGGGGCGTCTTGCGGTGAGAAGCGGCTCTTCTGCCGTGCTACGTGTGTCATCGGGCCACTGACCGACGGCGACGGCGACAGCGACAGCGACGGCGGCGTCTTGCGCCGTTGTTGGTGTACTCCTGGACGTTGGCCCTAGCTTCAAGGAAGGCCACAATGTTCTAGACTTCGGTCTCCAGGAGCGAGTCAACTGGCAGGAGGAGGCGACTGGCGATGGTGCAAGGAAGCGGTCGACGGCGGCCATCCATGCCACTGAGGGGGGCACTGGTACCCGCGTGGGGACAGGCGCTGGATAAGGTGCGGCGGAGACATTCGTGTGCATGGGCACCGGCACGGGGCACGCACGCTGCCAGCACGCAGAAAGCGCCGGTAGGTGCACGCATCGGCGCAAGGCGTGCCACGCTGCATGCGCATGCGAATGCATTGGCAGGTGCACGGGCGTGAAAGTCGGCGGGGACCTCGTGGAACCCCGTGGCATCAAGCTCGGCGACAATGTGCGGCCACCAGCCCATCAATGCCACGGGGATGGGCACTAGCACAGTCAGGGCGACGGAAGCCGGAACGGGAGCGGGGACAGGCACGACGTCTTCCCGCAAGGCCGGTTCAAGCTCGTCCCAAAGCGCCTTATGTTCTTGAGACTCCAGATGGGTCTCTTCCTCAGGAAACTGGAAGACTAAGGGCGGAGCATCATGATGCGGCATGGCATACGGTTAGGTCAGGCTGGTTGGAGGTAGACGATGGGAGAATCGGAGAAGAGAGAAGATTGTAGCGATACCGGGTAGTGTGGGGTTGATTTTAAACTGCGGCGCAGGCGAAATTAAAAGTGGGAGCAGTTGGGACGAAGTTGGGCGGCGGAGCCTGGTCAAAGGGCTCGCCTCCCGGTGAGCCTGCACAACAGTCTGCTCGCACGCCTCCCTGTCAGTCGGCGCAGCGGTTTGCTCACACGCCTCCCGTCCACTCACATGTTTGCTCGGACGGCACCTGCCAATGAGAAGCGGGACTCGTGGCGGCACCTAAACGCCCCACGGTTTCAATAGTGAAAGTGTTCGCCTTAACGTGACAGGTCTTTGTTCCAAAATACCTTTGCTCTTCATTTGTGCAGCTTCTCATAAGTAGCTTGTCTCAAATTGAAGAAAAAATCACGTAGGAATATTTCTGCCATATCAAGTGACCATGCTCAGTTTCATGAATTTCTGGTCACTTTTGGATTTTCTGAAATTTAAAATCCAGGATTCGAAACAATATCATAACCTGCATCATGCAATAAATTTTCAAGCGATGCATCTTTCCTGTTGTATTTCTTAAGAAAGGATTTGGACAAACATTTTGCTTAGTTAGACTTCAGACAAGTTATATATGCAGAGTAAAAGTATAATCCCTCCATACCAGTGCATTGCCTGATATATTAACTCAAATACTAGGCACGAACAAACGGGCTCAATTCTGTGCTCATCCTGGTGTAGTACTAGTACTAGGCAATGCAGTTGACGGGTGACATTGGGTAGCGGCGACCGAGGGAATTGAACCGTGCTCGGCACGGTAGGTAACATTTTCTTGTTACTAAAGCATCCCTCCATTGTTCATTGGTAGTCATTACGGACCGGGGACATGAGGGGAATTTCCTAGGGTAGGAATTCTGGCCGCCAGATATTTCGACTTGAAACGCGGAGGCTCGACTGGTTGGGGTTGGCTAATGTGCGTACCACGCACACCACCAGAAGGACATGAGCCCGTTTTTTCAGGATCAACACGAGCCATGGTCTGGCTGGTACGCCGTTGGGTCCTACCATTCGAGAATACGAAAGGAATCTTTTAAATTGTCGAACAAATCTATGTGTATTACAATGCCCATATTTTCCTTGCAAATAGTAATCTCAACGTGGTAATTGATTCATGACGAGTTCCTATATTAGAGTGACTTTTGATATAGTGATCTCAACGTGGATTTCACATTTCCTGGTATCCCTTGTAAGTTTTGCATTGCAAATTCAAATTTAAAATATGAATGGTATGGTGGTGAGAAAACTTTGTATGTATCAAGCATATGACTACACACACACACACACACGAACACAACAACAATCCAATAAGTATAGTGCATCTACTTTTCCAAACCATGCATGTATGACACGAATTCAAAAATACTCCTTCGGTTCCTAAATATTAGTCTTTTAGAGATTTCAACAAGTGACTACATACGGAGCAAAATGAGTGAATCTACACTCTAAAATATGTCTATACATCCGTATGTGGCAGTCCATTTAAAATCTCTAAAAAGACTAATATTTAGGAATGAAGGGAGTAAAATGTAAGACATGCATGGTCCTCAATTCAATATTTAAAATGAACAGGAAACTGAAACATGAATATTAAGTCTAGTACTACAGTAGATGCAAATGTTGTGTTTAGGCGGAGCTATGTAGATTGTCGAGGGTTAACTCCTCGACCCTAGATAAAATTGTGAAGCTCTGTTTAGGATTGTTTAGATTATATTTGTCCCCACCCTCCCAAACACCGATTGGTTGTGCACCCCCTCCTCCCCGGGAGAATATCATGTGCCCCCACACCTTAGATGCTATATGCTGATATGAGTTGCTTGGAGCTTGTAGATCTGAGATATGGCAGCTCACAGGATGTCTTAATATTTTTACAGGAAACCTTAATGAGTTTGAGAATTGCACACAATTTGTACAAAAACTACTCAGATGCCCTTGGATCCCATATCCAACGACCTCGAAGCTCGTATCACTGTAGCATCTAAGATGAAGGAGGACATCATATTCTCCTGTATGTAAGAACATCATGTGCTACCACACCTTAGATGCTTTGGTGATACAAGCTCTTCGGAGCCGTTGGATTTTTGACCCAACAACTGCTCGGTGGTTCGACTGTTTTTTTGCAGAAAAGCCCCCAAAGAGTTCGGCCACTGCTTACAAGCACAAAGACTGCTCAGATGCCATTAGATCTCAGATCAAACGACCTCAAAGCTCGTATTACCATACCATCCAAGCTGCGAGAGCACCTGATGTTTTCTCACACGGGAGAATATGAGGTGCTCCCGCACCATAGATTCTATGGTAATGCGAGTTACGGAGATCTAACGTCTCATAGTAGGAGGTTTGAATGTTTTTGCAATATACACCTGAGAGATTTTGGGAATTACGCATAAAGTACAAGTACTACGCACGTGGCATCTCATCACAGATCATACGATCGATGCTCGTATCACCGTAGCGGCTAATTAAGCTACGGGGAGCACCTAATATGAGCAACGGGGAGCCGTTTGATCCAAGATGCAGCGGCACACACGAGGCCTGAATGTTTTATTTGCAAACAAAACCTTGGAGAGTTTGGAAATTGCGCATAATTACAAAGACTACTCCCAAGCCATTGGATCTCGGCCCAATGATGTAAAAACTCAGTATCACCATAGCATCTAAGTCATGGGTGGATGTGATATTCTATGCCGCTGTCATTTTTGTTTATAAACTTGCAAAATACGTGTAACTCGTGCTGTTACTTGTCTAACCGTGCAAAGTGTTTGTTCAAAAAAACCATCCTACACTGAAATATCGGAACAACACACGGGGGTCCCACTTTTCATTGATCAAATTTGGACCTAAAACTAACAAATCTAAAAGACGAGATTCGAACTGGCAACCTGGACTACAAAGCGTAAGTCGATAGCGTGAAACAAAAACGGTTGTTGGCTTTGTCCCATAACTTGATTTTATACAGTATTACGTTGAGTAGAGTAGAGGTGTGCCTCGCCAACATGTGCATGACCGTTTACTCACTTACTGGTGGGTCCCAGGTCTGTGATCTCTCTCTCCTCTCCATCGTCAAACCTTTAGACGCATGGGCACACATGAAGAGCGGCGCTAGCTTGCCGTGGTGTTATTATAACTAAAAAAGCTTGGAAAATAGAAGAATCGCCTAGAACAAGAGACGTTGTGGCAGGTCGAGACGGAGCTAACCACACCTATCCTCCGTGCCACGTTAGCATGATGAAGTTGTGTGGCTAGTGGGGTGTTTTCGACCTACTGGCTGGGTCCCAAGGTCGAACTATAGGTACTACGTCTGATATAGTATATTTTTACACTCACATTTTTCCTCCGTGCCGAGATGTGGCACACCCTACTGCGCGGTTTCGGGGTCCTCCGGGGTGGTGCTTGCATATATTCTTCCTTGCTGAGACGTTGGACGCCCTACCGCGCGTTTTCTGGGTCCTCCTCGGTGGTAGCGCCAAAGCAAGTAAATGAGTCATCAAATCACAAAAGACCACCTTTTCCGCCGAGTACATTAGTGAAGCACGGTGGCTAGCTAGTTGGTCTAGTGCGACCGATTAGCTAGGCCACCGCCACATTTGTTTTCTCACCCCTTTTTATCTCCTTGCCGGCAGGTAAATTTAAATACCCACCGTGGCATTGCTCTGGTTTTTGGGTGCGGCAGGATTTTTAATTTTTTTGATTGACGGGAGCAGGCACAGCAGGATTTTTACTTTTTTGATTGACGGGAGCAGGCGCGGCAGCAATTAGTAACGATGACTCCGCCTGTAAAACCCACTGCTCCCTGATGTGAGAAGTCGTCGACTATTGTTTTCCCATGGTGAAAAGCAAAAGATTCCCCGCTCCTCGGCTGGCTCCCTCTGTCTTCCCGCAGACTGCATTGCCTTTCAGCCATTTTGCCCCCTTTGCTTCCTCTCCCCATTGCTTCTACCTGGTACCATGGCAGCGCAGCAGATCATGGAGTCTGACATGAGGCGCCTGACACAGGAGCTCCAGGCCAAGGATGCAGAGCTCAGGGCCAAGGATGTGGAGCTTCGTGAGCTCAAGGAGCAGAGGAGTGCCATGCTCCTCCGTCATGTGCGGAAGTCCATGGAGCTTCAAAAGCGGCAGGGGTTCACGGAGCTTCTCGAGGCATCAGCAGCGTTGCTGCAGAAAGCGGGAGTTACAATAGGCCGTCAGGGGAGCCAGCTGGAGCGCGAGCGGGCCGATCGTGACGAGGTCCGGGATTGCCTCAACCACTTGGTAGACCAAGTTGCCACGCACGTGTTGCGGCTGCATGATGCCTACCATCCTGCCAGCGCGACCATGCCTGCCGTCGGGCTAAACCCGTTCGACCACCCCGTCGACTTCAATGAGCTGTGGCTTCTTGACCTGGTCTCCTTCTTCACCTATATCTCCGAGGAGTTGAGTCGTCTCCGCGCGATGGTGGGGGTGGAGCTGGACAAGGAGGTGTTGCGGGCTGCCGTCACCGTTGCTGGGTGAATCCTCTCAAGGCTCTGTCATCGGAATCCATTCGTGCCATTGGACGCCGTCTTTGATGAGCTGGATCCCGTCGACCAGGAGCGGGCTCTGCGGGCGGTTGCACCCTGCATCACCAACATCGTGCGCCTCGAGAAGCAGAGGGACTTCGGTGGTGTTTAGGCGTCCTCTGGATGGGCATATCCATGTCTCGGCGCAACATGACCATTGGATCAAACTCAGACGGTGCAGATCAGTCACTATAGCACAAAGCGTGTGGTTGTGTTAACCTATTGGTGTGGACTCATGCACCCTTCATGCACTCTGCCAAACACCCAAAAGTGGGTCGAGAAGGGAACTTTTGCTCCCATCCCGTGTACCCTTCATACACCCTGCCTAACACTGATTCGTGCTTCATATGGTTCATGTTTCGTGGAGTACTGTAGCACCATACTCTCCGTGCGTTGTAGACCTAGTTCTGTTAACATTGATCTCACCGTTCATTCTCAACCGGGCAGTCGAAAAAGCGGTACTATGTTACATTACTGTTAATATAGTTGACATGTGCACAACATCATTTGTTATCGTCATATCTTACTACACTAGCAACAAGATTATGTAGTACTGACGTATGAACCACTGCACATGCCTAGTAGTAGGAGCACTGTGTATATTCAAGTGGCTGCCGTGTTTCGCACTCCTCCATCGTAAGAGTGGAAATGCTTGTTGTAAACATTTTTTTCTTCAGAAAAATAGTGGACACGCTCTACCGTGTGGATCCTCCTCGACGGTCGTCGGGAACCTTGCTACTCACTTTTGTCGACGTGTGGGACAGCCAGCATCGGGGTCCACAAGCCATGCACTAAATTACTTCGTAGTAGAGTGCCCAACTGCACGGTAGACTACCAAGATCGAAGTGTCGCAGTAATGCCCAATGAGCCGTCAAATCATAAAACCCCCTCCTTTCCAGTAGTAAGTTGGACGGACGAAGCAACCATCATTTCACTCTTCTCTCTCAGCTTCCTCTCTTGAAGAAAACCCCCACTTGCTTCTCCCTCATCTTGTTCCTCATTTCTTCAAGAAAACCCCGACCTGCTTCTGCCATTGTTCTTCTCTCCCAAAGAAGGAAAGGTGAGCGCATCAATGGTGTTGATTCTGGCCAAGGCCCGGTCTTGCAACACCAAGACTGATCCTATAACTCCCTCTCTGTTCTTCTTTGGGTTTGTGATTATGGTTTCTTTTCTTTTATTTCTATTTGACAATTTCTTGATGGACACTGGAGCACCGGCCGAAATGATGTCTATGGCTCTGGCCAAAACCGTCGAGGCTCATGGTATGAAGAAGCGCAAGCACCCCGCCGAGACTAGCGCAGACAAGCGCAAAGCCATCGCCCTGTCCAAGCCCCCCTCTCCGGGATCCCTCATTAATCAAGTCCAGGTAATATCTCTTCTTGACGATCTTTTCCTCGATCTTGATCGTGCTTTTTCATCTAACACGCGGTATTAGTACTAGTAGTACAACTTTCTGGGTGATCTTGCATGTGATTTTCGTGTTCCAAATGACGGTTCTAAATTCCTCTTTTGACCAAAACATGCAAGAGGTTGACACTGATTTCTTATAGATTACTTTCAACTACTTTATGAACATCAATGCTAATTTTGAAGAGGGTATATTTGCCTCAGTAACTTGTGTTATGGATACTGCAAGTAATCCCTCTGCTCTCATGCCTTTGAAGACATGTTCTAGTGTCTTTGTTCACTCATTTCTGTGCGTATATGTAGTCATATATGGAGTAAAATATCAAAAATCATCTTATATTTCTTAACGGAGGTAGTAATAAAATATTTGGTTTCTGTTTGAATTAGAACCAGGTCTGCGGTGGAGATGAAGTTCTCAGAGTCATGCCGTGTGAACTGGAAGACCTGGGGATGAGTTCTACTGCTAAACTATCCAGCTGTTGTGTCCTTGTCGGAACATGTCCTGAACTAGTGTTTTCCTTTAGCATTGTTGTCAGGCGTGTTCTCGAGGCTGTACTTGACCACAACAATTCCCTCGTTGTGCCTTCAATTATGAAGGGTGTGGTTCTTGTAAAGCTTCTCGACAAATCTGATGCAGCCTGTCTTCATCGTCATGTTTATGAGTGGAAAGACCACTCTGTTAGGTTGTGCCGGTAGACATCTCTCACGAAGTCCATGGCCTAGTCAGTTATGCGGGGTTCATCCCGTAGGTCGGTGGCAAGAAATAGTTTGCAGAGTTTAATTAGTGCAACTTTGCTTATACGTAGTAAGTACTATTGTTCAAGACTTGATTTGTGTTTGTGAACCTGTATTGTTTAGAATCGCCGCTTTTGGTGTGTGGTGAGTCCACGAGAACAGTCTATGTTAATGTACATCCACTCAATTTAGTTTGTATATTTTGAAGTATCCAGATCATCTTTTTTGTGAGGACGGTTTATCAATTATGGTTACACTCCAATATCTGTATGCATTGCAGGGTTTATTGCACCCACCAGGATTTCCAGTCCCATGGATGTTCGGTCCATACGATTTGTCACGACCTTTGGACTGTCCTGCTTTTGGGAGTAGGCGGGGGCCCTGCATGCCATGCGTAGTTGGACGATCAATCTTCTGTTTAGTACTTCAACATAGTGATTTCTTGGTAAGGATTCGCTCGCGTCACATCAAGTAAATCTTATTGATTTACTATCTAAATGTTATTGATTTAATGTCATGTTTTCTTTCTTTTGCTGCAATTTTACGATGCAGGTTTTGAAATGTGACATTCATCACAGAATAAACCGTTTGGTTTTCTCTACGATGGCTATTTTTGTAGGTTTCACTTCTTATGTCGTGTCAGTAACAAAGGCATTGTCCATCACTTATATTACTGGAAAAAATTGGATCAGTCTGTTGTCTGAGTACAAGCTGAATCCCTATGATGAACTGCTATTTGGTTTAACAAACACGCCACAATTAGTTCTTCTCGCGTTTAAAAGAAATGAATAAAAAGACCGGATCACGGCCACAGAGCCTAGTCAAGTTAGAAAGCTGATCATAGAAGACCAGACACAATCGCCGCTATCTCGCACATCGGTACCACCTTCATCAATGGATCAAGCACCGACAGTTGCTCTAGCACTGACAGCGGCAGCAGCCCAGTCTGATCCAGCTGAGGATTGGGTACCAATCACGTCAGCAGATCAGGCTGATCTACCGAAGGATCGGGCATCGACACCGGCACCAGCTCTACAAGGAGCACCATCTTCGGCAGCAGCAGCGGCACTACCAGTCGCATCGGCACAAGCACCAGCAACGGCTTCGGCTCCTTCACCGACACTGGCACTTCCATCTGCTCTGTCCCGTGCAGCAGCAACAGAACCAGCAGTTGCACCGGCAACAGACTGGGCTGCAGTTCGCACTTTATATACCAAATTCCTTACAAGAACCGACATGTCCACATTCTTGGTAAGCATTGGCCGCCCAAGTGCTTCGTTCTTTTTTCTTTCCATGTTGTTTCACATGATTCACTGTGTTTTATCAAACTGTTTGTGTATGTCTTCTTGTTTGCAAAAGAGAATTCCTAGAGCAACAAGGGAGTCGTTCAACAATCCGGGCGACCGTGGGCAAGTTTCTCTTACCATGTGCAGCCTTGGTGTGAATGAACCTGCTCAATATACCGTAAGTACAAAGGATGGTCGCATGATGATTGATGCTAAAGGATGGCCAAGGTTCAAATCTAAATCATATCTTGCGGTAGGGGATGATGTTAAAATCGAACTTTCTCGGCAAGGAGAGCTGGTCCAAATCAACTTTAAAATTCTTCAGTAGCAGCACCCAACTGCCGAACTGATATATCCTCCTCCGAGATTTTGATGTAATAATCTGGCATGCTGAAACAAGTGTCTTGTGTGTATAAGTAGTAGGACAGTATCGTTGATAGAATTGCAACTCTGATTGCTGGTTAGGAACTGCCGTTCGATTTCATTCCAGTAGCTGACGTGCTTTATTCAATTTTGTGTATGCGCCTTGTGACAGCATCTAAAACCAGCGGCGTACCAATCGCTTGCAATATGAAAGCGCCGAGGTAGAACACATGGGCCCCCAAACATGCAGGCCCATCGGCCTGTGGCCCAAAGTCCAGAACCATGAGCCTGTCTGAGTATTATATTCTCAGCTGAACCCCCATAATGCCCGTGCGTTGCACGTAACATCAATATGCATTTGTATGAGTATTTGATCTTGTGAGAGAAAAGGATAAACGAGGGAAGGCCTTATTTGCAAATGTGGGAAGTGTGTGGGTACCTTTTTGAAAAATTGCCATAGTTTCCTTCCTATCCGTCAGATATAAATCGGACAACCTATATTGCAGGATGGTAGAAACACCATCATCACCAACTCGTCTATACTGTGTTCAAAAAAACTTTGGTTTTTATAATTATATATGTTATATATATATATATTCCCCTTGATTTTTTGTATGTATAAAGTTGTGATATAAAAGATTTTATATTTCTTTACAGAGGGGGTATCTCTCTGTCAAAAATATATTTATGTGTAACTAGTTACTCCTGTCTTTCTACTTCCTTTCGTTGATATGTGGGGCACCAGGCAACGAGGTCCACGTGCCATATGCACCAAATTAGAGTACACAACTGCACGGTAGATACATCCCGGTCGTAGCATCGCAGTATTGCGCAGTGAGCCGTCAAATCACAAAAAAAAACCCACATTTCCAGATTTAGCAGTAAGCTGGACGGATGAAGCGGCAATATTTCACTGGGCCTGAATCCCCTTCCCCCTCGTCTGCTTGTTCAGAGAAAACCCCCTCTCGGCGATTGCATAGGGTTTTCTCATGGAGAACCAGGTAAGAATTCTTCATCCATCCCCGATAAATCCAAGTCCCTTGGTCGCGTGTAATCCTAGGATGGCAGCCACCGCAGTTGATGCATTTTTCTTCCTACTGAATCTAGTATGTTTCATTTGCAGTGCCCAAAGTGCGAGGACCCTACAGTTTTCTGCGCCCTTGGCGAGATGCCACACTTGTTCCTTCTCATCCTAACACAGGATTTTAAAACACGCATAGTATGTTCCTAGAATCCTCTTTTCTATCCGGGAGGGTGGGTTTTTTTTAACATGCTGTCGACTAATTTATAAATTTGGATTGCTATATTTGGATAAAAGGTACTAGTACCATGGTCAACACTGACGTGAAGGAGGAAATTGTTTCTATATTTGGATAGGGAATACATTGTGTTCTCATATTATTTTTTCTGCAGCGCATTCCCTGCTCTGCCAAAACACATGTACTCAAGATGCTCGGCCTTGCCATACTGAATACACCAGTTTAATGGTCACAGTGAAGACAAGCCATGGATATAAGTTCCGAGTTGGGTTCATGAACCAAGAAGATCACTGCTTTTTTTATGGCCGAACTTGGGTAAACTTTCCCAAGTGTTACAGACTGAAAATTGGCGCACGAATGTTGATGGAAATAGCAGAACCTGTTCTCATCTTCACTGCGATCTTCCATCCCGACGTTGTTCCAATTGTTCATCCATGTTAGTTTTGTATCTGGTTCTTGCTTGTTGCCTCGATTACTTCTTAATCCACCTATTATGTCTAACTAATCACAATTTAACTTTAGAAGTAGCAACGAATCTCTCACGAAGATGCTACTTCTAACTAATATTTTCTTATAATTGGTGGCACATGTAGGTTTTTCATAGTTAAGCGGGCTACTCGTTTGTTATTCTATAAGAACTTCGGTTATTCTTGATGGCACTTTGAAGTTGGTAGGATGACATCCACAAGTTCCTACACTTTATTGAATGTCTTGAGGTGCTTGTGGGGCGTTTCAATGGTGGAAGGCCACGTGGGATATGTGTGCCACTGCTGCACTCGTTGAACAGGTCCAACTGTGTTGAGAAACTTATGGTACAAGCTGTTTTCTGTTATATATGTTGTTCATAAACTCTTGCTTATGCACAACTGTGATCTTCTTGAAACAGAAACTGCCCAGTTCTATTGTTCCTATACAGATGTCTGACCATGGTCGGGTCAGGCTTGCGCTTGGTCACAACATGATGTTTATGTCGACCTACTCCATTCCCCTTGGTGGTGAAAAGATACTTATTCATGGGTGGTCTCAAATAATGAAGGCTCGTCCATCTTGGAGAATAGGACAGAAGATTATGTTCCTGCTTTTCCATGGCTCTAAAGCGAATATCCTGTTTATTGACCACATTGCGAGATGAAGCCGCTTTCAGAAGGTTGTGGATGCGCGGGGTAGCTCCTGGGCCTTTTTCTGGGGCTTAGCGGCCTCACCCTTGGTTAACTGTAGGCAAAGTAGCAATGTTCGAGGCATGCTTTGTACGGTTGAACCTGTATAAGTACTCGTACTGCTTTCAGCTATGGTTGTTAAGTGCCCCTACTGGTTTCAGCTAAGGTTGTTAAGTACTCCTGCTGCTTTTACAGTGTGTCGTGTTTCTTCAGTCATGTCTTCCTCCAGCCGCCAAAACCAAACCAGCATCGGCGGGGCCGCCTACTTCCGCCTCCCACGGCTGGTTGCCACCCCACCATCTCCTAAATCATTAACACCGACGTCCAAGGCCTCGCCGTCTTCCTCCGCGTGCTTTCGTGTGCTCGCCCCGGTGCCACCCTCTCGCATTGTCAACATGGTCAACAAACAAGAGGAATTGGCAGAGGACTGTACGTGGAGAGGATAACAGTAGGGGCCCACCATGTCCATGGTCGGGCGCAAGGAAGTTCCTCATTTTTTGTTATATATACTACATTGTCAGCGTACGGAAAAAGAAAATGCTTCCTGCTAGTGGTTTCCTGACATCTGGGTCCCACGACATTGTCAGCGTATATAGTCAATAGACAAAAGAACGACACAAGATCGGCTGACACCTGAGACGTAGCTGCTCGAGCAGTATTTTTTATTATTGAGATGGAGCAGGGTTTCAATTGGGTTGTGGCCCGTCTAGCCTAGGCTTATATTTTATGTACACCACATGACCAGCCCAGCTATTTTTTCTTTGTGAAAATGAGCCCAGTTTATTTTTTCTGAAGAATACCCAATCCATGCATACTTATTTTTCTCATACGATGGGCTGCAACTCATTCAAGACGCCTGAAAATCTTGAAAGTAATATGAAATGGGCTGTAAATATCAAAACAGATGACAAATTGGCAATTACTTTATAATTTCTTAATTTTTTCACATTTTCAGATTCCAATTTCACTGGGCTTTAACCTAATTTAAATATATCTTCAAAGTACTTTAAATCTGGCTCGACATTTTGGTATTAAAAATAGTTTGGAACCCACAGAAATATGCGAAATTTCGTTTAAATTTTTAAACCTGGCCCTGGCAAGCAAAAAAACAGACTGCAATAAATTGCATAAGAAGTTGCAATGAGCTATATATAAATTATTAAAAGAATAGGGAATGGTCTGATTTGTGGGCCTATTAAGTTGACGCGTATGCAAGATTTTTTTTTTGCTTATTATATACGAGAACAAGCGATTCTAGCAGACGTATCCGTTGGATGTCAATCCAACGGCCATCGTGTTCCTTCAATCTCTGATCTTCTTGCTCCAGCCGCCAAATCCAGCGCCGGCGGGACCGCCTGCTCCCGCCTCCCGTGGTCCGCTGTGTTGCCACGCAGGCCTCACCGCCCCCTACTACTCCCACTGTTGTGGCTTCGCCGCATCCGGTTCATTCCCTTCCTGGGTCTCGCCGTCGTCCATCGCGCTGGTGTTCTCGGCATGGCGTGGTCAACATTGTCAACAAACGACAACATTGGAAGAGGGATGTACATGGAGAGGCCAACAGTTGGGACCCACATGGTCCATGGCCGCACGCAATCAAGTACCTCCTTATTACGCCAAAAAGAATGAATACTCCAGCTGACAGCTCGGACCTACCAGCTATATCTTCGCACGCAAGGAAGTGCCTCCTTATTACGCACAAAAAAATGAATACTCCCCCTGATAGCTGGGACCCACCATAGTGGGAGGCTGACTTGTGGGCCTACTAAGTTGACGCAGACAGAGGGCTTTGTCAACTTAGTCAACAAACTATTCTATCACCAGTGACCGTTGGATTGTTAACATCCAACGGCCGCCCTGCTTCTTCAACCTTTGATTTTCTTGCTCCAGCAGTCCAAACCACCATGTTCTCTTGCCTCCCGTGGCCGACTGTGCTGCCGTAGAGGCCTCACCGCCCCCTACTACTCTCACTGCTGGCCAGGCCCTGCGGCGACGGCAGCCTCACACCGCAGTCGGACCAATGAACTCTCGTACTCCTCTCCGCGTCGGCATCCACTGCCGCGTCTTCCCCGGCTTCGTGTCGTTCCCTTCCAAGGCCTTGCCATCGTCCACCACCTTGGTGCTCTCGGCGCGGCGTGGTCAATGTGGTCAACGAAAGACTTCCATCAGAAGAGTACTGTACATGGAGAGGCTGACAGCTGGGTCCACGGCCGCAGCAAGGAAGTGCCTCCTTATTACACGCAAAATAATGATCCATCCACCTGACAGCAGGGACCCACCGAACGGGCCACCGTATTTTGTGAAAAAAAACATTGCCCCATGACTGTTGGGACCCACTAGCTACATCTTCGCACGCAAGGAAGTGCCTGACAGTTGGGACCCACCTGGTGTAAGCGTACGTAGCGTTGTCATTACGTCGTGAACGATATGCGTACATACGATCGATGCGTCTGCAGCTGCGATGATGAACCGTGGCGAGTAAGGAAGGGCGCGTGTCGTAGTAGAAACGCGCACGTAGCATGTACACATGCGTACAACCAGGTGCAAGAAAGTAAATCTGACCCGCATCACGTCTGTCTGGGCGGGATCTCGAACGCCTACTCGCGCATACGTACGGCCAGGGCTCATGTACATGGCTAGGTCAGAACGAAGAAACTGTGTCATCGTCGTGTTCATCGGGAGCCAACCGGCTTGGACGGAACAGCCGATCGAAACGAGGCCTGGCGTACCACAGAACGGAGGAAACGGCCTTGTGTTCGACAGGCCACGGTTGAAACGAGATCTTGTTCATCTGGAGGGGTCTGGCGTACAGCAAAACGGAGGAAAAGGACTTCTCTTGGACCTTCTATGGTCGAAATGGGGTCTTGTTGATCGGGAGGGGTGTGACATACCGTAAAAAGAAGGAAATGGACTTGTCTTGGAGCGCTATGGTCAAAACGGGGGTCATGTTCATCGGGAGGGGTGTGGCGTACGGCAAAATGGGACTCCACGGGATACTGTTCATCTCCACCGTCAACCTCCTCCATCCTCCACCTACGACTGTTTATCCACGGGCTCCTGTTCATCCAGCCTCCACCGCTCCTCCACCGGCTACTGTTCAACCAGCTCTCTCCACGGGGTCCTGTTCAACCACCCCTCCACGGGCTACTGTTCATCTAGACCTCCACCGGCTACAGTTCAACCAGCCCTCCACGGGGTCCTATTCATCCAGCCCTCCACAGGGTCCTGTTCATCCACCCCCAACCGGCTCGATTGATCAGGGTCATGTTCATCCAGCGGTAACGGCCTCTATTACCACGGGGTCCTGTTCATCCACCCCCCCCCACCAGGAACTGTTCATCCAACCGCCCCCCCCCCCCGCCAACAACGCTCACTGTTCATCAAGAGGCATCAGGTTCGATCGGCTTCAGTTAGCAGCAGTAGCGAAGGAATCTCACGATCAGGTTCAGTTAACAGCCATCGATCGATCGCTCGGGTTCAGTAACGTGCAGCCTGCAATGCAATCGCTCGGGTTCAGTAGGCGAACGCCTCGCTCGGATTCAATTAGGTCCCAACGCCTCGCACACACGTCCGTACGTGTACGAGAGAAACGCGGAAACCTCCGTGCATCACTCGGCCCCGACCACCCACCATAACAAGGAACTCCTCCATATTTTCCTCGCCCTCGCTTCTACCACAGTTTTTTCCGTCATGGACGGCCCAAAGAATGTCATGCAACTGCGTCTTTGGCCAGCCCAGGACGAAAAGCCCATTTTCTGTCATGATTTTTTGTCATAGAAGTAGGAGCCCACCACATCTATGATGATACCGGGTTTTGTCACAATTATCGTCATAGAAATGTCATAAGCATGACAGGAAAAAAATTCGTTCGGCCCAAAATGTCATGGATGTCCATCATGTCCATCAACTCTACACCAACACGTCAAGCATCACGTGGGCCTATGACAAGACCTCGAGCACGCGCAATGGAAACTGAGGTGAACTCCTTCCTACTTGACATGCATATGGACATGAATGGAACTTGGTTGCTACCTCACCAAAATGCACTATGTATCATTAGGTACGAAGAGGAACAACCCCAAGCAGCTAAGGAGCATCACCAAGGAGTAGGAGAATCCCCCCAAGACTTTGAGGAAGAAGAAGGAGACCCAAAGGAGCAGGACAGGAAGTCCCAGGCTACCCCGTGCGCATGGGCTACACAGGGATCTACGGCTGTAGCACCCCGTACGCACGGGCGTGTACTGTGCGCACGGGACCAACTTACCCCGTGTGCACGGGCCCTACAGTATGGCCGGCTGAGATCTAGTTTTGAGCCTCAACTTCATCCATCTCGCCCCCAAGCCTATATATTCCGTACCTAGAGTTATGTTTAGACTTAGCAAAGTATATGTGAGATATTTGAGAGCTTTTCTCCTTCTACTAGTCCATTGGAGATCTAGACCTCTTAGGAGAGGATCCACTTGTGGATTTCAAGACCTCCTCTTGGAGAAGACTATCATAATACCTCACCTCCTTAGGAGTGGGAAGAACTTTACCTAGTGCTTGTTTTCTTTGATCGTTATTGTAATCATGTGGATCTATGTGTTTGCTATTCTAGTGGATGTGTGATTGGGTTTTGTTGAAGTGAATTGCTCCTTATGTTCTTGGTGCTCATCCCGTTTCCCCTCCAAGTGTGAAAAGATCCATCTTAGGGTTCCACCCTACAACATTTTGGTATCATTAGCAATGTTGATTCACATCTTGGAGTCCCCACCCCCCATTTGCTAGCTTGATTTTGTTGTTTTTTCGTCCTAATCTGAAAATCCGCACCAAAAATTTTCTTGCAATTTCTTGGTTCTTGTGAGATTTGGTTTATTTGATCCACGAATTTGGTGTTTGACAAGTGGATCTACCCCTTATCACCATTACCCACCCTCCCTACCATCAATTTTCGTTGTAATTTTGTGAAGTATCCACGGATCCGAGGTATTGTTGAGTTTCCAGAACACCCCGTGCACATGGGCCATCGGGACGCCATGCACACGGGTATCACTTACCCCATGCACACGGGCCTTCTAGAACCATTCGGCCAGCTGATGTTTTCTATCTTCTTGCCATTCCACCACCACATTTGATCTTCCGCAATACTTCTAGTGGGTGTTTGAGCTTTTGGGTTGCAGTTCACACGTGTCCTAAGGTGTTTCGGCTACTTTTTTTTGAATATTTACTATAGGGTAAAACCCCACAGCCCTTTATTAGAAAAGAAAACAATCCAACACTATACAAGCACTAGAGAGGTGATGAAGTTCAAAAGTTAGAACCTACCTTAACTCTACCTATATTTACAACAGGGCATTTAGCCAAGCTATGAGCTGGCCTCTGATGTTGTCACTAAGCCTATAAGCTAATAAAAGAATGTCATGTACAAATTTACATTTCCAGGAAGCAAAACTAACGCGCTCCCCTCTGAAGATCCTTCCATTCCTTAAGATCCAGATGTTCCATGTTGCTGTGACCATCACCTCGGAGAAGAAAGGGTGTCCAAATCTGGTTTTGGCTTGAAAAATACATTGCTGGATGTCACACCCCTATGTCCAGTCAATCGGAAGGTAGTTCCAAACCCTGCAACTAAAGTTACACTGGAAAAACAGGTGTGTCCTATCCTCATGAACATATGCATTCTAGATAACACAAAGATTATCATCACTTGGGGACCTCCAGTGCCTTCTCACCACCATATCCTTAGTGTTGAGTCTATCAAAAGACAACAGCCACCCAAAAACCTTAATTTTCATTGTACATCAGCTCTTCCATAACCATTTGCATGGTTGGATTGTAGGCATGTGGAAATGCATGACTGTGTAAAACCCCTTTGCTGAGAAGGTGTGTTTTGGCTACTTAGCCACGATCTGGCTTCATCATCAAAGCCACTAGTTATTGGATTGGACTCCACTTCGACATCGACAACCCCATCTTCATACCAATCGTAAGCAAGGACGGTAACCTTGACGACCCCATTGTATTATCCTTGCCATTACCTTGATAGGCTCGAGCCTCTTTTGCTTAGCTTACCCGTCAAGACTAGCAAGTTGAGAATTGCCAGGCCACGCTCTTAGTGCACCTTTAGTGTTTCGTCTCTCCCGTGCATATACTACTTGTTATGTCGCATTGTGGCTCGCATATCAATCATTGTGGCATAGTAAAAAAAGCTTTTAAGCAAAAGAAAAAGAAGACAAGCAAAGAGCTTGTAAGCAATAGCATCGTGCCTCATAGCATAGTTACATCATCATGGCCACTACATACATAAACATACTTGGGATAGTAGACAACCCGTTTCTCTATTAGGTTCGTGCACTAGCATATCTAGCCCATTAGAGCAATCGAGCTAGCGTCTCTCTGGTATCCTTACAACAAGAGGACTCCCGTGGCTCCACCTCTTAGAGCTCACCCCTTTGGTTGTGCAGATCCCATCTATCTTCCGTGTGTTTGTTCCTAGTGATATACTTGGGTTTGATCTATTTGTCTTACTCGCGATTTGTGCGAAATTTCAACTTTTTCAACATCTTGACTGACATTTGTTTGAATTATTTGTGCCAATTCCTAACCAAGATCCTCCAAAAGCCTTTTAATTGTAGGTGTGAGAAACCAAACCCGGTACCAATTATACTATTATAGCATCACGTGGGATCATACCTATTACATCCACAATCTTCGGAAAAGGTAACTTTGGTTTTGTTCTCTCATTTTCCTACTCACCACCACTTCCACATGATGGATAGGCCTACTTCTTAGGCGAACCCGATCTTAGAGGATCAAGATGACAAACGCGACTACGTCACCAAGAATCACTTCTTCATCGCACAACTTGCTCTACATCAAGAGAGTGAAGCTTTGGGTGACCGCATTGAGCAACTCGCCACCGATCTCCGCCAATAAGAAGCAAGACATCGGGACTACCTCGACACCAAGCTGCCAAACAAATGGACAAATTCTACAACATGATCGTGAGCCACGCGTCTTCCTCAACCTCTTCACCAAGACGACGTCACTCAAGTCGCCACGCGTCGTCATATTCTTCTTCCGATGCGAGTCCTCCTCGACGCGACAACACTCAAGATCACCAAGCACAAGGAAATCCATTCCATGGCAATGGCCTACAAGACTGAGTTTGAGCACGTGAGCAGGCACGACGCCAAGAACGAAAAGCCATGGATCAAGAGCAACCACCACCACATCGTCCACGTCAAGCACCTCAAGACGGTGATGCAATCCAGCAAGATTAACAAAGTCATGAAGCTCAAGCTCAAGCGGCTCAAGACACACTCCAAGAGTCCACTCGAGCCGTTGCTCAACGCAACCGTCAAGTGCGCGAGCAATAGGAATCACTTCGTCAAGCACGACAAGAAGAAGCCGCCTCGACCTCCCTAAGCCAAGAGCGCAATCACAATGAAGATCCTCCTCCACGTCAAGAGCGACACCAAGCAGATCGAGTGCTTGAAGACCCTCTTCCACGCCAAGAGAGACATCAACACCATCACTACGATTAAGAACTCCGCTACCGCAAGCTCAAGTTCACCATGCTCAAGTTCTCCGGAAGCAATGATCCAGAGGAGTATCTCCCATGGGTATTGAAAGTCGACAAGATATTCCGTCTTCACAACTACGACGAGGAAAATAAGATCGCCATGCTATCCCTCGAGTTTCAAGACCACGTCCTCATTTGGTGGGAGAAAGTGATCGAGCGACGCCGCGAGAAGGACGAGCCACCCATCATGACTTGGACGCAAATGAAGGACGTCATGCGAGCTCGTTTCGTGCCTACAAATTACACCTGAGATCTCTTCAAAAAGTTACCACTCCTCAAACAAGGCACAAAGATGGTGGAAGAATACTATCAAGAAATGGAGATCACTGTGATACGAGCTAATGTCAAAGAAGATGATGAGCAAACAATGGCACTCTTCTTGAACGGCCTCAACCACCCAATAAGGAAGATCGCCGATTTTCAACCTTACCGTGACCTTCTCGAGCTAGTTCACCAAGCGACCAAGGCGAAGTGACAAGTACAAGAAGACTTCAAATACGCAAAGTACTCATCCAAGACCTATGGCTCATACACTCAAGCTACCATGACTTTGGCACCTCCTACCTCGACTAAAGCATCACCAAATACCGACGACAAGTCAAGTTCCAGGAAAGCGACGCCTTCCTCGACTCGCCCTCCGGCAAGAAACTACAAGAACAAGACTCCCTCTTCATCGGCACCACCGGATGATCCCGTCAAGACAAGTTATATCAAGTGCTTCACATGTGGTGGTCGTGGACACAATTCCTTCCAATGCACCAACCAGTGCACCATTATTGCCAATGATGACGACACGTGCAACTCCCTGAGTGAAGACGAGATGGAAGGTCTCGAGCGCATCGCCATGCACCGTCAAGTGAATGAAGAAGAAGATGCTCAAGTCTATTGTGACAACGATTCAAGTCCCGCTCTCGTGGTCTCCAAGGTCGACACTTCAACACCAACAAGATGAAGACCAAAGGTGTGCCATATTTCACACCAAGGCCGGCATCAACGGACACTCCATGAAAGTCATCATCGACAAAGGAGTTGCCACAACGTGGCAAGTGAAGAACTATGCTACGAGCTATATTTGGTCAAGAAGAAGCATCCTCGCCCCTACAAGGTCCATTGTCTTAGCGACTCAGGCACCATTCAAGTGGAGCACACCATACAAGTTTTGTTCAAGATCGGCGCTTAAGAAGACACTTTGGAGTATGATGTGGTTCCTATGTCTGTATGCCATCTTCTCTTGGGAAGACCTTGGCAATTCGGCAGCGGCGGCATCCACAACGGAAGAACAAACCACTATAGCTTGAAGATAAAGGGAACGGAGTACGTGCTACAACCTATGTCACCAAGCTAAGTGATCACCGACAAGCAAGCATCCACCCATCATGGAGAGACTAGTGAGAGAGTGAACCACCACAAAGAGAGTGAGCGCCACAAGCCCAAAGTGAGCAACTCTACGCCAAGAGGGAACAAATTAGTCCTCCTAGTCACAAAAAGAGAGATGAGAGAAGTGTGTGAGAACCCATCGAGTGTCATCCACTATGTCCTAGTGTGCAAAGATGAGGTGGCAAAGACTAACACTCCTAACCCCCTTCCCATAGTGTCGTCTAATTTGTTGTAGGAATTTGCGGATGTCTTCCCTAATGAGCTACCTCCCGGTCTTCCTCCTCTACATGGCATCGAACCTTTGGATCGACCTCATCCCCGGCACACCTCTTCCTAACAAGGCTGCATCCCGCGTCAACCCTGAAGAAACCAACGAAATACAAAGGCAAGTCCAACTTCTCATAGACCATGGACATGTGCATGAAAGTTTGAGTCCTTGTGTCGTGCTGGTCATTCTTGTACCAAAAAGAGATGGTAGTTTTCGCATGTGTTATGATTTTAGACCCATTAATGCTATCACCGGTTCTCTATAGGAATCCCATTCCACACCTAGATGATATGCTAGATGAGCTTAGTGGCGCCACCATTTTCTCAAAAATTGATCTTAAAAGTGGTTATTATCAAATCCGCATACAAGAAGGTGATGAATGGAAAAACGCTTTCAAAAAAAAATTTGGTTTGTATGAGTGGCTACATATGTCTATGGGTTTATCGGAAGCACTCTGTATTTTCATGCGTGTCATGCATTATGTGCTTCGTCCTTACATTGGTGTGTTTGTTGTGGTCTATTTTGACGATATTCTTGTGTTTAGCAAATCCCTCAAAGAGAATGTAGATCATCTTAGGGCCATTTTGCAAACTCATAGGCAAGAGTGTCTTTATGCCAATATTATAAAATGCACTTTTGGTGGTGACAATATTGTTTTCTTTGGCTTTGTTGTGTCTTCCAAGGGTGTTCATGTTGATGAGTCTAAAATTAAAGAAATTAAAACTTGGCCAGAACCCACTAATTTGCAACAAGTGCGTAGTTTCCTTGGTCTAGTGGGGTTTTATCATTGCTTTGTGGAAGACTGTAGCACTACTGCCGCATTGTTGCATGCTTTGAGTAACAAAAACGCACGCTTTGTTTGGGGACCATCTCAATCTACCGCATTTGATGAGCTCAAATCTTTGCTTACACATGCCCCAATTCTTGTGTTGCCTAATTTCAACAATACTTTTGAGGTTCATTGTGATGCTAGTGGTAATGGAATTGGTGGAGTTTTAACGCAAGAAAAGTGACCCATTGCATACTTTACTGAAAAACTTTCCAATGCTCAACTCAATTATCCTATCTATGACAAAGAATTGTATGCCTTAGTGCGAGTATTGCATGTTTCGGAGCATTATCTTCGCCCAAATGAATTTGTCATACATACCGATCATGAGACACTAAAGTACCTTAAAGGGCAAACCAAGTTGAATAAACAACATGCTAAATGGAGTGAATTTATTGAATCCTTTCCTTATGTGATCAAGTACATTAAGGGTAAAGAAAATGTTGTGGTGGATGCTCTTTCCCTTAAGTGCATGTTAGTTACTCAACTTGAGTTGAATGTCATAGGCTTTGAGCATGTTAAAGATCTTTATGCGCATGATCCTATGTTTGCGATTTTGTATGCCAAATGTATTGCTAACACTTGTTGGGAGAACTATTACTAAAGAATGGCTACCTTATGTGCGCTAACAAACTTTGTATTCCCGAGTCGTTGCTTTGTTTGTTATGTCCAACACATCAAGCACCATCTGGGCCTATGACAAGAGCTCGAGCACGCACACGAAACCGAGGTGAACTCCTTCCTAATTGACATGCATATGGACACGAATGGAACTTGGTTGCTACCTCACCAAAATGCACTATGTATCATTAGGTACGAAGAGGAACACCCCCAAGCAGCTAACAAACCTCACCAAGGAGTAGGAGAAGCCCCCCAAGACTTTGAAGAAGAAGAAGGAGAGCCAAAGGAGCAGGACAGGAAGTCCTAGGCGACCCCGTGCGTACGGGTCCCCGAGACCCCGTGCCCACAGGCTACACATGGAGCTACGGCTATAGCACCCCGCGCGCATGGGGCCCCGAGACCCCGTGACCACGGGATACACAGGGAGCTATGGCTGTAGCACCCCGTGCACACGGGCCCTACAGGATGGCCGGCTGAGATCTGGTTTTTGGCCTCCACTTCATCCACCTCGCCCCCAAGCCTATATATTATGTACGTAGGGTTATGTTTAGACTTAGTAAAGTATATGTGAGATATTTGAGAGCTTTGCTCCTTCCACCACTCCATTGGAGATCTAGACCTCTTAGGAGAGGACCAACTTGTGGATTCAAGACCTCCTCTTTGAGTAGATTATCATCAAGACCTCACCTCCTTAGGAGTGGGAAGAACTTTACCTAGTGCTTGTTTCCTTTGATTGTGCTGTAATCTTGTGGATCTATTTGTTTGCTAGTGGATGTGTGATTGGGTTTTGTTGGAGTGAATTCCTCTTTGTGTCCTTGGTGTTCATCCCTTTTCCCCCTCCAAGTGTGAAAAGATTCATCTTAGGGTTCCACCCTACAACAGGAACGTTGCATGGAAAACAAAAAAATTATATGCACACGCAAGATATATCCATGGCGATGCATAGCTATGATAGGGGAGAGTATGTCTACGTACCCTCATGGACCATAAAGCAGGAGCGTTTATCAACGTGGCTTATGTAGTCGAACACCTTCGCGATCCAACCGATCAAGTACCGAACGTACGACACCTCCGCGTTCAACGCACGTTCAGCTCGATGACGTCCTCGCCTTCTTGATCCAGCAAGACGGGCGAACTAGCCGATGAGTTCTGGTAGCACGACGGCATGGCGACAGTGGTGATTCAACTATCTCCATAGGACTTTGCTGAGCACTACAAAAATATGACCGGGGATGAACTAGAGGGAGAGGGGCGCCGCACATGGATTGGGGATCATGGTGTGTGTTGTCCCTCTCCCTCCACACATATATATAGGTGGGGGAGGAGGGGAGGCAACCTAGGTCAACCCCAAAGGGGGCGGCGGCCACCCTTGGCCCCTGCCCTAGCCACCCCCTTCCTACTTGGGCGTGCACGGGGAAGGCAGGAGGGGGTGGCGCCCCCCCCTTTCCTTTCTCTCATGAGGAGAGGAAGGCAGGAGGGGCTAGCCCTCCCCTTTTCCTTCTCTAGGGACGATGGCCCAGAGGTGGGGCGCTCCAACTCCTTGTGGGATGGTCTGCTCCCCTCTTTTGGCCCATATGGCCCAATAACCTCCCGGAACCCCGTCTGGTGATCCGATGACTACCCAATACATCTGAAACCTTTCCAGTGACCAAATAGCATCATCATATATATCAATCTTTACCTCCTGACCATTCTGGAGTTGCTTGTCATGTCCGTGATCTCATCCAGGACTCCGAACAATATTCGGTCATCAACTCACATAACTCAAATAATACTATATCGTCATCGAACATCAAGCGTGCGGACCCTACGGGTTCGACAATGATGTAGACATGACCGAGACACCTCTCCGGTCAATAACCAACAGCGGGACCTGGATGCCCATATTGGTTCCTACATATTCTGTCATAGCCTGATTTTTGGCCCTTTCTTTTTCTTTTGTTTCTCTGAGATTTTTGCTTGAGTTTTCTTTTTCCGTGGCTAGGTGGTCTGGAAACTGAAGAAGATGACCTCTTCTTTCTTTCTAGAGTGGCTTGTCATCCACAAACCCTTCCCAAGACCTTGCCATTTTCATCCTAGCCAAACCCCAATATTCTTTTCCTTGGGAATATTCCTTTTCTATTAAAGGAATAACCTAATTTGCCCTAGGTTGTTAAGCAACCTATATTTCTATCACTCCCAAAATTTCTGAATAATTCTCATAATTTTTTTGGGTCATATATTCCTAAAATATGGCAAAATATTTCATTTGCCATGTTCCTCATCATGCTCAATTAATTATTTTCCTATTCTGTCCTGAATGGAAGATTGTGAAGCAAGTGCCATTTACCTTTGCCCAATTGACCTCAAACTTTTTCGACACCTTTTCATGTCCATATAATTGCCTCATGCCAAAATTCAACTTAATTTTCCTAGTGAATACTCCTGAGCAATTTTTCAAAGTTCCTGTCTGAGGGAATTTGTTGTGAAGGAAGTACTAGCTAGGATGGTCCAAATGAGTTGAAATTTTGCATGGTCCTTTATATTATCAAATCGAAGATCTCCACCAAATTCGAGCTCATGCAGTGCATCCATGTGAGCACAACTTCAAATCTTTGTTTCTGTCCAAATTTTCAGTTAGTGAAGCAAGTACATTTTATATTGCTTCAATATTGCTGAAAGTTTTCCAGGGCCTTCTCCTATAACCTATCTCCACAAGATTTGGGCTCATTTCATCATGCCATTTTCCCTCAGGATTTTTCCTAAGTTTCTGTCCAGAGAAGTGCTATATGAAGGAAGTGCCATTTTAGTTTGGCCAAATGGTATGAAATTTTATAGCACTCTCATATGCCCAAATAATCCTGCCATGCCCATTTCTAGCTCAATCCATCACACTGTGTGAGTGCTTCTTCATGATCCAGTTTCTGGACAAGGTTATGCATTTGCAAAGCAACTGTACTAAATGTTGGTCCATTTTCCCTCTAAACCTCCAGGACTGTAGTCCTTCCTAACCTAAACTCCCCTGACATCTGGTTTGCCTCTTAACCTCACTCTGTTGATCACTTCATAATGATCAAGTTTGCAATAGCAAACTTCAGAGCTCACTTACCATTTAACTACAGAGTCTTTAACAGAGCTACCACCTCTGTTGCAACCTACCCTGGAAGAACTCCACCCCAGACATTATTTGGCCGACCAAGTGGCACTGTGTGCACTAGTGCATGCGGTGATCACGGGCTTTGGCACGCAATGCGCGCGCTCCGGCAACTCTCCCTCTTGTCGTCTTCGCACTCATCCAACAGCTTCACCGGGTCGTCGCCATCCCCCTGGACTCCTCTCCCCCTCCGTAAGCCTCTCCGTCAGTGCTCGTCGCCGCGTGCCCACGGACGTGTTGTAGCCGACCGTCGTTTCCTCCTCGATGTCCTCTTCCTCTTCTTGTCCCCGAGCTCTGCTAGTCTCCGTGATCTCTGCGGCTCGTCCGTTCCCTCCCTCGTCGCCTTCCCGCGCCTCCTCGTGGCCGATGAGCATCGCCAGAGCGTGGGCCGGACCCTAAAGCGGCACCAGAGCTCGTGTCCCTCGCCCCGGCTACAAGTAGCCCCTCCCCGCGGCTCCCGAGCACCCCATCTTCTCCAGAACATCACTAGCAGCCTCCCCGACCACTCCCGAGAGATTGAGCCGCCTTCTTCGCCTCTATTTGCCACCATGCCCGCCGCTCTCTCTGGCTTAAATTCCCGCGAGCCCGAGCACCATTCCCTCTTCCACCACCACCAGAAGGTCTCCCATAGTCTGGCGAGTCGCACCGCCCCCTTTTCTCTTCACCAGACCACCGGTGGCCTCGTCTCCGACCACGGCCGAAGGCCACCTTCGCCAGAGTCCTAGCTGCTATCGCCACGGCCTTCCCCGGCGCGCGTGTAGCACCTAGGCGGGTGCGGCCCTCTCCCCTGAGCGCTCCAGTGGTCCGAGCTCCACCGGAGGCGGCCGGACCATCGCCGGTGCTGTGCCCTCCCCTGCCTCTCCCCTGTTCTGTCGGGGAGGCGAGAGGAGGACGATGACCCCCGTCCAGCTGGCCAGGCGGGCCCCGCCTCTCCTGTCGGCCCCACCTGCCAGCCACACACGCATAGGCCCCGCCCCGCCATGTCAGATAAGTGGAAACAGTTTTTCTGAAATTACATCTTCAACTTCTGATGCGTACTTTGGTCTTGCTTTGGCTAAATGTGTGTTTTATTTTGCAGAAAGCATATTTTGCCCGAATGCGTTTTCAGTTTCTCAGCCAGTGGCTTGTTTGTAGAAAACTTTTCATAGATAGGTCCCTTGCAGAAAAACTATCACAAATTTTTGCTCAAGACTCCGATTGAGGTGAATCCAACGCCCACATCTTCGTACCGTCGAGCCCGTTCCGTTCACATCATTTTCACTATGGTTTGACACACTGAAAATGTCCGTTTTGCCCTTGCCTCTAATCAGCCCCCTTCGAGAGTTAATATTTTCTGGCGAATCTTTCTGCGGCTTCACCGCACTTCTCCCCGGAGCTTTCTTCATCCCCGGGCAAGCCACAACCACCATTTGCATGATAGCCATGCAGTAGCATTGGTTTTCAACATTAATCTTTAATAATTGTATGTTTGTTTTGCTACTGATGTCGTTATCTCGGTTATGCTTATGGATCGGTGATTACCGTCATGTTATGTTTTCTTGCACTCTGTTATCACATTCTACCTGCTAGTATTACTTTCATATTGGCCATGCTTGGTAGTAGTACATTTTGGGTTGGTCATGTTCTTCGGTGCATGACTCTCGTCGGTTACCGAGTGTTCCTTCGCTGTTAGTTGGTTAAGTGTTTACTCGGTAACGTTATTGAGTGTTCATGCATGATATTTATTGTTGATGCTAGTGGTCATGTTATGCTATGCGTAGTGTTATTCTTGTGATATTCATGCTCGTCATTATGCCATGCTAAGTTGAATATGATTCATTGTTGATATGGTTGTCGCACCCCATGTTTATATCATGCTCATGCATTATAATTGCATCATGTTATTTTATCATGGCTCAGCATATTGCATTAAAGTTTAACCAGATTAAATTGAACTTGAACAACTGTTGGCTGAGTCATGGTGCCACCATATCGAGCTGACTAGTGCAACCACATTTTCCTTTATGGGGAGGTCCTAACTGGGTCTATTGTCATGCCTCTCGCCGGTGCCTCCAACGAGGAAAGGTTATGCGCGGGCGGTACCTTGGACGAGTAGGATGGCATAAGCCTTGTGTGCCCATTGTTGAGTATGTATCCATTGTCCCCGTTTGGGACCGTTTATGTTTTGCCACGACGGTGGCCGTTGACGCCTTTGGTAGGCATGGGGCCACTCATGACTTAGACCAAAGGGGAGTTTGTTGGAGTGGCCGGGAGAGTGTCATGGCAGTTGGACGGTTTTTTCGTAACACCATTGGTCCACCCGAATGGAAGTGCGAGGCCATGGGTCCCGTGGTGTGGGTACAGTGCGCTACCTCTGAAGAGTGTATATTAAATCTATCGATTGCCGCGCCCATGGATAAGGGCCCAGTTCATAGTTGGTCACACTGTGGGTCAATAGTAATAATAATAATGTGCTTAGTAACAACCCTGGTTTGGTGATGAGAAAGAGATTGGTTGTGATCGTGAGATGATCATCGTGGTATCGAGGATACCGAGTTGATGGATATTTGTGGTGGTATGCGAGAGTCAAGAGTAAAGATCAAGCTCCTTGTGGTCATGTAATGATAACTACGGTAGTGTTAATACCAAGCTTGATTGGATCCTGAGATGACCGTGTGATGTCCGTGATGGTTACGAGGTAACCCGAACAGAGTAAGTTGGTGCATGATAGTGTCATCATGTTTATATGTTCATGCCATGCTAGTATCGTTCTAGCTGTATCATGTTGTTCATGCCATGTTGTTCTGATAGTATCATGTTAATCCTTGTTAATATGTAATTGCCATGGTATTGTTTGTCTTGATTGCTCTTGGTTGTTGTGAGCTTGCAAGTACATTCAATGTACTGACCTGGCGTGTCATGCCAGTTTGCAGGTCATGCCGGATTTGATTGCTTGTTTGCCATGGACCCCTTGTTTGCGAGCTAGGATAAGCATTCCAGCCAGAGTCCCTACGGAGTGGAGTTCATCACCGTCGTCGCTGTTCCGCTATTCCGCTGCTTCGTGTTGTTCTGCTGCTTGCATAGAGCAACCGTGGCAGGCGTAGTGCCGCTATGCCGATGTAATCCCTTTGTACCCATATAGATTATAATAAAGAGCTGGTTTGTTCTATGCTAAGCAGTGCCGTATTCCAGAAGACCTTTGATCGATCTCTTTGCTGGAATACGGGGTGTTCCAGTTTCTCTAAGCCAGGGTGCTACAGGCTTGGTATTAGAGCTGGTCTGGTTGTAGGACGCCCTAGCTCGCGTGAACGTTAGAAAGCGGTAGTATGGGGTCTAGTTGGTGTGTTGCACTTGTTTGCTGCATTTGTTTGTTGCATAGCATGCATATAGATTATTATTTAGTCGCTAATAGTTAATCTTGTGAGTGTAGGTGGCATCGGTTTCGATCCACTACCTGCACCCTCCTTCTGAGCATGCCTGCTCTTCGGTGTTTGGCATCATCTCTGTCCCAGCAGAGTGATGCCCTGGTGCCAAGTGTTCCAGATAGCATTCACATGAGTTATGCTCAGATATCGCGTTGCTATCTTTCCATCACCCACCCATATTATTTCGGTGATAGACTTGTCTCTATCCTGAATCATGCCATCCATCTCGTCCCTTCGGCAACCCTTACTGCTATTTGTTATCAGAAAAGGGCAATGCCAGCAAGCCTTGCTTTTCCTCCCCTATCTTGCCCTGTCATTCCATTTTTTGGACGTGTACGGTTCCCCTTCGTACGCTTGATGATGATGTGGTCATGACCTTTGTGTTCCACCACATAATCCATCTGGTTGCAACCAGTGTTCAGCCAGCTCTTGGTGTAGCCTTTGTTACGCCAACATCTTCCACACGCAAATTCACTTTTCGTGCACGCCGCCACAGCATATTAGACTGTAATACCGGAGTTTCCGTGAGATTTGTGTGCTTAGGTATGCATGCATATTATTGTTGTGAGTAGCAGTAATATGTGACGTTGCTTGATTATATTATTTGTATGAACTGTGTGCTTTTGTTTTCGTCGTCTCTTTTGCTTCTTTCTTTGGGCCCTCGGTGTTACATAGTTTTCCCTCATTAAAGTTGCTCGTCTTCCGACGTTGGACCCAAAGAGTCAGCAAGGAATGCATATATTTGGAAATTCAGCTGAACAGAATGGAATTCTCAGCCGACCGCCGTGAAATGAGAAATATCTGATTGTGATAATCAAGTTTGCATTAATGTGCACTTCTCACAACAGTATGGATAATCAAGTCACCCCCAGTGTGCACCCTTCATAGCAGAAATGATCAAATCATCGAGAAGATAAATTGTGTGCAAGATCGATAGTATATTCTCAGTCAAAGGTATGATTCAGATGCAAGTTTTGATTCTTCATTGAGGATGATTTCGAAACCCGTTATACCTGGAAGAAAGAAAGAATGTGCCATGTATTCAATATTCAGAGAGTAAGATAGTACAGCAAAGCCCCGTTTCATACAAATAATCCACAGCAGAAATATTAAGATAGTGTGTGTATATGGTAACCGGTCCGCATATCACAATGAGAAGCTTCTGTTGTAAGCAACCCAGTCTTCCCTCGCAAACTACCAAGAAGCTTCCAAGGCAAGACTACTCAGTGCGCTATATGGATGACTTCCCGTGCAAGGTACCGTGTCTTCTTCAGTAAGCAACCGCTAAAATTTTCGGCATAAGGCACCGAGTCCTCCCTAGCAAGTATTTAAGGGGGGAAGCTTCTGAAGCATGATACCCAGTCTTCCTCAGCAAGATACTCTCGATTGTTTCCAACATGAGTCCTCCAATCTCACTCAATACGGCATGGGATGTTACTCTGTGAGTTGGCAGCATTTGGCAGTGCAGTCCAAGAATCAGGTTCGCAACAGTTTGGTCAAAAGCAAGAATCAGTCAGAAAACAAGTCTGCCTCAGGAATTAAATTTTCATTTATATGGTGCACATGCTTCCAATCTCTTGCAAGTCATTGGTACGATGGTGAAGGCAAGGTGAGAATCCGGAAATTTCACGAGTCATGCCAGAATAAGAAAGTCCGTTACACACCTCAGTTGGTAATGCAAGAACCGACAAGTTTTGGAGAAAGACAACATGGGATAGCAAATTTTGTCAGTACTCAGTCAGGCCAGATTCCATATAGCCGACAAGGCGATATCATTCGTCACCACTTGGTAGGCTTTACAGCAAAAATGAGTTAGATGCAAGCACAGGTGAACCCGGTATAGTTCCCATGGTACATGAACAAGGATAAGTTATGCTTGCCGAAATATTTCACCCGACAGTCCCTATGGCCACACGAAGAATGCGATATGATCAAGCTATTTTATCAAAGAATCCAGAATAAGAGCACAGTAATGAAGGAGCAAGGATGGCAATGCAGGTATGAAAATTGTTGCATGACCCACATGGTGCAGATACCCTGGACAGTCTGAGTCACTATGGATCGCCATGAATATTTATCAAGGGGGTCTACTCAATTTTGGTAAAGACCCCATATCAAGGAAAGACCCACTTATTTAACAGTATATGCTCAGATTTGTCGGTATCGAATATCCGGGTCTGTCAAGTCAGACCAAAGGTCAATTCAACAACTTGATTCCAGCGACTATGGTAAAGCATCACATAGCCTACTATCCTCATGGATACACCGACAGAATGAATGGTCTGTATGAGGAATAACAGTCTCGAAGCATGTGCCCTCACTTATGTAAATCACCAACGGATAGCCTGTGTAGAACAAAAAATTTCCGCCAGAGCCACCGTCAGTCAAGGATGAGGATATTATCATATAAGGTCATACCCCTTATTATGGTCACATCAGGCGACAATCAAATATTTGGTATGAATCTGAGACTCAAGACAGTTGAGCCAGTCAGGATGATTCTGAAATTCCTGCGGTAAGTCAGAATCTGTCAGGAAAAATGGTTATGCCTCAACTCACTGTTTGGAACCAGAAGTACCTGCATTTAGTGGAAGAACCCAATGCAAGGAGTAAGAGCTTGGGTGTTCATCAGGAAAAACCTGATCACCAATTCATGGAAGTTTGCCAGTACAGCCACAACAATCAAAAATCACTCTTGGATTTGTGAGAAGGACATATATTTCAGTCATGATAACAAATAACACTTAGCTAAGTCAGCATATATGAAAAGAATTGGAGCCAGTATAGGCATGAAAATTTGAGGTAAGATCATTCAGGATATGGATACAGTGAAGCAAACCACCCTAGAGCCAGTCAGGTAAGTCAGATGAAGAATTTAATGGGAACAATCAATAAAGGAAAAAGGATACCCGAGTTGGAAACGGTCTCCTTAAGTCAATATATGCATAATTGTTCCCTGAGCAACCAAATCTCGTGTCACAGCCTGATTTTTGGCCCTTTCTTTTTCTTTTGTTTCTCTGAGATTTTTGCTTGAGTTTTCTTTTTCTGTGGCTAGGTGGTATGGAAACTGAAGAAGATGACCCCATCTTTCTTTCCAGAATGGCTTGTCATCCTCAAACCCTTCCCAAGACCTTTCCATTTTCATCCTAGCCAAACCCCAATATTCTTTTCCTTGGGAATATTCCTTTTCTATTAAAGGAATAACCCAATTTGCCCTAGGTTGTGAAGCAACCTATATTTCTATCAGTCCCAAAATTCCCGAATAATTCTCATAAATTGTTTGGGTCATATATTCCTCAAATATGGCAAAATATTTCATTTGCCATGTTCCTCATCATGCTCAAGTAATTATTTTCCTATTCTTTCTTGAATGCCAGATTGTGAAGCAAGTGCCATTTACCTTTACCCAATTGACCTCAAACTTTTTGGACACCTTTTCATGTCCATATAATTGCCTCATGCCAAAATTCAACTTAATTTGCCTAGTGAGTATTCCTGAGAAATTTTTCAAAGTTCCTGTCTGAGGGAATTGGTTATGAAGGAAGTACTAGCTAGGATGGTCCAAATGAGTTGAAATTTTGCATGGTCCTTTATATTATCAAATCAAAGATTTCCACCAGATTTGAGCTCATGCAATGCATCTATGTGAGCACAGCTTAAAATCTTTGTTTATGTCCAAATTTTCAGTTAGTGAAGCAAGTATATTTTATATTGCTTCATTATTGCTGAAATTTTTCCAAGGTCTTCTCCTACCTATATAACCTATCTCCACAAGATTTGGGCTCATTTCATCATGCCATTTTCCCTCAGGATTTTTCCTAAGTTTCTGTCCAGAAAATTGTTGTATGAAGGAAGTACCATTTTGGTTTGGCCAAATGGCATGAAATTTTTATAGCACTCTCATATGCCCAAATAATCCTGCCATGCCCATTTTCAGCTCAATCCATCACACTGTGTGAGTGCTTCTTCATGATTCAGTTTCTGGACCAGTTTATGCATTTGCAAAGCAACTGTATTAAATCTTGGTCCATTTCCTCTCTAAACCTACAGGACTGTAGTCCTTCCTAACCTAAACTCCCCTGACATCTAGTTTGCCTCTTAACCTCACTTTGTTGATCACTGCATAATGATCAAGTTTGCAACAACAAACTTCAGAGCTCACTTACCACTTAACTACAGAGTCTTTAACCGATCTACCACCTCAGTTGCAACCTACCCTGCAAGAACTCCACCCCAGACATCATTTGGCCGACCGAGTGGCACTGTGTGCACTAGTGCACGCGGTGATCCCGGGCTTTGGCATGCAATGCGCGTGCTCTGCTGTCATTGGCCGCGTCCAGGGTGTCTTCTAGCACCAGCAACTCTCCCTCTTGTCGTCTTCGCGCTCGTCCAACAGCTTCACCGGGTCGTCGCCATCCCCCTGGACTCCTCTCCCCCTCCGTAAGCCTCTCCGTCAGCGCTCGTCCACGCGCTGCAGCCCACCGTCGTTTCCTCCTCGGTGTCCTCTTCCTCTTATTGTCCCCGAGCTCTGCTCGTCTCTGTGACCTCTGCGGCTTGTCTGTTCCCTCCATCATCGCCTTCCCGCGCCTCCCCGTGACTGATGAGTATCGCTAGAGCATTGTCCGGACCCGCGGCGGCACCCAAGCCCGTGTCCCTCGCCCCGGTTATAAGTAGCCCCTCCCCGCGGCTCCCGAGCACCCCATCCTCTTCAGAACAGTACTAGCAGCCTCATCGACCACTCTCTGGAGCTTGAGCCGCCCTCTTCGCCTCTATTTACCACCATGGCCGCCGCTCTCTCCTGCTTAAATTCCCGCGAGCCCGAGCCCCATTCCCTCTTCCACCACCACCAGAAGGTCTCCCGTAGTCCGGCGAGCACCCCCCCCCCTTTCTCTTGACCAGACCACCGGTGGCCTCGTCTCCAACCACGACCGAAGGCCACCTCCGCTGGAGTCCTAGCTGTTGTCGCCACGGCCTTCCCAAGTGCGTGTGCAGTACCTAGGCGGGTGCGGCCCTCTCCCCTGAGCGCTCCAGTGGTCCGAGCTCCACCGGAGGCGGTTCGAGCCGGCCGGACCATCACCGGCGCTGTGCCCTTCCATGCCTCTCCCCTGTTCTGTCGGGGAGGCGAGAGGAGGAGGATGACCCCCGTCCAGCTGGCCATGCGGGCCCTGCCTCTCCTCTCGGCCCCACCTGCTAGCCACACACGCATAGGCCCCGCCCCGCCATGTCAAATAAGTGGAAAAGGTTTTTCTGAAATTACGTCTTCAACTTCTGAAAGCGTACTTTGGTCTTGCTTCGGCTGAATGTGTGTTTTCTTTTTCACAAAGCATATTTTGCCCGAATGCGTTTTCAGTTTTCTCAGTCAGGGGCTTGTTTGCAGAAAACTTTTCACAGATAGGTCCATGGCAAAAAAACTATCACAACTTTTTGCTCCAGACTCCGACTGAGGTGAATCCAACGCCCACATCTTCTTCTCGTTGAGCCCGTTCCGTTCACACCATTTTCTCTATGGTTTTACACTTTGAAAATGACATTTTTGCCATTGCCTCAAATCAGCCCCCTCCGAGAGAGAATCTTTTCCGGCAATCTTTCCACGGCTTCACCGCACTTCTCCCCGGAGCTTTCTTCATCCCCAGGCAAGCCACATCCACCATTTGCATGATAGCCATGCAGTAGCATTGGTTTTCAACTTGAATATTTAATAACTGTATGTTTGTTTTGCTACTTCTGTCGTTATCTCGGTTATGCTTATGGATCGGTGATTACCGTCATGCTATGTTTTCTTGCACTCTGTTATCATGTTCTACCTGCTAGTATTACTTTCGTATTGGCCATGCTTGGTAGTAGTACATGTTGGGTTGGTCATGTTCTTCGGTGCATGACTATCGTCGGTTACCGAGTACCGTTGATATGTATTGTTCCTTTGCTGTTAGTTAGTTAAGTGTTTACTCGGTAACGTTATTGATGTGTTCTTGCATGGTATTTATTGTTGTTGCTAGTGGTCATGTTATGCTATGAGTAGTGTTATACTTGTGATATTCATGCTCGTCATTATGCCATGCTCAGTTGAATATGATTCATTGTTGATATGGTTGTCGCACCCCATGCTTATATCATGCTCATGCATTATAATTGCATCATGTGATTTTATCATGGCTCAGCATATTGCATTCAAGTTTAACTGGATTAAATTGAACTTGAACAACTGTTGGCCGAGTCATGGTGCCACTATATTGAGCTGACCAGTGGAACCACATTTGCCTTTATGGAGAGGTCCTAACTGGGTCTATTGTCATGCCTCTCGCCAGTGCCTCTAATGAGGGAAGGTTATGCGCGGGCGCTACCTTGGTCGGGTAGGAAGGCATAAGCCTTGTGTGCCCGTTTTTGAGTATGGATCCATTATCCCAGTTTGGGACCGTTTATGTTTTGCCACGACGGTGGCCGTTGATGCCTTTGGTAGGCACGGGACCACCCATGACTTAGCCCAAAGGGGAGTTTGTTGGAGTGGCCGGGTGTCGGGTGGTAGGTGCGACATATGCCAACGGATGGCTTATCATTGTGGGAGCCAATAAGACGCCGCCGTTGCCTGGAAACGGGATAAGGCGAAGACATGCACGCCGGCGAATCTTACCCAACTTCGGGGCTCTCTGGGGAGATAACACCCCTACTGCTGCTCTGCGGGCTCTCCGCATGATCACTAAGTTAACAAGTATCTACAAGAGGCTCCTTGAGCTGTTCGGTGAGAGGAAGAAGAAGGGCAAGGCTAGCTCTCCTCTTCCCTCTATGTGGTGTCTAAAACTCTAAGAGATCAACTCTTTGCATGGGTGCCCTGGGGGGTTTATATAGGCCTACCCCCCAGGGGTACAACGGTAATCCGGCTGGGCACGGGCCCTGGCCGTTAGTGTCTATGCTCGCCGGCTTCTCCGCCGGTCGCTGGGACCCGCCGACTGGTGGGTCCCGCCGGCTGCCGGCTTCTTGGTCGACAAGCAGGCCCCACCGCTCGGGGGCCTTGTCAGGGGCTGGTTACTGTTGCCTCACTCCTGATGATGAGGGCTTTGTCGAGGTAAGCATGGCTACAGTGCCGCCGCCTGGCGGCGATCACTGTAGCCTTACCTCGTCTTGTCTCCTTAATGAGGCGCCTCCTTCGAGGGAGGGAGCAAGCCAGCTCTTTGAGCCGGCCACATCCCAGGCCGACTGGGGGAGGCCTGGCCGCCTTCGGGTATCTCTCTGGCTAAAGGGGCCCGCCGCCTGCGGGCCGGGCTGACAGCCTGTCGTGGGTGACGTCATGGTCACATGGCAACAGTGCCGCCCCGGACGAGTGATGGCCGCCCCGTACGGCGCACTGTGGCCACGCGCGCTCCAGGATTCAGGGGTGGCAGGCTTTACTGTAGCCATGCCCCGTCTCATCGCCGTTATGTGGGTGCGGAGTTTGAGGGTACGATCTTGGCCGCCTGTTGGGGGTCGAGTTCTTGGAGTCGGCCTTCTCGTGGCCGGCTTCTTAGAGTCGGCCTTCTCGTGGCTGGCTTCTTGAAGTCGGCCCTCTCGTGGCTTCCTTCATGGGGGTTTAGGGCCGGGCCGCCTCCCGGTAGCCGGTTTGAGAGATAGCCGGCCAAGGGAAGGCGGCCCCACGCCTTGGATGCTTGAAGGCCCGATCGGCCTGAAATTTTTCTGAAGAGCCGGGGGGAGCCGGCTAGGCTACCCGTGGTCATCTACTCCCACAGTAGTCCCCGAAGCTGGTTGGGCTTCGAGGCTGAAGAGAGGATGAGAAGCTCAATCAGTTTCCTATCCTGAAGAGCCGGCAGCAAGGAGCCGGCTTTGATTAGGTGTGCCGTCTTCGGGAGGCATTGCAGCTTGAAGGCGGGAACCAGGTGGCACGCGTGCCGGGCCGCGTGCTGATCGGGGCCCACCACTCCCAGGCCTCGGCCCAAGTGTGGATCTTCTGTGGCCCGAACAGGCCGTTCACCTTCCAGCGGCAGTTTCCGCACGCCTTTAGGGCGCAATAATCTCGGGATGTGGGGGAGTGGACGCAGTTAATCCCACGTCCCCCCACGCTTCGCCTCCTCGGCTCCGCCGCATAGGGCTATAAGTAGGGGGAGGAGGGGGAGCGGCAGACGCTCGCACGCTCGCCCTCGCTCCGCCATTTTCTTCTTCTCCTTCTTCCTCTCCGTCACCACAGCGCCTCACCGCCGCGCTGTCCATCTGTCAACCTTCTTGGCTCGCCATAGCTATGCCGCAGTTGGGTCACGCGTCCTCCGCAGTCGCGCCTCTCTTGTTGCTTCCCCGTCCTCATGGCGTTGTCCAGTTCTTGGGATGGTTCCAACGTCCATGAGGACCATGTCAACTTCCTCCGCAAGACGCGGCGGCTGCCGGGCATGGATTACGTGTGAGCCCGCCTCGCACCGGAGACGGAGATCTCGCCGGCGCCGGAGGAGGACGAGCGGTAATCTTCCGCTCGCCTTGCTACTGTGGCGCCGCCTACCGCGAGCAGGTGTTCTTCATGCCTTCCTCGAGTTTTATCATCTCCGGCCGCATCACCTCACCCCAAACACGGTGATCTTGCCGTGCTCGTCACTCTGTGTGAAGGCTTTCTTGGCGTCCTCCCCACCCTCGAGCTCTGGGGGAATTCTTCCAGTGCAAGCTTGGCACCGTCACCGCGGGCGTGCCCACCCCATGCGGCGCCTTCATCGCCATGCGGAGGTCGAGCGACAACAACCTGCTTCGCCCATCCCACCGATCCGGTCGGTGAAGCTATGGCAGAAATCCTACTTACGCGTGAAGAACGTCGCCCGCAAAGCGACTTAAATCAATCTGCCGGCTTATGTAGCCGGCCCGCCGGCTGGGAGGCAGCCTTCACGGTCCTACCGAGCCAGGACGCTGTCTCCGGCTGGGGCTGTTGCCATCGCCCGGTTCCGGGTGATGGTCCAGTCGGAAGGCCTGGTCGGGGCTGACCTTGTAGCCGCCTTCGTGGAGCGCCGGGTGCTCCCACTCCAAGGCCGGCCTCACATGATCTGCCAGATGAGCGGCCGCTTCGACCCAAGCCGGCTAATCAGCAAGGAGATGCCTCATGACGAGGTATCTTACATGGTGAACTACATCGCCAACTGCAAGCTCACCGAGGAGTGGCGGTACGGCAAGGAGCCGTACTCTCGCGCCAACCCTCCGCCTATGGTAAGCTTCCCTTCTTTTCTTCTTCTCTTGTTGTCGGGTTCATAATGGCCGACTCTTGACCAGCCGGCTTGTTTTTGGCAGAGCCCCCTTCTTCGACCGGTGGCGGACGACTTTGACGATCCAGACTTGGGGGCGGCCGCCCTGGACGACTACGTTGTAGGAGGAGGCGGTGAGCCAGGCGGCCCCGAGCTCGGAGCCGGCTTTGGGGACTGGCCGGGTGACGACGAGGCCGAAGTTATTCCGCATCGCCAGCCGACGTCTGATCATCAAAGCGCGGGCCCATCTGCCGCGCCGGCTGCTCATGGTGGCGCGCAGAAACGCCGGGTCGTGCCGACCCTTTTCGGTAGTCGGCCGAAGAAGCCCAGGGGTTCCGCGGCGGCGACCAAGCGGGACGAGGCGGCCCTGAAGGTGGCCCGCTTCCGCAAGGTGGTGAAGCAGCCGCATGTGGTTTCGGCGTAAGTGTTGAATATCTCGCGCCTTTCTTTCTTTTTCTTGATTTGCCAATCAGGGCTCCGCTTTCCCTCGAGCGGGTCCCTCCCGCCTCCATAGTTGGAGCAGCGGGAGGGTCCGCGAGCTCCCGCCGTGTGGATCCCCACGCTGATCTCCTGGAGGCGACAGAGCGGAATGCGCGGGAGGCGCGGGAGGAGCGGGAGGCGGAGGAGCGGAGGGCCGCCCAGGAGGCGAAGGAAAAGTCGGCGGAGGCGCAGGCCGACGCATCGGCCAAGGCCCAAGCGGAGGCAGCGGCCGCGGAGAAGGCGGCGGAGGCCACGCGTAACCAGCCTCCGCATCTCATCATCCCTCTTCGTACCGCGGCCCTCGACATCCCGGTGCCCCCACCGGAGGAAACCGGCCGCAACCGGCTAGTGACGAGAGGGAGGAGGACGACGTAGGCGTCCTAGAGGGGGACGCGGCACCGCACCGCCGACTGGAATGGGCCAAGGCGGCCGGCTTGACGTGCCGCTCAAGCAGCCGGGTGGAGGCGAGCCGGCCGTGGGGCGGATCTTGTGGTCCTGTCACTGTCTCGTCGGCGCACGGGGGAGGCGACTTCAGTGCCGGAGCCGCAGAAAGCCACGGGCACCAGCTCGTCGGCTCGGGATCTGGAGGCGCCCAGTGCCAGCTAGTCGGAGTGGACACCCGGCGGTGGGACGACCGAGCTGAACGTGGCGGCGCAGGAGGTCCGAGCCGCTTCAGCCCAGCCGCCGTCTTTGAAGCGGTATAATCAAGAGTTCCTCACGATGCGGACGGTCATTCGGGTGAGTCCTCCCGCTCTTTGTCGATTGCTTCTTGATTTCTTCCGTGGGGGCGCGGCAACGCACCCACTAGGTGTAGTCCCCGAGTTCCGAGTCGGCTGCTGAGCAGGCGGCTTGGAACTTCTTAGTAAACTTCGATTGTGGTTTTGTTCTTATTCGCACCTCCGTCCTATTTGCATGAATATCACAATCTCCGTGCGGCTGCTTTCAACTCCCAGGCCCAAGAGATGAGCCAGAAGACCGCCGATCTGACTGAGAGCTGGAGTAAGTGCTCGCGCACCCACGAGGTGTAGTCCCCGAGATTCGGGCCGACTGCTGATCAGTCGGGTCGGATCTTTCCCGACGACTTCTTCCTTATTGCTTTTTTCTTCTTCTTCTTCATATTTGCAGGGCCCAATGCCGACTTGAGAGAGCAGCTAGGCGGGGTCCAGACCGCCCTTCGTGCCAAGGAAACCGAGTGCACCGCCTTGGCTCAGGAGCGTGACCGCCTGGCCAAGAAACTGGCCGGCCAGGAGGAGAGCCATAAGGCGGCCCTGAAGACGGCGCAGGACAGCGAGGCCGCCCTCAAAGCCGAATATGAGACTGAGGCGGCGAGCTGGGCCGAGGCGAAGCAAGCGCTGAGCGAAGGCTATGGACGGATTGAGGATTTGATTGACGGTAGGCCGCCTTCTTCTTCATCCCTTTGCTTGCCCCTTGCCATCTGATTTGTCTTCTGACTTTGTGCTACTTCTTTCTTCTTTGTGCAGACTACTTCTGTTGAGGATATTACTACTGGGCGTAAACCGGCCTATCTGGGCCGGGTTAACTTCATCAGTAGTTCAACGACAAAAGCCCAAGAGGCATTAGAGTAAGGGCCCAAGGCCTGTAGTCGGTTTAGAACTTGTAGCCGTAAACCGGCCTGGTATGTAAACTTGTATTGTAAGTTAGGAATAGAGAGAGACCAACCCGGATACGAGTATGAACCGGAGATTGGGACTCTCTGAACCGACGGGCGTCACCCGTGTATATAAGGGGAGGACCCGGGGCAGTTCAAGGACAGACAACAACAACTCGGGGCCTAGGCGAAGCTTATTTGCTCCCTAGTCATCGAGACCACATCAATCCCGTCACAACTAGACGTAGGCTTTTACCTTCATCGAAGGGGCCGAACTAGTATAACTCTTGTGTCTTTGCGTCCGCTTTAACCCCTTCAAGTTAACCCGTAGCGATGGCTCCACGACTAAGTCCTTTCATGAGGACATCTACCGTGACAAAACCACGACAGTTGGCGCCCACCGTGGGGCTATCGCACGATGGTTTGATGATCTTGGAGGGCAAGTTCGAAGGACTCGAAGGCTATGCTATGGGCCGGATGACCAAGAGTCGTCGTGGAAAGCTCTACATCGACGACGCAGGATGGGGCCCCGAGGCCGGCTCAATCAAGTACGGATACCGGGTCCCCTTTGGTGGCATACACGTTTTCATCGGCAAGATTGGTGAGCCAGGGCCTGAGCCGGACATCTGCACCAACCTCGTCGAAACGGCTCTGCGTGCAAGATCTGCCCAGGTTAAACCGGCCATGAAGCGTGCCTTTGTGGGAGTCATCCACGGAGGAGGTTATGAGGACGGATCAGAGTCTGGTGGCAAGACCGTCGTCTACTCCGATGGCGAGTCGTCAACCGGAGAAACTGAATCTCTGTATCAGCTACAAGATGGCCGGATTGGGGGGTGTTCCGATGGTGACAGTATTCCGGACCCCCCTGATCTGCCCAACCGGGTTGGAATATTCATGGGCGGTACACAAGCAGTGCTTCACTCTTCGACCGCTGCGGCGGTGATTGCCGGTTCAACAACGGCGACGGCTGCCGAGGCAGGAGGCCCTGTGCGCCCGCCGGCTCAAGTTTTGTCAGATCTGTTCGATGCGTTGGCTGCGCTCATGGCAGAGGTTAACCCGGCAGATCAGGACGCCCACAACGCGGAGATTGCGAAGGTGAAGGAACAAATCACTCAGGCTAAAGCGGATCTAGCAGCTGCAGACGCCAGGATGACGGCAGAGCGGGCCGCTTTAGATGCGCAGGCTTATAGGCTCATGCTGGATCAGAGCGCGTCACATGAAGTCATGAAGAGGAAATACAGATCCCGCTTGCCTTCAGTCTTCGAGGGGAGAGATCTCTTCAACACCCCCGGAGCGGGAACTAGTAACCCGCCGGTGGTAAACTGGGCGGAAGCACCTGAGACGGGCGCGCCGGTTCAGCCCCGCTTAATAGATCTACCTCGCCATAACGCCGGTGCGCCTCAGGCTGTGCAAACACCTCTGGGTCACTACTGCAATCCGATGGATAACTAACCTTGTGGCAGCTGCGACACGGCTGGAGGCTATTCCAATTGAAGGTGATTCACCATAGGCAGTAGAGACGCGCCGGGTCAAGGAGCTCCTTAGGACAGCTTTGGTCCAACAGGAAGCGTATTAAATACCGCCATGACCGGATCCACTCTACCCCCCGCCCAAGCAGGAGCTATAGCAGGCACGTGGATGAACCGGCCGTGTCAAGTAATGCACGGCGTGGTGCGCCCCGTGGCAACAACCCGGCAGGTGGCGTCGATAACGCCCAGGAGATGGTGGACCGGGCCCGAGCGCGCAAGGAGGCCGAGTTAGCAGCACAACATCAGGCTTATCCGCTTACGCCGGTTCGTCCGACCATCTCGGTCGAGCCTGGGGTTACCTCTAGCTCTTTGGGGGTGCCTTGCCTCGTCCCCGCTTTACGCAATGTGCGCTTGCCCAAGGATTTCAAGGGTCCGCGCAAGGTGCCAAATTACACCGCCGATTTGGCTCCGAAGCATGGATAGAAAGTTATGAGATGGCCATGGAGATCTTTGGATGTGGATGAGGCCGCGTGTGCAAAGTACTTCACCATGATGCTCGAAGGCACGGCCGCATTTTGGTTGAAGAGCTTGCCACCCAATTCTATCAGTTCATGGGCCCGATATGGACCCGGTTTATCCAGAATTTCAAAGATACCTGTAAGCAGCCCATGTCCGTGGTGGACTTGGCAGCTTGTGTCCAGGGTGAAGGGGAGTCAACAACCCATTGGGTACGCCGCGTTTCAGAAATCTTGCACTCGTCAGATCGGATCAACGCTGACTCTGCGATCTTAACCCTGGAGGGTAACTGCCGGTTTAAGCCTTTGAAGTTGAAGTTGGGGCGCAGGAAGCGGTTTTGCAATGACATGGGCACTCTCATGGGCGCTTTAGTGAAGTATGCTGATTCTGATAGTACCAAGGGTCCCGAGTCTGATGATGACGAGATAGGGAAGGGAAGGAAGAACAGCAACTCCAAGGGCCAGCAGCATCACTCGGCAGGTAATGGTGGGGGCAAGCGTAAAGCGAATGGCAACATGGACTTCGTAGCTAACACCAACGCGTAGGACAAGGGCCAGCGGCGTAAAGGTAAACAGCCAAATCGAAGTGGAGCGTCTAATCCCAATCCGGACCGCTTGAACTATCTGTTGAATCAACCCTGTCCGAAGCATGGGACGAAGGAGACGCCAGCAAACCACCTTTGGAAGGATTGCTACATTATGCAGGAGTTCAAGAGTTCTAATGCTTTCCGGTATGATCAAGGTTCTTGCGGTGGTTCAGGGTCCGGGCCGGGTTACGGTGGAGGAAATTCAGGTTCAGGATTTAATGGTAATCCGGGCGGACATAACAATCAGAATAATCAGAATAACCAAGGTGGTTACAACCCGGCAGAATGACAAATCGGGTTATCGAGCAACCCAAAGCAGTTGAATAGTGGGCAGTACCATGTCTTCACCACCAGCTTAGACAAGCGAGACCGAAGCTTCGAGCGGGCAAATAACACTTGTTGAACCGGCCGTGCCTCATTACCTACGCTGGTCGAGCAGCCCATTGTATGGAGTAGAGAGGATCATCCTCCCGGTTGACAATCCGGGTCAGCTAGCCCTAGTGGTGGCACCTCACGTGGGAGGTTATAAGTTCACCAAGGTGCTCATGGATGGAGGGAGCAGCATTAACATCCTGTACTATGAGACCTTCCGTCGTATGGGGTTAACAGATAAACATCTCAAACCGTCCAATACAGTGTTCCATGGTGTGGTGCCTGGCAAGTCAGCATATCCGGTTGGTAAAATAGCTCTGGAAGTAGCCTTTGGAGATGTATGACTCCAGATCGGAAACATTGACGTTTGAAGTGGTGAAAATCCAAAGTCCATATCATGCCCTGTTTGGGCGGCCGGCTTATGCCAAGTTCATGGCACGGCCTTGTTATATCTATTTGCAGCTCAAGATGCCGGGTCACAAGGGGACAATAACGGTTCATGGGAGCCGTAAGATCGCTTTGGAATGTGAGGAAGGTGATGTGGCTTACGCAGAGTCGGTTTGTGCCAACGAGGAGCTGAAGTATTATAAGGACAATGTTGATACGGCGGACATGACTTCATTGAAGAAGCCAACTTCTGAGCATGATCCGCCCTCGAAATTCAAATCGGCAGTGAGACTAAGCTTGTTGACTTTGTGCTGGCGATTCGTCCAAGCAGTTCAACATCGCTGCCAACTTGGATCCGAAATAGGAAAGCGCTCATCGAAGTTCATCCGTGAGAATCGGGACATTTTTGCATGGAAGCCTTCGACATGCCAGTGTACCGAGGCAACTGTTGAGCACACTCTTAATGTTGATCCCAAGTACAAACCGGTGAAGCAGTTTCTCCGCGGTTTAACGAAGAAAGGCGTAAAGGCCATTGGAGAGGAGGTGGCTGTGCTCTTAGCAGCTGGTTTTATCGTTGAAGTTTTCCATCCAGTAGTGGCTTGCTAATCCGGTGCTGGTTCTTAAGAAAACGGCACTTGGCGCATGTGTGTGGATTACACAGATCTTAACAAGGCTTGTCCACAGATCCTTTTGCCCTCCCGCATTGACCAGATTATTGATGCCACGGCGGGTTGTGAGTGTTTGAGCTTTTGGATGCGTATTCTGGGTATCATCAGATCAAGATGGCGATTAAGGACCAGGAGAAGACGGTGTTTATCACTCCCTTTGGAGCCTTCTACGCTATGTGTCTATGCCTTTGGGCTCAAGAGCGCCCAAGCAACTTATCAACGATGTGTACGTAATTGCTCGCATAAACAGATCGGCCGTAATGTGCACGCCTATGTTGATGATATTGTGGTCAAATCAAGGGAGAAAGAGACACCGATTGACGATTTGAAGGAAACATTTGACAACTGCGGGTTTACAAGATGATGCTCAACCCGCCAAATGTGTCTTTTGGTGTTCCAAAGAGCAAATTATTGGGTTTTCGTGTTCAACAGGAATTGAAGCTAATCCGGAGAAGATTACGGCTATTACCTCCTGGCTAAATCGAAGTGTATTAACGATGTCCGGCGTTTGGCGGCCGGATTGCCTTGAGCCGGTTAATCGGCCGCCTCGGAGAGAAGGCCATCCCTTTGTATCGAATCTTTGAAAAAGATGATCGCTTTGTTCGAGTGCAGCCGCCGATGAGGCGTTGGAGGACTTAAAGCGGCAATTGGCCAACCCACCTGTGCTCGCCGCTCCCATTGACAAGGAGCCGCTTTTGCTATATGTTGCTGCTAATGCCAGGGCGGTCAGCGTGGCCATTGTGGTGGAGCGGAAGGAGGCAGGGAAGGAGCATCCGGTTCAACGTCCGGTTTACTATATTAGCGAGGTACTTATCGAATCTAAGCAAAGGTATCCACATTGGCAGAAGCTGGTATATGGGGTTTTTATGGCAAGCCGGAGGCTGAAGCAGTATTTCCAAGGGCACCCCATCACGGTGGTCAGTTCTGCTCCCTTAGGCGATATCATACAGAACCGGAAGCGACTGGCCGGATTCCTAAGTGGGCTATGGAGCTTGGGCCGCACGGTGCAAGTACGTGCCTCGCACGGGCGGTGAAGTCTCAAGCACTTGTGGATTTCATTAATGATTGGACAGAGTTGCAAGCTACCAAGAAAAGCCGGATCACACATATTGGACCATCCATTTTGACGGATCCAGGCAATTGGAGGGCTCGGGGGCTGGAGTCGTGTTAACTTCCCCACGAGGTGACAAGTTCTGTTACGTTCTCGCTTAATGTTCCCTTGTACTAACAATGCAGCTGAGTATGAAGCCTTGCTCCATGGTCTCCGGATGGCTAAGGAGATGAATCTAAGCCGGATTAAGTGCTTCAGTGACTCGGACCTAGTGGCTCAGCAGGTGTCTGGCACTTGGGATTCAAAGGACCCACTCATGGCTGCATATCGCCGTGAGGTGGATATCGTCGCAGGTCATTTCAAGGGCTATCAGGTGGACCACGTGGACCGTTGGAAGAATGAAGTGGCGGACGCTTTAAGCCGGTTGGGCTCTCAACGCAAACTGATCCCGCCCAATGTTTTTCTGGATGTGCTGCACAACCCGTCGGTCAAGCTCCCTGGTGAAGCGGATTTTGCTATTCCTGATCCGGAGGCTCAATTGGTGGCAGCTCTTCACGTCACTCCGGATTGGACGCTTCCTTATCTTGCGTACATGAACTGGGGCGAGTTACCAGAAGATGAGACGTTGGCCCGGCAGATAGTCCGGCGGTCTAAGACTATGACCATTGTTAATGGCGAATTGCATCATTGCAGCGTATCAGGGGCGTTTCAACTTTGTGTGTCCCCTGAGGAAGGCTGTGAAATATTGCGTGAGATCCACGAAGGAGATTGTGGTCACCACGCCGGTTCAAAATCCTTGGTGTCTAAAGCGTTCTGCCACGGTTTCTATTGGTTGACTGCCCATGCTGATGCGGAAGATCTAGTCAGACGATGTGATGGTTGCCAAAAGTTTTCCAGACGTGCTCATGTACCGGCCCAAGAATTGAGGATGATTCCAATTACTTGGCCATTTGCAACTTGGGGGCTGGATATGGTGGGACCCCTTAAGAGGTCCAAGGACAAAAAGACCCACCTCCTCGTGGCGGTCGACAAATTTACAAAGTGGGTGGAGGCAGAACCTGTTAGCAAGTGTGACGCAGCTACGGCGGTTCAGTTCATCAAAAAGGTGATTTTTTGGTTTGGCTTTCCACACAGTATCATCACAGGTAATGGTACCAATTTGTCCAAAGGTGCCATGAAAGAGTTCTGCGAACGTGAGCACATCCGGCTTGACGTTTCTTCAGTAGCCCACCCACAGTCCAATGGTCAAGCGGAAAGGGCTAATCAAGAGATCTTGAGAGGCATCAAGCCCCGGCTTATGGTCCCTTTGCAGAGGACACCGGGTTGCTGGGTAGAAGAGCTACCGTCTGTATTATGGAGTATCAACACTACGCCTAACAGATCCACGGGATACACACCGTTCTTTATGGTCTATGGAGCGGAGGCGGTTCTCCCCAGTGACGTCCGTCATGACTCACCTCGGTGGCAGCTTATGTTGAAGCGGACAACGAGAAGGCACGGCAGGATGCTTTGGATCGGTTGGATGAAGAGCGTGACATAGCAGCTGCCCGCTCGGCGATTTACCAACAGGATCTTCGTCGTTACCATAGTCGCCGGTCGTAACCGTAACTTTTCAAGAAGGAGATTTGGTGCTTCGCTCATCCAAGACCGCATCGATATGCACAAGTTATCCCCACCTTGGGAGGGACCTTTCGTGGTCAGCAAGAATCTGCACAACGGGTCATACTATCTGATCGATATTCGAGAGCATAAAGACTCAAGCACGTCAGAGGAGGAGACCAATAGGCCGTGGAATATAGCTCATCTTCGGCCTTATTATACCTGAGCCATCGGCTCTACTTATGTACATATTATGACAGTGTATATATTATGAATAAATAAACCGGAGCCTCAGCTAAAGCGGGGTATCCGTTCTGTTACATCATGTGTGGTTACATGGAGTTGTTCTGTCTTAAAGCGGCCTCCGGTTTACCCCCTGAGTTTGATTTTCAAAAAAGCTTTTTGATATCACTTGGGGGCTTGGTCGTGTCCGAACCAATGCAACACCTTTTGATAGGCGAAAGCCACCAGATCACTTGGGGACATGGTCAAGTCTGAACCAGTCACGCCTCTTGATCGGCCTAAGGCCATAGAGTCACTTGGGGCTTGGTGAACCCGAACCATTGCCACGCCACTTGATCGGGCATAATGCCACGGTTTCATTTGGGGACCTGGCTGACTTGAACCATGGCTACACCTTATAGGGAGCTTGGTCATGTCCGACCATGGTAACACCATCTGATCGGCTCAGTAAAGCCTTCTTTTTTGCAAACGGTTTATCATTGCCTTTGCTTCCATGTTTTTTCATAACTATTATTTGATTTTTGTTGTGTTTCTTAAACCGACAACATTTTTAAACCGGTTTCAAAATTATCAATTGACGAAATTCGGTCCATTTTTTAATCCGGAGATAATTCTTCTGGTTTGATTTTTTCTGTTAACATCCCATTATGGAGTAACAGGGGGCTTATCATGACCCGGCACGGTTTACATGGTAAACCGGCGTTATAAACACAGGAGCTGTTCTCCTTTGACGGTAAGGGTTTATACAACCTCCGCTTCAAGATTGGCTAAGCCAACTTTATGCCCAGCGATGGCAGGTATTTGGTATCACAAATTTCGATTGTATACCCCAATATTTCATCTCATATATATATGAACGTCACAAGCCGGCTGGCGGCACAAACCGCTGTGGCGGTTTAAGATTTTATGACTGCAGGAAATATAGATTGAAAGTTTCGATCATTCAAGCAAAAAGTATCAGCACCTATGCACGAAGGCATATTCAAAGCAAGAGTGTTGGCTATCCTATTACAAGGCAACATGGTGCCCAAATAAGATCATTGTTTCTTGGCGGAATATAATGAAGCAGCTCTTCAAACCGGCTTCCAGTTCATGCTTACTCGCCGCCACGGTCTGATGGTTGTGGGTCGTCCTGCGCCGCTTCAGCTTCTTCATCTCTACCCAATTCTTTGGAAGTCAACGGTGGTCCATCGATTCCCATTAAAGCTTGAAAGACAGCCTCTTCATGGATCAGGGAAGTTGGTTCAATATCAGGAGCGTAAGTATGCTTACGGATCGGAGGGATCAGGTTCTCCGCTTCAGGAATAGGTGCAACTACTCGCTTGTTCTGATCATCATATTGAGCTTGATAATGCGACAAGTTTGCCTCTTCGGCCAATTGGCAAGCCAGAGGGCGCACTGCCCGGTTTATCGCTCTCAGATCATCTTCGTTGAACTCTGAACCGTCTTCCTTCAAACTGGGATAGCCTTGAGCTGCTTCAACAGGATCAAATCGCACCCATGCTTTGGCCCAGATTAAAGCGTTAATGGCGCCGGTTGAGCAGCAGATTTCTTGACTCTTCAATCCCAAGGAAGCATTGACAACCTTCTAAGAGTATCTTGAATTAAGGAGGGTGCTGGATTGTTATGTGATGCAGTGGAGATGATCCGCTGTGCTCCAGTGTATAGCTGCTCTATTAAAGTGTAGGCAGCTTTCAATTTCATCCGAACATCTGACCCCAAGTGACCAATGTGTGTGCCTACAGCATTGCAAGAGAAATCACAAACCGGACTTATCATAAGAAGGCCAAGATTATCACAGAAGCCAAAGGAAGCTTACCAAAGATGGCAGCAGTCATGGAATGCACTTGCCGCTTCACGTTGGTTAGCTCATCTACCACCAGTTTAAGGGCAGCTTCAGCATTTTCAACCTTTTTGGTTAAAGCGGCCTTTTCAGTATCCTAGCCGGCCCGCTCAGATTTGAACCACTCCTTGAGCTGCTCCATAGTAGTCAAAGCGGTTTTTGGCACATCCTTGGCCTTGGAGGTTTTTGCTTGTTGAGATTTCAGATTTTCTTGGAGATCATTGATTTGTGAGGCTTGTTGGCGTATCTCACTCTGCAACAAAAAGGGAGCATGTTAAATATCTTCATTACAAGTCCCAAGTACATAACCAGTCATACACTTGGCACTTGGGGGCTAATGCATATTTGATCTTCATCTATCAATAAAATCACAAAGTCCCAAGCTCAATATGTATTCAACTTGGCACTTGGGGGCTAATGGCTATTTGCTCGAACATGTTCTGATGCGGCGATATAAAATTATAGTCCCGGTTTAACTATACTAAGTTGAACCGGCCCTTGGGGGCTACATCAGTGGATTCTGAAGCATTGAGTTTATGTTAAGTCCCGGTTTAACTATACTAAGTTGAACCGGCCCTTGGGGACTAAGAGAGTTAACAAAAATTGAAATATCCAAGCGGGAGAAGAACATGGATGTTACCTCGAATTTTTCTTTCATCATCTTCACCAGCCCGACTTCATAATCACGGCCGGTATACAGCCAGTTCAAGTAGCCGTAATGAAGGTCTTGGGGGTTCAGAGCGGCGTAAGTTGCCAGATCAACATCCCACTTGCCCTTGCTCATAGTGGCAAATTCTTCTTTTGCAGAATGTTTGGATAAAGCGACCGGATTACCCGGTTCGCTGTGGCCAAAGCCAGTAATCACTACATCATCGTCCTTGGTATCGCCGGTCTGACCAGGAGCAGTCGGTTTGTCAGCAGGCCGGATTGGACTGGTGGATTTGTCAACCCGGGTTGGGCTTCTGGGCTGGTCAGCAGGAAGGGAGGTGTCAACAGGCCTTTCTTCAGCAACAAAATCGCCCTCTTGCAGTGGCGGATCATTGGGCGTGTCTTCACAGATAGCCGCTTCAAGATTCGGGGCGCTGTCCGGTTCAGGGGCAGTTTCTTCGTCGGCCGCTTTGTCCAGACGAGCCTTTTTGCTCGGCCTAGGCTTGGCCCTGAAAAGGCACAATAACAGTCAAATACGGTATATACTACACAATGATGCAGTAGAAACAATATGAAAGGTATAACTTACCCAAGCACCATTTTAAGAGGTGGAAGCTGAGTGGCTGATGACTCGCCAGATGAGGAATGGGAAGTGACCTGATAATCGGAGTCAGATGGATTAAGGGGTTGACGAAAACAGCCTCGCTTTAGGATAAGCAATCGACAAGCAAATTAGAGACCTACGAACGACGTTGAACCGGATCGATTCGGTAAACCGGTGGAGGTAACTACCTGGCCACTATGCCGAAGTTGTGCGGCGAGCTTCATGTTGTTGAGTCTTCATAAGAAATTTGGGATCCGTGTAAGCAAGGAGATGAGAAAATTTAATTTTCGGTTTGCTGACGGATTTTTAGTGAAGGCAAAGGATTTGAGTCGAGGAGAGAATGGTTACCTCTACAACATCAACATTCTTGGTTTGACATCATCCTGACAAATATCATCATTAATTAGGCGTGTGAAAAGCAAGCCAAGTGAATCAAGTTCTACCTCAAGGTCCGGATTACCCACATCGTCATCCACGGCCGGATCAGAAGAAGCAGTGGTTTTCCTCTTATGAGCAGTCTTCTTGACAGGTTTGGTCTTTTGCCAGATTGGTTTTTCCGGTTTGTCTGGCTTCTCTGGTTTCTCTTGGGGACGTTTCTTACTCCAGAATGGATCATCACCCTGATTAAGCAGCAGTTGATGTTAAACATGATGCCAGAAATAGCAGTAATATATTCAGTACAAAATAGTCAGAAGTCTTATAGATGGCGGTTTGTTGGTAGCACAGAAGGGCAGCGGACCGGTTCGGGCACAGAGGTGTTCCGGTTCATTCAACATTTTCTTCACAGCCTCGGTGACCTCATCATCGGTGAGCTGTATATTAACGTGTCGGAGGGGGTCGTCGACACTACCAGTGTACTCACACATCAAACCGGGCGCCGGGAGAGGGCAAGGTATGCTCCATGATATCCAACAGCGTGCGAGGTCAATTCCGGTTAAACCATTGGCCATGAAGGCTCTGAGCTTTGAGAGCTGAGGAGCATATTTACTTCTCTCATTGGCGGTCAATCTTTGCGGAAAGGGATGTGTGTTACTGAGCCGCTCCGGACGAAAACCGGGCAAAGGATTCTCATTTATAGGTGAACTGTCTCTGCAATAAAACCATGTTTGATTATGTGCAGTTTGACATGAGGATAAGTGACCTCCTTTCTTTTCTGAATCGCCACACCACCCAATTCTGTGTTGGGCCCGTCAGTAAATTCTGTGCGGCGGTTTAGATGGAAGCAGTCCCTAAACAGTTCAACTGTGGGTTCTTCTTGAAAGTACGCCTCACAGAGCACTTGGAAGTGACAAATATTGGTATGTAATTGGGGCATGTATCTTGTGGACGGATTTGAAAATTGGCTAACACATCCCGGTAAAATTTTGAACCGGGCGGGTTGAAACCCCGGGCTAGGTGATCTGTGAAAACTACAACCTCTCCTTCTTGAGGTGTGGGTGGACATTCTTTGCCAGGAACCCTCCAATGGATAGTATTTTTACTGCCTAAAGCGCCAGTCAGGACAAGATTGTTTAACTGAGTTTCGATGACATGGGAAGGAGCCCAGTTGCACTCATATACTTGTTTGGCCATCTACAAAAAATATATATCCGGTTCAAGAAATATGTTGGGACAAAGAGAGAACTGGTGTATAATGCTAAATCGGAGACAAATACATCTAAACCGGAGTTCTATGAAGCGACAGTGTCTGGTTAAGGAGTTCTGGCGGTTCAACAAGGGGACTAATGGCGTATACCGGTTTATCTAATTTTTTCTATGATAAGTTAAACCGCCTGGTCTAAGGTCTAAATATTGAAAACAATTGAAGTTGCGAACGGCTAAGTGTGCAGAAACAGGTTTCGCAAGATTTCTCTACAACGAAGGATCTGAAGCCAGATCAGAAAAGAAGAAAAATATCCAAAAAGGAATACAGCAGAGCAGTATTGATACAATGAGCAGGAGATGATGTGTGAGATCTATGGACGTGAGCACGAGACTGCAGGCGGGTGCTAAAAGCTACTACTAATCAGAGCAAGGTGTCACAGATCTATCCAGGAGTCTGGTATGAGCATGAATTGTTCATGGGACACGGCAAGAACAAGAAACCCTAGAACAGATCTAGGTCGAGGGGAACCGAGGACCTACCTGAGTTGAGGAGATGCGGAAGAGTCTGCGTTTCTCTGGTGCGTTCAGGTTGATGCAGCGGTTCAAGACGGTGCAGAGGTCGACGGCGGCGGCGGAGCTCCGAGGCTAGCGACACGAGGAAGACGAAGAGAAAGGGGACGGAGGGGGAAAATGAATGACCCTTCGGTCCTATTTATAAGGCAAGATACCTGTGTCAGGCGCGGGAATCAAGGAACCACAAATCTAGGAAGCAGAGCTGTCGCCTCGATTATTGCAGATCTGTTAAACAAAGAAGATATCGTGAATGCTATCTTTATGGGGACGTCATGCCGGTTTACAGCGACCGGAGAAGGTGACATCACGGCGGTTCAACGGTTTCAAGAAGGTATTGAAGATGAAGGTTTTTTATCAAGGATTGACATGAACCTGTTCAAATCAATCTGGGGCCTAATGTTGAGGATATTACTACTGGGCGTAAACCGGCCTATCTGGGCCAAGTTAACTTCATCAGTAGTTCAACGACAAAAGCCCAAGAGGCATGAGAGTAAGGACTCAAGGCCTGTAGTCGGTTTAGAACCTGTAGCCGTAAACCGGCCTGGTATGTAAACTTGTATTGTAAGTTAGGAATAGAGAGAGACCAACCCGGATACGAGTATAAACCGGAGATTGGGACTCTCTGAACCGACGGGCGTCACCCGTGTATATAAGGGGACGACCCGGGGAGGTTCAAGGACAGACAACAACAACTCGGGGCCTAGACGAAGCTTATTTGCTCCCTAGTCATCGAGACCACATCAATCCCATCACAACTAGATGTAGGCTTTTACCTTCATCGAAGGGGCCGAACTAGTATAACTCTTGTGTCTTTGTGTCCGCTTTAACCCCTTCAAGTTAACCCGTAGCGATGGCTCCACGACTAAGTCCTTTCATGAGGACATTTGCCGTGACAAAACCACGACAACTTACCTGGCTACTCCATCGCTGCCACCCAAGCCATCAAGGCCCACCGCGATGCACGCCGGCAGGCAAGGGTCGAGATCGCACCGGATGCTAGCCGGACACTTGAGGAGCAGCTTCTGGCGATCCAGGCCCGTCTGCAGCTGGCTCACCGCATGCTCGCATTGCCTTTTAGCGTGCCGGGCATGTGTGTTGTCCGCCTCCGCCCGGGCGAGGCGGTTCCTCGCACTTCACCGGATCGCCGATCGGCCGGAGGTTGTAGTCGGCAGCTTCGAGGCTCGGAAGGCTTCGCAGCTCGGTCCGGCGCCAGCGGGCGCCGGAGTTCGTCCGAAGCTTGGTATCCTGGCTGAGCTTGGCCCACCGAGCACTGGGCGGCAGGAGGCCGACGAACACCGGTGGCGGTGCGGCCGGCTATCATCCAACAAGGCCTCGGCAATTGCCGACATAACCACACCAGTGTATTTGCCCCTGAAGTAAATGATGATGGCGTCGCTCAGCCGGAGGAGTGGTTCGGGCTGAACCCGGCGGAAGGGGAAGACTCGGCGGAAGAGATCGCTTCCAGCGACGAGGGCAAAGAGGAAGAGGGGGAGGATGGCGAAGACATCATGCCAGACGGCGAAGCGACCAGCCAGCCTCAGCCTGATCGTGCCTCCAGCAACGAGGCGCGTGCAAGCGCGCCGCCTGACAGAGGTGATGATCATGCCGAGACTCGCCAGCCGGCCACTCCTCCACCCGGCACTTCCGCCTCCACCAACCTACCCGACTCGCCTGTTACTCCCTTGGCCTGATCCGCCGTCTTTGTTTTCCTGCTTGTTACTCTTTGAACAAGTTTTTATTAAATTTATGCTAGATTCCACCTAATCGGGGTGTATTCAAACTATGTTGAATGCTGGCCTTCAAGGCCTTTTGTGTAAATATAATAATGCATGTGTTTGGCTTCCATTCAAGTTTGCTTTTCATCCTTTGGTTGTTTCCTTTGCCGCTTCCTTGGTCGTTGCCTTCCCAAATGGACAGTTGCTCTGCTCTGCAGTCTGTGGCTGGGGAAGAGCTTGGCCATTTTGGGAAGGCAAGTACTCGAGCTTTCTTAGATTGTAGCAAGGAGAACGGGAAGCCGGCCAGCCGGCTGCTCTGACAGCCGGTCGGCAGGGTGGGAAGCCGGCTTGTATTATATAAGTTCGTTAGTCCTTAGCCATTTTTCATGTGGGCATCCTTTCCCGCCTTTGACTCTTGCCAGCCGGACAGTCGATTCTTCGAGCTGCGACTTTTGACAAGAGAGGGCTTGGGTGCCGGCACACTACTTGTCTGACCGCAGGTAGAACTTGAATATAACTTAAGGCGGCAAGTCCCCGGGCCGACTGGTCGAACCCGGTGCCGGACGAGAAAAATGAATGTAGTAACATAATCATAGGCATGGTACTCATCATTCATAGATAAAAGAGGGTAGTCCCTGAGTGTTCCTCGGGGGGCCTGTTGTCTCATACTTAGTACAAAAGGTAGCATGGTACATACTGCTTTTTAACTGTAAAATCTTCGGAGGAGATTGGCGTTCCATGGTCGTTCCGACTCCTTGCCGGAATCATCTCTCTTGCGTGCCTTCGGCTTCTGTGCATCGATCAGGTAGTAGGAATCGTTGCCTAATGCTCTGCTGATGACGAAGGGGCCTTCCCAAGGGGTCGAGAGCTTGTGCTGGCCGGCTGTTCGCTGGATCAGCCGGAGCACAAGGTCACCTTCTTGGAAGGATCTTGGCTTGATCTTCCGGCTGTGGTAGCGGCGTAAACCCTGCTGGTAGATGGCGGACCGGCTGAGGGCTAACAGTCGGCTTTCTTCCAGCAGGTCGACGCCGTCTTCTCGTGCTTCCTTGGTCTCCGCCTCTGTGTACATGGTGACCCGAGGTGAGTCGAACTCGATATCGGTTGGGATGACAGCCTCGGCACCATATACAAGGAAGAAAGGGGTGAAGCCGGTTGACTTGTTCGGGGTAGTGCGCATACTCCAGAGGACGGCCGGCAGCTCGTCGAGCCAACAGCCGGTCGAACGCTCCAGTGGCTCGACCAGTCGGGGCTTGATGCCGGAGAGGATGAGGCCGTTTGCTTGCTCAACCTGGCCGTTTGACTGCGGGTGGGCAACGGACGCTAAGTCCAGTCGGATGCCCTGTGTCGCACAGAAACGTGCCAGTGCTCCCTTGGCAAAATTCGTGCCATTGTCGGTGATGATGCTGTGTGGTACGCCGTACCGGGTTGTAATATCTGTGATGAATATCACGGCAGTCGGCCCATTCAGCTTCTTGATCGACTTCGCTTCAATCCACTTGGTAAATTTGTCCACGGCGACGAGCAGATGTGTCATGCCGCCGCGCGCCGTCTTGAACAGGCCCACCATATCCAGTCCCCAGACGGCAAAAGGCCAGGTGAGGGGAATGGTCTTGAGTCGGCCGGCGGTGTTGCTTGGAGTCGAAGACTTGGCACCCTTTGCAAGATGTTGACTAACTCCTTGGCGTCATCCAAAGCGATCGGCCGAAGAATCCATGGCGGAAAGCTTTGCCGACGAGTGATCTTGAGGCCGCGTGGTGGCCGCATTCCCCTTGGTGAATGTCCTTGAGGATTGCTATGCCCTTCTCTGGCTCGACGCAGCGCTGGAAGACTCCAGTGACGTTGCGCCTAACGAGCTCCCGGTTAACTATTGTGTATGCTCCGGCTTGGCGTTGGACTTGTCTTGCCGCGATCTCGTCAGTCGGCAGCTCTCTGTTTACCAGGAAGTTGAGGATGGGCTGGGCCCATGATGGAGCTGTGACTTCTTCTATTGCCAACACGGCTACTGCGACTGTGGCGGGTGGGCTGGGTGGTGAAGAGTCTGGAGTCGGCCACCGTTGTGTCGATGTAGCCTCTGCCGATCCGCCGTAGTCCCCGGGCTGGGTTCTGAAGTCCCCGGGCCGGGTGCGACTATGGCAGTCCCCGAGCCGCCTACTGAAGTCCCCGGGCCGCCTATCAAAGTCCCCGAGCCGCCTGCTCGGTTCCCCAAGCCGGATCCGACTGCGTCGGGGTTAGGCGGTATGAAGATGGAATCCGATTCTGGAGACGGCTTGATAGACAGCTTGAGGAGGCGTTGGAGAGAGACACCGGTTGGTATAGCTTGTCGGGTGGAGCCTATTCGTGCCAGGGCATCTGCTTGCTCGTTGCCGGCCTGTGGCACGTGGAGGAACTCGCATCCTTCAAAATATCGGCTGATTTGCTGAACGAGAAAGCGGTAGCTCGCCATGTTTGCGTCCTTGGCGTCCCAATCGCCAGATGGTTGTTGAACTACCAAATCCGAGTCGCCATAGCACAGGATCCGGCGGATGCCGAGTTCTTTGGCTAGCCGCAGCCGTGTATGAGCGCCTCGTACTCGACCACATTGTTGGAGGCAGCAAAATGAATTTGCAATGTGTATCTGAGCTTGTCGCCTTTGGGAGAGGTGAGAATGATGCCGGCTCCCAAGCCGGTGCGCATCTTGGACCCATCGAAGTGCATCCGCCAATGAGTGGAGTCCGGGGCCGACGGCGGGTACTGGGTCTCGGCCTAGTCGACAAGGAAGTCGGCCAATGCTTGGGACTTGATGGCGGTGCGAGGCTGGTAGAAGATCGTGTAAGGGGCCAGCTCAATGGCCCATTTTGCCACCCGGCCGGATGCATCCCGGCTGCCTATGATCTCGGATAGCGGGGCAGTACATATGACCATGATGGGGTCCTCTTGAAAGTAGGGCTTGAGCTTCTTGGCAGCGAAGTACACACCATAGCACATCTTCTGATAGTGCGGGTAGTTCTCCTTCGAGGTGGATAGTACTTCGCTTAAATAATACACCGGCCACTGGACTAGCTGAGCTCGGCCTTCTTCCGGGCACCGAACCACGATAACGGTGCTGACCACCCGGCTGGTAGCGACAATGTAAAGGAGAATGGGCTCTTTCTCAGTCCGTGCCGCCAAGACAGACGGCGTGGCCAGCATCTTCTTGAGCTCATGGAAAGCTTGGTTGGCTTGGTTGTTCCACTCGAAATGAGTGGTCTTCTTCATGAGTCGGTAGACGGGGGAGAGCTTTCTCTCCGAGCCGGCTGATAAAGAGGTTCAGGGAGGCCAGGCATCCGGTAAACTTTTGGACGTCTCGTAGCTTGGTGGGAATCTCCATTCTCTCTATGGCCTTGATCTTCACTGGGTTGCATTCGATACCGCGTTCGGAGACCAGGAAGCCTAGAAGCTGGCCGGCTGGTACTCTGAACACGCATTTCTCGGGGTTGAGCTTGATTTGAAATCGGCGCAAGTTTTCAAATGTCTCTTTGAGGTCTTCTAGCAAGGTGTCGCGCTTCTCCGTCTTCACCACAATATCGTCTACATAGATGTGGGCATTTCTGCCGACCTGCTTGAGGAGGCATTTACGCATGCAATTTGAAAAGTGGCACCGCATTTCTCAAGCCGAATGTCATAGTTAGGTAGCAGAAAGCTCCGAATGGGGTGATGAAGGCGGTCTTTAGGCGGTCAGCTGGATCCAACTTTATCTGGTGGTAGCCTGAGTAAGTATCCAAGAAACTCAACAGCTCGCATCCGGCTGTGGAGTCTATCACTTGATCAATCCTTGGCAGGGCGAAGGTATCTTTGGGGCAGGCTTTGTTAAGGCTAGTGTAGTCTATACACATGCGCCACTTGTTATTCTTCTTCAGCACGAGGACTGGGTTGGCTAGCCATTCCGGAAAGAACACCTCCATAATGAAGTCAGCTGCCAAAAGTCGGGCTATTTCTTCTCCTACAATCCTTCTCTTTTCCTCCGACGGTCGGCGGAGGGGCTGCTTGACTGGTTTCGCATCTGCTCGGACGTGTAACTTGTGCTCAGCGAATTCCTTCGGAACACCCGGCATGTCCTTGGGAGACCATGCGAAGATGTCCCGATTCTCATGGAGGAAATCGACGAGCTCGCCTTCCTATTTGCTGTCCAGGTTTGCCCCAATGGCGGAAAACCTTTCTGGGTGTTCCGGATCCAGAGGTATCTTCTTCGTTTCTTTGGCCGGCTGGAAAGAACCTTGGGCATCACACTCCTTGGGGTCGGGGGACAGGGCGGGCTGCTTGCCGGCCATGGCCACGACCTGATCCAGCATCTTCTTCTCTTCGGCGATCACGAGTGACTCGACCAACCGGCTACTAGCTGCTGCACACTCGGAGGATTTCTTGTAGTCGCCGGCTATGGTGATGATGCCCTTGGAACTCGGTATCTTCATCTTGCGGTAGACGTAGTGGGGTACAGCCATGAACTTGGCCAGGGTAGGTCGGCCAAGCAACGCGTGGTAAGGGCTCTCCAAATCCACTACCTCAAACCAAACTGCTTCTCGGCGGAAGTGATCCTTGTCCCCAAAGAGAACATCTATCTTGATCTTGCCGATTGGTGAGCAGGACAGGCCGGGTACAATGCCATGGAACACGATCCGACTAGGCATGAGCTACTTCGTCTTGATGTTCAGTTGTCCATGGTGTCACGGTACAGTATGTTGATGTTGCTCCCGCCATCTATCAGCACGCGGGAGAAACAGGCAGCACGCCTGTCTGTTCTAGGGTGGCATCCAAAACCAATGCGTAAGAGCCGGGAGACGGCATCACCTCTGGGTGGTCGGCCCGGATCCAGCTGATAGGCCTTTCTGACCAATGCATGTACTCAGGGTTGTTGGAGGCGACCGTGTTGACTTCTTGGTGCTGTCGGCGCCGGCTGCGCCGGTCTTCGGGCTGGCTTGTAAAGACGACGTAGGCGGCATGCTCGTCGGGGAACTCATCTTGAACGGCCCCGACTGCTGGTCAAGCGGCTGGCTGCTGAGGGGCCGGAGGCGGCTGACCAGCAGGCGGAGGCGGCGCCAGCCCTTCGCCTTTGGAGATTCATGTGAGCCAGTGGCATTTCCGGGTCGTGTGGTAGGACGGCTTCGCGCCACTGTGGAACTTGCAAGGGGCATCGAGGGCTCGTTCGTAGGAGAAAGCCGGGCTGAAGCAGCGTGCCTCTTCGCTTCTTGGCGCGGGCCCTCGGGTTGTTCATCTTCGACTGTGGCCACCTGCCGACTGGTGGAAGGCGGCATAGGCCCCTTGCGCTTGTTGTCACTCGGGTACGGGCATCGGCTGGAGTCTCCAGCCGGCGTCTTGGGAGTTGGATTGAGCACCTTCCCGGAGGCGTCTACTCGGGGCTCGGTCTTCATAAAAGAGTCGGCCGTGGCGTACTTGTCTGCTATGACCAGCAGCTCGTCGAGGGTAGTTGGCTCATCGCAGAGGAGCTTGTGCTTGAGGTGGGCGCCTTCTCGGCACCCGGCGGTGAAGTACTCTATGGCTTGAACCTCGTGCACCCCTTCACAGGAGTTGCGGAGTTCGGCCCAACGCGTGAGGTAGTCTCGAGTTGATTCATTGGGCCCTTGAACACACAAGGAGAGCTGTCGGGGCTTGGGAGCCCGCTTGTAGGTGTTGGTGAAGTTGCAGATGAAGGCTTCGGTGAAGTCTAGCCAACTGTTAACGCTGTACGGCTTGAGGCTGTTGAGCCAGGTACGCGCCGTGCCTTGGAGCATGAGGGGGACATACTTCACGGCAACGCTCCTATTGCCGTTTTCTATGCTGACTGCAGTGGAGTAGTCGATCAACCAATCTTCCGGCTTCACGGAGCCGTTGTACTTGGGCGTGTCTCTTGGGAGCGAGAACCCTTTGGGGAAGGGCTCGTCGCGGATGTGGGGGCCAAAGCAAGGCGGGCCGACATCGTCCTCTTCTTCTAGCGCCAGGGATCGCACTAGGCGGTCGATCCGATGGCGGGCGTCGTTCTCGCCGACTCCTTCGCGGCGGCCTAGCCGGCCGCTGAGAGTCGGGTGCGTGACAGGCGGCGGGGTGGATATCTCTCTCCACGAGGCGGAGGAGGAGGCGGTTTGCCTCGTCGCTCCACGGCTCGAGGGCGGCCTTCTGCGTCACGCTCGATGGAGACTGGGGTCAGGCTGCGACTAGAAGCCGGCTCCTTTTCTTGCCTTGCGCGGGTGTTGTCCGCGGTCGGCGTACGTGATGTCGCGTCGTGCTCTCGGCGTGGGGGAGGGCTCTCTGCGCAGACGCCGGCTTCATGCCGCTTTGCGACCGCGTCGATCAACTGCTGGATGCGTCTGGTCATCTAGGGGAGCTCGTCGGCCCCCAGTCCATCCAGCTCGTCAACGGCCGCCTGGGCGGTGCGTAGGTTCTCGAGGGGCGTGGCATAGACTGGGCGGTCTGCTCCCAGCATGTTGGCGATGGCTGCGCCATGCTTCTTGATGACGCCGATTCGGCTCGGCCCTTCGGGGGGCGGCGTGCCAAAGGCGGCGCTTTCAACTTCGCGCTGATGAGCCTCAGTGAGGCGTCTCATGGAGGCTATCTTCTGGCCCTCCGCAATAAGGGCGAGCCGGCGTGCCTCCAGTGCCTCGGCGTCGGCGTCGGCCGGAAGAGGGATGGACAAGTCGTGTAGTGCCGCTTGCAGGGCGTCGTGGGCGTTCTCGCCAGAGGCAACGCCGTGGCTGATGACCAGCACCTCGGTGATGGCGCTGCCACAGCTGTCGGCTCGAGGGAGCAGGTCATTGAAGATCACTACGTTGGTGGGGAAAGCGTCAAGCGATGTCGCGTCGGAGTCTACAAGCATCGGGTCGGTGGAGCCAACCAACTCCAAATCCATAGCAGGCTCGCTGGAGATGTGGAGTTGGTCGAGGAGGCTGACGAGGTGGCTCTCGGGGCAGCATGTGCCCGCATCGGGCGCGGGCTCGTCGGAGATGCGAGCCACGCCAAGAAGATCGGTGAGGCAGCTCGCCGCGCAGGCGTCGGCGACGCCTTGCAGCGCGTCGGAGCAAGCTCCATCGGGCGTACCGGGCTGGCTACGCTCGCTGGGGACGAAAAGGGTTCCCGTCCAAAACAGGCCTCCGGATGACGGTGCACCTGGACCCATGGTGGGTGCCAAATGTCGGGTGGTAGGTGCGACATATGCCAACGGATGGCTTGTCATTGTGGGAGCCAATAAGACATGCCGGTGCCTGGAAACGGGATAAGGCGAAGACATGCACGCCGGCGAATCTTACCCAGCTTCGGGGCTCTCCGGGGAGATAACACCCCTACTGCTGCTCTACGGGCTCTCCGCATGATCACTAAGTTAACAAGTATATACAAGAGGCTCCTTGAGCTGTTCGGTGAGAGGAAGAAGAAGGGCAAGGCTAGCTCTCCTCTTCCCTCTATGTGGTGTCTAAAACTCTAAGAGATCAACCCTTAGCATGGGTGCCCTGGGGGGTTTATATAAGCCTACGCCCCAGGGATACAACGGTAATCTGGCTGGGCGCGGGCCCTGGCCGTCAGTGTCTATGCTCGCAGGCTTCTCCGCCGGTCGCTGGGACCCGCCGACTGGTGGGTCCTGCCGGTTGCCGGCTTCCTGGTCGACAAGTAGGCCCCACCGCTCGGGGGCTGGTTACTGTTGCCTCACTCCTGGTGACGAGGGCTTTGTCGAGGTAAGCATGGCTATAGTGCCGCCGCCTGGCGGGGATCACTGTAGCCTTACCTCGTCTTGTCTCCTTAATGAGGCGCCTCCTTCGAGGGAGGGAGCAAGCCGGCTGCTGGGAGCCGGCCACATCCCAGGCCGACTGGGGGAGGCCTGGCCGCCTTCGGGTATCTCTCTAGCTAAAGGGGCCCGCCGCCTGCGGGCCGGGCTGACAGCCTGTCGTGGGTGACGTCATGGTCAACATGGCAACAATGTCGCGCCGGACGGGTGATGGCCGTGTCTGGGCGCACTATGGCTACTAGGCCGCGCTCCGTGATTCGAGGGGTGGCGAGGCTTTACCAGAGGCACGCATACTGTCTCATCGCTGTTATGTGGGTGTCAGAACGCCTCGATGCGGCTATATCTCCCACGTGTCGAGGCATGACTTAGAGGCATAACCGCATTGAAAGCAATGTCGCAAGTGAGGTAATCTTCACACAACCCATGTAATACATAAGGGAAAGAGATAGATAGTTGGCTTACAAATGCCACTTCACACAATACATAAATAAACATCCATCATTCAGAGTACACTCAAGGTCCGACTACGGAACCAAAATAAAGAAGATACCCCAAATGCTACATGATCCCCGATCGTCCCTAATCGGGCACCACTCTGGTCATCGTGAAAAGACACATAGTAACGACCACGTTCCTCGTCGAACTCCCACTTGAGCTCGGTTGAGTCACATGTCTTGGCATCGTCGGAACTCGCAACAGCTTTTGGAAGTATCTTGTGAGTCACGGGACTCAGCAATCTCACACCCGCGAGATCAAGACTATTTAAGCTTATAGGAAGGACAGAGTAGTAAAGTGGAGCTGCAGCAAGCGACTAGCATATATGGTGGCTACTTCGCAAAAGAGAGCGAGAAGAGAAGCAAAGCACGGTCGTGAAACTAGTAGCGATCAAGAAGTGATCTGAACTACTTACGCCGGACATAACTCCAACACCGTGTTCACTTCCGGACTCCGCCGAGAAGAGACCATCACGGTTACACACCTTGTTGATGTGTATTTTAATTGAGGTCAACTTCGGGTTTTCTACAACCGGACATTAACAAATTCCCATCTTCCTCATAACCGCGGCACGGCTTTGAAAGATAATACCTGCAGGGTGTCCCAACTTAGCCCATTATAAGCTCTCACGGTCAACGGCGATATTCCTTCTACCGGAAGACCCGATCAATCTCGGAATCCCGGACTACGAGGACATTTCGACGGCAATAAAACAAGACCAGCAAAGCCGCCCGACAGCCGACAAATCCCGATAGGAGCTGCACATATCTCGTTCTCGTGGCACATCCGGATAAGTCAAGCTACGAGTAAAACCAAGCCTCGAGTTTCCCGTGGTGGCCCGCAGTTGCTCGGTTCGGGCCAAGACACTCGAAGGAGCACCGTCCAGGGGGGGTTAAAAAATAAAGATGACCCTCGGGCTCGCGAAAACCCGGGGGAAAAGGCTTAGGTGGCAAATGGTAAAACCAACGTTGGGCCTTGCTGGAGGGGTCTTATTCAAAGCGAACTGTCAAGGGGGTCCCATAAATCACCCAACCGTGTAAGGAACGCGAAATCAAGGAACATAACACCGGTATGACGGAAACTAGGGTGGCAAGAGTGGAACAAAACACCAGGCATAAGGCCGAGTCTTCCACCCTTTACCAAGTATATAGATGTATTAATCATAGCAGATATATATTGTGATATCCCCAACAAGTAAACATGTTCCGATCAGGAACAACATCTTCATGTTCCAACAAGGAACAAACTTCCGCTTCACCAAAGAACTAGCAACGCTTATAAGAGGGGCTGAGCAAAGCGGTAACATAGCCAATCAACGGTTTGCTAGGAAAGGATGGTTAGAGGTTTGACATGGCAATATGGGTGGCATGATAAGCAAGTGATAGGCATCGCAGCATAGGCATAGCAAAAGAGCGAGCATCTAGCATAGCAAAGATAGAAGTGATATCGAGGGTATGGTCATCTTGCCTGCAATGTTCTCAGAGTTGTCGAAAGTTTGATCCTCGTAAGCGTTCTCAACAGGTTCCTCGTTCACGCACTCGTCTCGGCTCTACCCAAAGCAAGAACACAAACAAAGGAACCACAATAAATCACGGTGCAATGCACAATCAACATGATGCAAAACATGGCATGATATGCGGGATGTGATATGCAATGCGTATGTGCGCTCGAAAGGAAAATGATGAACCAGGCATCAACTTGGCAAACCAAGTATGCCACTGGAAAGATGAGATGATTTCGGTTGAAATCGATATAAAGATCACCGGAATCGGATGCACGGATTGGAAATGACAAGCAAAACAAGAATGGCACAAATCTGCCATTAACAGCATGATGACACTTAGCAAGCAACAAGAAATTAAGCTACTGCACCCAAACGTATCAACAAAGTTTATGGCAGTGATCTACACAAGATGCTTGACAAAAGATGAGCACTGAGCTTCGGCTAAATCACATCATAACAGGTTCAAACAAGCATGGCAAAAGTGCACAAAATATCAGGCTGGACATGGCAAAAACAGCATCAGGTTGCAACGTTCAGAGCAAGAAAACTACATGCTACAAGAACTTAAAATAGAAAAACAAGGCATGGTATGAATCTACTCAAAGCATAGAACAAAAGTCCCTTACTGACCATAAGCCAAAAAGGATCCGAAAATATAGTAACACCCATGTCAATATTGAAAGTTTCGTTAACAGATTCAGCAACATGGCATGTCAAAAACTGATAAGTAGGCATGTTTACAAGCTCAATGCACTCACTACAGAGCCTTAAATGATAAACTAAGCATACATACATCAAGAAGACATGGCATAGAAGACATACATGGCAAGAACAATAACATAGCATACATGGATCAACCACAACAACCTTGACAAAATTGAATAACATGTAAACAATCTGCCAGGAAACATTTGATAGCAAAAGTAGAGCTCGATTGACTCAAGCTATGGTACTCCATAATTGCAAACAAGGACATGGATGGATAGAGCAAGACATGTTTAACAAAACATCCTTACTGAAGTATCTCAAAATATGCATGGATCTCTCGGTAGCATCAAGTTAACATGGCATCAAAATATCAGCAAAACAGAGCTGAAAACAGCAACATCAGGACACCTACTTTGCATGCTTGTGCTAGTCACCACATAGATCACAAAAATACATGGCATACACCCCTGCAAAGATGGCATGGCATATTACAAAACACATGTAGGACTCAAATTCATAGGGTGCACACATTAATCATGGCAAAAATAACAAAAGTGCAAGTTCTGTTAAGAAACAGAAACTAACATCACATAGCACTCTTCCAACAGCATTTCGGGCATTAAGATGAGCTCAAATGAAAATGATGCAATGAGATGAAATGATCTACTCTTCGGGATGAACATTTTGACATATTACACGCACGAAACGGAGCTACAGGTGCAAAGTTATGATGCGTTGGGATTGCCACAAATTAATCACTGAAATAAAACTTAGACGAATTTGGGGGGGGGGAAGAAAGTCAACCCCCACGAGGATCCAGATCTGGCCGGAGCTCGAGGTTGAGGTGGCGGCCGGGTGCTCGGGCCGGGAGGCGAGGGCCGTCCGAGGAGGGCGAGGCCGGGCGCCGCGGCGGCGGCGCGCCGGGCGGAGGAGGGCGCCGGCGGCGGCTGGCCGGCGGGAGGAGGGCCGGCGCGATCGGGCGCGGGCGTCCAAGGTGGCGACTGCTGGGCGGCGGCAGGCGCTGGGTCGGCGCGGCGGCCGGTCGGGAGCGGGCGGCCGGGCGCTGGCTGCGGGCGCCGCCGTAGGGCTGCCTGGCCGGCCGCGGGTTTGGCGAATCGGGGACCGGGCTCACGTGGCGCGGCCGAGAGGCGGTGGGCGGCGGCGGACGTTGTCCGGCCCGCTCCGGACACGTCCGGCGGCGGCGGACTGGGATTTGCTAGGGTTAGGGGGGAGAGGATCCGCGAATTTGGAATGGGGGGGGTGTATATATAGGCATAGAGGGGGCTAGGAGAGTCCAAATGAGGTGTAGTTACCACACGATCGTGATCGTGATCGAACGACGGAGAGCATGGAAGTGACTTAGATGGGTTATTGGGCTGTTTTGAAAGAGTGTTGGGCTGCAACTTAAAAGAGGCCTTTGCGAGAGTGCGGTTAACCGTTGGAGTACCAAACGAGCTCCAAATGACCCGAAACTTGACCGGTGGTATACCGAGGCCACTTGACAAACCTCGGTCCATTCCGAGAAAGTTTAGTACCCGCTCACGGAAAAACGTAAAAGGGAACGTCGGGGGACATAGGAGTGCCGGATTGCAAAACGGACAACGGGGAAAATGCTCGGAATCATGAGACGAACACGTATGCAAATGAGATACACAAGATGACATGATATGAAATGCTTGACATGGACAAAATGCAAAAATGAAGAAAAGCCCAACCACGGAGGGAATATCATATCACAATGCCGAAAATGGCAAGAGTTGGAGTTACAAATATGGAAAGTTACATCCGGGGTGTTACAACACTCCACCACTACAAGAGGATCTCGTCCCGAGATCTAGGACTGAAAGAACTCCGGATATTCGGAATGGAGGTGATCCTCGCGCTCCCAGGTGGCTTCTCGGTCGGAATGGTGTGACCACTTCACTTTCAGGAATTTGATTGACTTGTTGCGAGTCTTGCGCTCGGTTTCTTCAAGAATAGCAACGGGATGCTCATGATAAGAGAGATCTTCTTGAATGTCAATCTCTTCGAAGTTGATAGTGCGTTCAGGATGTTGGAAATATGCCCTAGAGGCAATAATAAATTAGTTATTATTATTATATTTCCTTGTTCATGATAATCGTTTATTATCCATGCTATAATTGTATTGATAGGAAACTCAGATACATGTGTGGGTACATAGACAACACCATGTCCCTAGTAAGCCTCTAGTTGACTAGCTCTCAATAGATGGTTACGGTTTCCTGACCATGGACATTGGATGTCATTGATGACGGGATCACATCATTAGGAGAATGATGTGATGGACAAGACCCAATCCTAAGCCTGGCACAAAGATCGTAGTTCGTATGCTAAAGCTTTTCTAATGTCAAGTATCTTTTCCTTAGACCATGAGATTGTGCAACTCCGGATACCGTAGGAATGCTTTGGGTGTACCAAACGTCACAACGAATCGGGTGGCTATAAAGGTGCATTAAGGTATCTCCGAAAGTGTCTGTTGGGTTGGCACGAATCGAGACTGGATTTGTCACTCCGCAGACGGAGAGGTATCTCTGGGCCCACTCGGTAGGACATCATCATAATGTGCACAATGTGACCAAGGGGTTGATCACGGGATGATGTGTTACGGAACAAGTAAAGAGACTTGCCGGAAACGAGATTGAACAAGGTATCGGGATACCGACGATCGAATCTCGGGCAAGTACAATACCGCTAGACAAAGGGAATTGTATACGGGATTGATTGAGTCCTTGACATCGTGGTTCATCCGATGAGATCATCGTGGAAAATGTGGGAGCCAACATGGGTATCCAGATCCCGCTGTTGGTTATTGACCGGAGAACGTCTCGGTCATGTCTGCATGGTTCCCGAACCCGTAGGGTCTACACACTTAAGGTTCGATGACGCTTAGGGTTATAAAGGAAGCTTGTATGTGGTTACCGAATGTTGTTCGAGTCCCGAATGAGATCCCGGACGTCACGAGGAGTTCCGGAATGGTCCGGAGGTAAAGATTTATATATGGGAAGTCCTGTTTTGGTCACCGGAAAAGTTTGAGGCGATATCGGTAATATCTGGGACCACCGGGAGGGTCCCGGGGTCCACCAAGTGGGGCCACCAACCCCGAGAAGGATGCGTGGGCCAAGTGTGGGAGGAACCAGCCCCAAGGGGCTGGTGCGCCCACAAGAGGCCCAAGGCGCAAGGGAGAGGGAGGGGCAAACCCTAGGGCAGATGGGCCCTAAGGCCCATCTAGTGGGCGCCCCTCTCCTCCCTCTTGGCCGCCTCCCCTTTTCCCATCTAGGGCTGCCGCCCCTCTAGGGGTGGGAACCCCAGAGGGGCGCACCTCCTCCCTTTCCCCTATATATATGAGGCCTAGGGGCTGCCCATAACACACGAGAGCCTCTCCCTCTCCAGCGCAGCCCTGCCTCTCCTCCTCCTCTTCTCCCTTGGTGCTTGGCGAAGCCTGCGGGATTGCCACGCTCCTCCATCACCACCATGCCGTTGTGCTGCTGCTGGATGGAGTCTTCCTCAACCTCTCCCTCTCTCCTTGCTGGATCAAGGCGTGGGAGACGCCACCGGGCTGTCACGTGTGTTGAACGCGGAGGTGCCGTCCGTTCGGCACTAGGATCTCCGGTGATTTGGATCACGACGAGTACGACTCCTTCAACCCCATTCTCTTGAACGCTTCCGCTTAGCGATCTACAAGGGTATGTAGATGCACTCTCCTTCCCTCGTTGCTGGTTTCTCCATAGATAGATCTTGGTGACACGTAGGAAAATTTTGAATTTCTCGCCACGTTCCCCAACAAAGTGGCATCATGAGCTAGGTCTATTGCGTAGATTCTTTGCACGAGTAGAACACAAAGTAGTTGTGGGCGTTGATTTTGTTCAATATGCTTACCGTTACTAGTCCAATCTTGTTTCGACGTATTGTGGGATGAAGCGGCCCGGACCGACCTTACACGCATTTTACGTGAGACAGGTTCCACCGATCGACATGCACTTGGTGCATAAGGTGGCTAGCGGGTGCCGCCTCTCCCACTTTAGTCGGAACGGATTCGATGAAAAGGGTCCTTATGAAGGGTAAATAGCAATTGGCATATCACGTTGTGGTTTTGCGTAGGTAAGAAACGTTCTTGCTAGAAACCCAAAGCAGCCACGTAAAACATGCAAACAACAATTAGAGGACGTCTAACTTGGTTTTGCGGTGGTATGCTATGTGATGTGATATGGCCAAGAAGAATGTGATGAATGATATGTGATGTATGAGATTGATCATGTTCTTGTAATAGGATTCACGACTTGCATGTCGATGAGTATGACAACCGCAGGAGCCATAGGAGTTGTCTTTATTTATTGTATGACCTGCGTGTCATTAAACAACGCCATGTAATTACTTTACTTTATTGCTAACGGTAGCCATAGTAGTAGAAGTAATAAGTTGGCGAGACAACTTCATGGAGACACGATGATGGAGATCATGGTGTCATGCCGGTGACAATAATGATCATGGAGCCCTCAAGATGGAGATCAAGCGGAGCAATATGATATTGGCCATATCATGTCACTACTATATAATTGCATGTGATGTTTATTATGTTTATGCATCTTGTTTACTTAGAACGACGGTAGTAAATAAGATGATCCCTTACACAAATTTCAAGAAGTGTTCTCCCCGATGTGCACCGTTGCTACAGTTCGTCGCTTCTAAGCACCACGTGATGATCGGGTGTGATGGATTCTTACGTTCACATACAACGGGTGTAAGACAGATTTACACAGCAAAAACACTTGGGGTTAACTTGACGAGCCTAGCATGTATGCAGACATGGCCTCGGGAACACAGAGACCGAAAGGTCGAGCATGAGTCGTATAGTAGATACGATCAACATGAAGATGTTCACCGATGTTGACTAGTCCGTCTCACGTGATGATCGGACACGGCCTAGTTGACTCGGATCATGTAATCACTTAGATGACGGAGGGATGTCTATTCGAGTGGGAGTTCATAAGATGAACTTAATTATCTTGAACATAGTCAAAAGACCTTTTGCAAATTATGTCGAAGCTCGCGCTTTAGTTCCACTGTTTAGATATGTTCCTAGAGAAAATATAGTTGAAAGTTGAAAGTAGCAATTATGCGATCAAGAGAAAGCTTATGTCCTTAATGCACCGCTCGGTGTCTTTGAACCCCAAACGTCGTTTGTGGATGTTGCGAACATCGGACATACACATTTTGATAACTACGTGATAGTTCAGTTGAACGGTTTAGAGTAGAGGCACCAAAGACGTTTTCGAAACATCGCGGAACATATGAGATGTTTCGAGGGCTGAAATTGGGATTTCAGGCTTGTGCCCACGCCAAAAGGTATAAGACCTCCGACGATTTTCTTAGCCTGCAAACTAAGGGAGAAAAGCTCAATCGTTGAGCTTGTGCTCAGATTGTCTGAGTACAACAATCACTTGAATTGAGTGGGAGTTGATCTTCCAGATGAGATAGTGATGTTTCTCCAAAGTCATTGCCACCAAGCTGTTAGAGCTTCGTGATGAACTATAACATATCGAGGGATAGATATAATGATCCCTTGAGGTATTCGCGTTGTTTGACATCACGAAAGTAGAAGTCAAGAAGGAGCATCAATTGTTGATGGTTGGTGAAACCACTAGTTTCAAGAAGGGCAAGGGCAAGAAGGGATACTTCATGAAATGGCAAATCAGCCGCTCTAGTGAAGAAACCCAAGGTTGAACCCAAACCCGAGACTAAGTGCTTACGTAATAAGGGGAACAGCCATCGGAGCGGCATTACCCTAGATACTTGGTAGATGAGAAGGCTGGCAAGGTCGATAGAAGTATATTTGATATACATTAAGTTATTGTGTATTTTACTAGTACTCCTAGTAGCACCGTGGTATTAGATCTGGTTCGGTTGCTAAGTGTTAGTAACTCGAAATAAAAGCTACGGAATAAACGGAGACTAGCTAAAGGTGAGCCGACGATATGTGTTGGAAGTATTTCCAAGGTTGATGTGATCAAGCATCGCCCGCTCCCTCTACAATCGAGATTGGTGTTAAACCTAAATAATTGTTATTTGGTGTTTGCGTTGAGCATATACATGATTGGATTATGTCTATCGCAATACGGTTATTCATTTAAGGAGAATAGTGGTTACTCTATTTATTTGAATAAAACCTTCGATGGTCTTGCACCTAAATAAATGGTTTATTGAATCTCGATCGTAGTGATACACATTTTCATGCCAAAAGTATAAGATAGTAATGATAGTACCACTTACTTGTGGCAATCGCCATGTAAGTCATATTGGTGTAAACGCATGAAGAAGCTCCATGTTGATGGATCTTTGGACTCACTCGCTTTTTGAAAAGTTTGAGACATGCAAACCATGTGCATTGGTGTATACGCATGATGAAACTCCATGCAGATGGATCGCTTAGACTCACTTGATTTTGAATCACTTGAGATATGCAAATCATACCACATGGACAAGATGACTGAAAAGCCTCGGTTTCAAAGAAGATGGAACTAGATAGCAACTTGTTAGAAGTAACACATTTTGATGTGTGCAGTCCAATGAGTGCTGAGGCATGTAGTGAATATCGTTATGTTCTGACTTCACAGATGATTCGAGTAGATGTTGAGTATATTTACTTGATGAAACACAAATCTGAATTATTGAATGGTTCAAGTAATTTCAGAGTGAAGTTTAAGATCTTCATGACAAGAGGATAGAATGTCTATGATATGATCATAGAGATGAATATCTGAGTTACGAAGTTTTGGCACACAATTAAGACATTGTGCAAATTGTTTCACAATTAATACCGCCGGAACACCATAGTGTGATGGTGTGTCCGAACATCATAGTTGCACCCTATTGGATATGGTGCGTACCATGATGTCTCCTATCGAATTACCACTATCGCTCATGGGTTAGGCATTAGAGACAACCGCACTCACTTTAATAGGGTACCACGTAATTCGCTTGAGATGACGCCCGTATGAACTGTGGTTTAGAGAAACCTAAGCTGTCATTTCTTAAAAGTTTGGGGCTGCGACGCTTATGTGGAAAAAGTTTCAGGTTGATAAGCTCGAACCCAAAGCGGACAAATGCATCTTCATAGGACACCCAAAACAGTTGGGTATACCTCCTAATTCAGATCCGGAAGCAATAGGGATTGTTTCTTGAATCGGGTCCTTTCTCGAGGAAAAGTTCGTCTCGAAAAGTTGAGTGGGAGGATGGTGGAGACTTGATGAGGTTATTGAACCGTCACTTCAACTAGTGTGTAGCGAGGGCACGTGAAGTTGTTCCGTGGCACCTACACCAATTGAAGTAGAAGCTTATGACAAGAATCATGAAGTTTCGGATCAAGTCACTACCGAACCTCGTAGGGACGACAAGGACGTGTCTTCGTGAGTGGTAAGGTGATCCTGTCTTGAAGGTCATGTTGCTAGACAACAATGAACCTACGAGCTATGGAGAAGCGATGGTGGGCCCAAATTCCGACAAATGGTTAGAGGCCATGAAATCCGAGATAGGATCCATGTATCATAACAAAGCATGGACTTTGGTGGACTTGCACGATGATCGGCAAGCCATTGAGATGAATGGATCTTTAAGAAGAAGACGGATGTGGACGGTAATATCACCGTCTATGAAGCTCGACTTGTGGCGAAGAGTTTTTCACAAGTTCAAGGAGTTGACTACGATGAGATTTTCTCATCCGTAGCGATGCTTAAGTCCGTCGGAATCATGTTAGCATAAGCTGCATTTATGAAATCTGGCAGATGGATGTCAAAACGAGTTTCCTTATCAGTTTACGTAAAGAAAGGTTGTATGTGATACAATCAGAAAAGTTTTGACGATCCTAAGGATGCTAAAAAGGTATGCTAGCTCCAGCGATCCTTTCTAAGGACTGGAGTAAGCATCTCGGAGTTGGAATGTGCGCTTTGATGAGATGATCAAAGATTTTGGGTTTATACAAAGTTTATGAGAAACTTGTATTTCCAAAGAAGTGAGTGGGAGCACTATAGAGTTTCGATGAGTATATGTTGTTGACATATTGATGATCGAAATGATGTAGAATTTCCGGAAAGCATATAGGGTTATTTGAAAGATGATTTTCAATAGAAAACCCGGATTAGGCTACTTGAACAATAAGCATCAAGATCTATAAGATAGATCAAAATGTTTAATAATACTTTCAAATGAGCACATACCTTGACATAATCTTGAAAGTGTTCAAGATGGATCACCAAAGAAGGAGTTCTTGCACGAGTTGTAAGGTATGAAGTTAAGAGTTAAAAGCTCGACCACGGCAGAAAAAGAGAGAAAGGATTTAAGGTCGCCCCTATGCTTCAGACATAGGCTCTATAGTATGCTATGATGTGTACCGACGGAAGTGTGCCTTGCCATGAGTCACTATAGGGTACAAGAATGATCCAGGAATGGATCATTGGACAGCGGTCAAAATTGTCCTTGGAGTAAATAAGGACACGCTTTCTCGATTATGGAGGTGATAAAGAGTTCGGCGTAAAGCGTTACGTCGATGCAAGCTTTAACACCTATCCGAGTGACTCTGAGTAGCAAACCGGATACGTATAGTGGAGCAACCATTTGGAATAGCTTCAAGTGGAGCATGGAAGCAGCATTTATAATATGACCTAGAAATTTTCAAAGCACACACGGATCTGAAATGTTCAGACCCGTTGACTAAAAACCGTTGACTAAAACCTCTCTCACAAGCAAAACATGATCAAACCTCAGAACTCATTGAGTCTAAATCACATGATGATGTGAACTAGTTTACAGACACTAGTAAACTCTTTGGGTGTTGGTCACATGGCGATGTGACCTATCGATGTTAATCACATGACGATGTGAACTAGATTATTGACTCTAGTGCAAGTGGGAGACTGTTGGAAATATGCCCTAGAGGCAATAATAAATTAGTTATTATTATTATATTTCCTTGTTCATGATAATCGTTTATTATCCATGCTATAATTGTATTGATAGGAAACTCAGATACATGTGTGGGTACATAGACAACACCATGTCCCTAGTAAGCCTCTAGTTGACTAGCTCTCAATAGATGGTTACGGTTTCCTGACCATGGACATTGGATGTCATTGATGACGGGATCACATCATTAGGAGAATGATGTGATGGACAAGACCCAATCCTAAGCCCGCACAAAGATCGTAGTTCGTATGCTAAAGCTTTTCTAATGTCAAGTATCTTTTCCTTAGACCATGAGATTGTGCAACTCCCGGATACCGTAGGGAATGCTTTGGGTGTACCAAACGCCACAACGAATCGGGTGGCTATAAAGGTGCATTACAGGTATCTCCGAAAGTGTCTGCATTGGGTTGGCACGAATCGAGATCGGATTTGTCACTCCGTGTGACCGAGAGGTATCTCTGGGCCCACTCGGTAGGACATCATCATAATGTGCACAATGTGACCAAGGGGTTGATCACGGGATGATGTGTTACGGAACGAGTAAAGAGACTTGCCGGAAACGAGATTGAACAAGGTATCGGGATACCGACGATCGAATCTCGGGCAAGTACAATACCGCTAAACAAAGGGAATTGTATACAGGATCGATTGAGTCCTTGACATCGTGGTTCATCCGATGAGATCATCGTAGAACATGTGGGAGCCAACATGGGTATCCAGATCCCACTGTTGGTTATTGACCGGAGAACGTCTCGGTCATGTACGCATGGTTCCCGAACCCGTAGGGTCTACACACTTAAGGTTCGATGGCGCTAGGGTTATAAAGGAAGCTTGTATGTGGTTACCGAATGTTGTTCGAGTCCGGATGAGATCACGGACGTCACGAGGAGTTCCGGAATGGTCCGGAGGTAAAGATTTATATATGGGAAGTCCTGCTTTTGGTCACCGGAAAAGTTTGGGCGATATCGGTAATATCTGGGACCACGGGAGGGTCCCGGGTCCACCAAGTGGGGCCACCAACCCCAGAAGGATGCGTGGGCCAAGTGTGGAGGGAACCAGCCCCAAGGGGCTGGTGCGCCCACAAGAGGCCCAAGGCGCAAGGGAGAGTGGGAGGGGGCAAACCCTAGGGCAGATGGGCCCTAAGGCCCATCTAGTGGGCGCGTCCCCCTCTCCTCCCCTCGTGGCCGCCGCCCCCTTTTCCCATCTAGGGCTGCCGCCCCTCTAGGGGTGGGAACCCTAGAGGGGGCGCGCCCGCCTCCCTTTACCCTATATATATGAGGCCTAGGGGCTGCCCATAACACACGAGAGCCTCTCCTCTCCAGCGCAGCCCCGCCTCCTCCTCCTCTTCTCCCTTGGTGCTTGGCGAAGCCTCCGGGATTGCCATGCTCCTCCATCACCACCATGCCGTTGTGCTGCTGCTGGATGGAGTCTTCCTCAACCTCTCCTCTCTCCTTGCTGGATCAAGGCGTGGGAGACGCCACCGGCTGTACGTGTGTTGAACGCGGAGGTGCCGTCTGCTCGGCACTAGGATCTCCGGTGATTTGGATCACGCAGTGCACGACTCCTTCAAGCCCATTCTCTTGAACGCTTCCGCTTAGCGATCTACAAGGGTATGTAGATGCACTCTCCTTCCCCTCGTTGCTGGTTTCTCCATAGATAGATCTTGGTGACACGTCGGAAAATTTTGAATTTCTGCTACGTTCCCCAACAGTGGCATCATGAGCTAGGTCTATTGCGTAGATTCTTTGCACGAGTAGAACACAAAGTAGTTGTGGGCGTTGATTTTGTTCAATATGCTTACCGTTACTAGTCCAATCTTGTTTCGACGGTATTGTGGGATGAAGCGGCCGGACCGACCTTACACGTACTCTTACGTGAGACAGGTTCCACCGATCGACATGCACTTGGTGCATAAGGTGGCTAGCGGGTGCCGATCTCCCACTTTAGTCGGAACGGATTCGATGAAAAGGGTCCTTATGAAGGGTAAATAGCAATTGGCATATCACGTTGTGGTTTTATGTAGGTAAGAAACGTTCTTGCTAGAAACCCAAAGCAGCCATCAGAAAACATGCAAACAACAATTAGAGGACGTCTAACTTGTTTTTGCAGGGTATGCTATGTGATGTGATATGGCCAAGAAGAATGTGATGAATGATATGTGATGTATGAGATTGATCATGTTCTTGTAATAGGATTCACGACTTGCATGTCGATGAGTATGACAACCGGCAGGAGCCATAGGAGTTGTCTTTATTTATTGTATGACCTGCGTGTCATTAAACAATGCCATGTAATTACTTTACTTTATTGCTAACCGGTAGCCATAGTAGTAGAAGTAATAAGTTGGCGAGACAACTTCATGGAGACACGATGATGGAGATCATGGTGTCATGCCGGTGACAATAATGATCATGGAGCCCCGAAGATGGAGATCAAACGGAGCAATATGATATTGGCCATATCATGTCACTACTATATAATTGCATGTGATGTTTATTATGTTTATGCATCTTGTTTACTTAGAACGACGGTAGTAAATAAGATGATCCCTTACACAAATTTCAAGAAGTGTTCTCCCCGACCAGGCACCGCTGTTACAGTACGCTTCTAAGCACCACGTGATGATCGGGTGTGATGGATTCTTACGTTCACATACAACGGGTGTAAGATGATTTACACAGCAAAAACACTTGGGGTTAACTTGACGAGCCTAGCATGTACAGACATGGCCTCGGGAACACAGAGACCGAAAGGTCGAGCATGAGTCATATAGTAGATACGATCAACATGAAGATGTTCACCGATGTTGACTAGTCCGTCTCACGTGATGATCGGACACGGCCTAGTTGACTCGGATCATGTAATCACTTAGATGACCAGAGGGATGTCTATCTGAGTGGGAGTTCATAAGATGAACTTAATTATCTTGAACATAGTCAAAAGACCTTTTGCAAATTATGTCGTAAGCTCGCGCTTTAGTTCCACTGTTTAGATATGTTCCTAGAGAAAATATAGTTGAAAGTTGAAAGTAGCAATTATGCGATCAGTAGAAAGCTTATGTCCTTAATGCACCGCTCAGTGTGCTGAACCCCAAACGTCGTTTGTGGATGTTGCGAACATCGGACATACACATTTTGATAACTACGTGATAGTTCAGTTGAACGGTTTAGAGTAGAGGAACCAAAGACGTTTTCGAAACATCGCGGAACATATGAGATGTTTCGAGGGCTGAAATTGGGATTTCGGGCTTGTGCCCACGCCAAAAGGTATAAGACCTCCGACGATTTTCTTAGCCTGCAAACTAAGGGAGAAAAGCTCAATCGTTGAGCTTGTGCTCGATTGTCTCGAGTACAACAATCACTTGAATTGAGTGGGAGTTGATCTTCCAGATGAGATAGTGATGTTTCTCCAAAGTCATTGCCACCAAGCTGCTAGAGCTTCGTGATGAACTATAACATATCAGGGATAGATATAATGATCCCTTGAGGTATTCGCGTTGTTTGACATCACGAAAGTAGAAGTCAAGAAGGAGCATCAATTGTTGATGGTTGGTGAAACCACTAGTTTCAAGAAGGGCAAGGGCAAGAAGGGATACTTCATGAAACGGCAAATCAGCTGCTGCTCTAGTGAAGAAACCCAAGGTTGAACCCAAACCCGAGACTAAGTGCTTACGTAATAAGGGAACAGCCATCGAGCAGCATTACCCTAGATACTTGGTAGATGAGAAGGCTGGCAAGGTCGATAGAAGTATATTTGATATACATTAAGTTATTGTGTATTTTACTAGTACTCCTAGTAGCACCAGGGTATTAGATACTGGTTCGGTTGCTAAGTGTTAGTAACTCGAAATAAAAGCTACGGAATAAACGGAGACTAGCTAAAGGTGAGCCGACGATATGTGTTGGAAGTATTTCCAAGGTTGATGTGATCAAGCATCGCCCGCTCCCTCTACAATTGAGATTGGTGTTAAACCTAAATAATTGTTATTTGGTGTTTGCGTTGAGCATATACATGATTGGATTATGTCTATCGCAATACGGTTATTCATTTAAGGAGAATAATGGTTACTCTATTTATTTGAATAAAACCTTCGATGGTCTTGCACCTAAATAAATGGTTTATTGAATCTCGATCGTAGTGATACACATTTTCATGCCAAAAGTATAAGATAGTAATGATAGTACCACTTACTTGTGGCAATCGCCATGTAAGTCATATTGGTGTAAACGCATGAAGAAGCTCCATGTTGATGGATCTTTGGACTCACCTGCTTTTTGAAAAGTTTGAGACATGCAAACCATGTCTGTTGGTATATACGCATGATGAAACTCCATGCAGATGGATCGTTTAGACTCACTTGATTTTGAATCACTTGAGATATGCAAATCATACCACATGGACAAGATGACTGAAAAGCCTCGGTTTCATTAAGATGGAACTAGATAGCAACTTGTTAGAAGTAACACATTTTGATGTGTGGAGTCCAATGAGTCTTTGAGGCATGCGATGAATATCGTTATGTTCTCGACTTCACAGATGATTCGAGTAGATGTTGAGTATATTTACTTGATGAAACACAAATCTGAATTATTGAATGGTTCAAGTAATTTCAGAGTGAAGTTTAAGATCTTCGTGACAAGAGGATAGAATGTCTATGATATGATCATAGAGATGAATATCTGAAGTTACGAAGTTTTGGCACACAATTAAGACATTGTGCAAATTGTTTCACAATTAATACCGCTGGAACACCATAGTGTGATGGTGTGTCCGAACATCATAGTTGCACCCTATTGGATATGGTGCGTACCATGATGTCTCCTATCGAATTACCACTATCGTTCATGGGTTAGGCATTAGAGACAACCGCACTCACTTTAATAGGGTACCACGTAATTCCGTTGAGATGACGCCGTATGAACTGTGGTTTAGAGAAACCTAAGCTGTCATTTCTTAAAAGTTTGGGGCTGCGACGCTTATGTGGAAAAGTTTCAGGTTGATAAGCTCGAACCCAAAGCGGACAAATGCATCTTCATAGGACACCCAAAACAGTTGGGTATACCTCCTAATTCAGATCCGGAAGCAATAGGGATTGTTTCTTGAATCGGGTCCTTTCTCGAGGAAAAGTTCGTCTCGAAAAGTTGAGTGGGAGGATGGTGGAGACTTGATGAGGTTATTGAACCGTCACTTCAACTAGTGTGTAGCAGGCACGGGAAGTTGTTCCGTGGCACCTACACCAATTGAAGTAGAAGCTTATGACAAGAATCATGAAGTTTCGGATCAAGTCACTACCGAACCTCGTGAGGGACGACAAGGACGTGTCTTGCTTGAGTGGTACGGTGATCCTGTCTTGAAGGTCATGTTGCTAGACAACAATGAACCTACGAGCTATGGAGAAGCGATGGTGGGCCCAAATTCCGACAAATGGTTAGAGGCCATGAAATCCGAGATAGGATCCATGTATCGTAACAAAGCATGGACTTTGGTGGACTTGCACGATGATCGGCAAGCCATTGAGATGAATGGATCTTTAAGAAGAAGACGGATGTGGACGGTAATATCACCGTCTATGAAGCTCGACTTGTGGCGAAGAGTTTTTCACAAGTTCAAGGAGTTGACTACGATGAGATTTTCTCATCCGTAGCGATGCTTAAGTCCGTCGGAATCATGTTAGCATAAGCTGCATTTATGAAATCTGGTAGATGGATGTCAAAACGAGTTTCCTTATCAGTTTACGTAAAGAAAGGTTGTATGTGATACAATCAGAAAAGTTTTGACGATCCTAAGGATGCTAAAAAGGTATGCTAGCTCCAGCGATCCTTTCTAAGGTCTGGAGTAAGCATCTCGGAGTTGGAATGTGCGCTTTGATGAGATGATCAAAGATTTTGGGTTTATACAAAGTTTATGAGAAACTTGTATTTCCAAAGAAGTGAGTGGGAGCACTATAGAATTTCGATGAGTATATGTTGTTGACATATTGATGATCGAAATGATGTAGAATTTCCGAAAGCATATAGGGTTATTTGAAAGATGATTTTCAATAGAAAACCTGGATTAGGCTACTTGAACAATAAGCATCAAGATCTATAAGATAGATCAAAATGTTCAATAATACTTTCAAATGAGCACATACCTTGACATAATCTTGAAAGTGTTCAAGATGGATCTACCAAAGAAGGAGTTCTTGCCTCGAGTTGTAAGGTATGAAGTTAAGAGTTAAAAGCTCGACCACGGCAGAAAAGAGAGAAAGGACGAAGGTCGCCCCTATGCTTCGCATATAGGCTCTATAGTATGCTATGATGTGTACCGCACCGAAGTGTGCCTTGCCATGAGTCGGTCGAGGTACAAGAATGATCCAGGAATGGATCATTGGACAATGATCAAAATTGTCCTTGGAGTAAATAAGGACATGTTTCTCGATTATGGAGGTGATAAAGAGTTCGGGCGTAAAGCGTTACGTCGATGCAAGCTTTAACACCTATCCGAGTGACTCGAGTAGCAAACCGGATACGTATAGTGGAGCAACCATTTGGAATAGCTTCAAGTGGAGCGTGGAAGCAGCATTTATAATATGACCTAGAAATTTTCAAAGCACACACGGATCTGAAAGGTTCAGACCCGTTGACTAAAAACCGTTGAATAAAACCTCTCTCACAAGCAAAACATGATCAAACCTCAGAACTCATTGAGTCTAAATCACATGATGATGTGAACTAGTTTACAGACACTAGTAAACTCTTTGGGTGTTGGTCACATGGCGATGTGACCTATCGATGTTAATCACATGACGATGTGAACTAGATTATTGACTCTAGTGCAAGTGGGAGACTGTTGGAAATATGCCCTAGAGGCAATAATAAATTAGTTATTATTATTATATTTCCTTGTTCATGATAATCGTTTATTATCCATGCTATAATTGTATTGATAGGAAACTTCAGATACATGTGTGGGTACATAGACAACACCATGTCCCTAGTAAGCCTCTAGTTGACTAGCTCTCAATAGATGGTTACGGTTTCCTGACCATGGACATTGGATGTCATTGATGACGGGATCACATCATTAGGAGAATGATGTGATGGACAAGACCCAATCCTAAGCCCGCACAAAGATCGTAGTTCGTATGCTAAAGCTTTTCTAATGTCAAGTATCTTTTCCTTAGACCATGAGATTGTGCAACTCCGGATACCGTAGGAATGCTTTGGGTGTACCAAACGTCACAACGAATCGGGTGGCTATAAAGGTGCATTACAGGTATCTCCGAAAGTGTACATTGGGTTGGCACGAATCGAGGCTGGATTTGTCACTCCGTGTGACGGAGAGGTATCTCTAGGCCCACTCGGTAGGACATCATCATAATGTGCACAATGTGACCAAGGGGTTGATCACGGGATGATGTGTTACGGAACGAGTAAAGAGACTTGCGGAAGCGAGATTGAACAAGGTATCGGGATACCGACGATCGAATCTCGGGCAAGTACAATACCGTAGACAAAGGGAATTGTATACGGGATCGATTGAGTCCTTGACATCGTGGTTCATCCGATGAGATCATCATGGAACATGTGGGAGCCAACATGGGTATCCAGATCCTGTTGTTGGTTATTGACGGAGAACGTCTCGGTCATATACGCATGGTTCCCGAACCCGTAGGGTCTACACACTTAAGGTTCGATGACGCTAGGGTTATAAAGGAAGCTTGTATGTGGTTACCGAATGTTGTTCGGAGTCCCGGATGAGATCCTGGACGTCACGAGGAGTTCCGGAATGGTCCGGAGGTAAAGATTTATATATGGGAAGTCATGTTTTGGTCACCGGAAAAGTTTCGGGCGATATCGGTAATATACCGGGACCACCGGGAGGGTCCCGGGGGTCCACCAAGTGGGGCCACCAACCCTGAAGGATCGTGGGCCAAGTGTGGGAGGAACCAGCCCCAAGGGGCTGGTGCGCCCACAAGAGGCCCAAGGCGCAAGGGAGAGTGGGAGGGGCAAACACTAGGCAGATGGGCCCTAAGGCCCATCTAGTGGGCGCCTCCCCTCTCCTCCCCTCTTGGCCGCCTCCCCTTTTCCCATCTAGGGCTGCCGCCCCTCTAGGGGTGGGAACCCCAGAGGGGCGCACCTCCTCCCTTTCCCCTATATATATGAGGCCTAGGGGCTGCCCATAACACACGAGAGCCTCTCCTCTCCAGCGCAGCCCCGCCTCTCCTCCTCTTCTCCCTTGGTGCTTGGCGAAGCCCTCGGGATTGCCACGCTCCTCCATCACCACCATGCCGTTGTGCTGCTGCTGGATGGAGTCTTCCTCAACCTCTCCCTCTCTCCTTGCTGGATCAAGGCGTGAGACGCCACCGAGCTGTCACGTGTGTTGAACGCGGAGGTCTTGTCCGTTCGGCACTAGGATCTCCGGTGATATGGATCACGGCAATCACGACTCCTTCAACCCCGTTCTCTTGAACGCTTCGCTTAGCGATCTACAAGGGTATGTAGATGCACTCTCCTTCCCCTCGTTGCTGGTTTCTCCATAGATAGATCTTGGTGACACGTAGGAAAATTTTGAATTTCTGCTACGTTCCCCAACACAGGAGTCTTGAAGCACTTGCGAAGCTGTGACACGTGAAACACGTCGTGCACATTTGCAAAGTTGGATGGAAGCTGAAGTTGATAGGCGAGATCGCCTCTCTTGCCAATGATCTTGAAAGGACCCACGTATCTAGGGGCAAGCTTCCCTTTGATACCGGCGTTGACGAGTGCCTTTCATTGGAGAGACGCGGAGGTAGACATGGTCTCCGATTTCAAAAGTCACATCACGGTGCTTGTCATCATAATAGCTCTTCCGGCGCGATTATGCGGCTTTGAGATTCTCACGAATGACTTTGCACATTTCTTCGCTTCTGTGATCAAGTCGTTGCCAAGAAGTTGGCGTTCACCTGTCTCGGACCAATTGAGAGGAGTACGGCACTTTCTGCCATAGAGAATTTTGAATGGGACCTTGCCCGAACTCGCTTGGAAGCTGTTGTTGTAGGATAACTCACCATATGGAAGACAATCTTCCCACTTCATACCGAAGGAAATGACACAAGCCCTGAGCATATCTTCAAGGATATGATTAACTCGCTCAACTTGGCCACTTGTTTGAGGATGGAAAGCTGTGCTGAAACGGATGTTGGTGCCCATGGCCTTCTGAAAAGAATCGAGAACTTGGAGGTAAAGATGCTGCCACGGTCCGAAGAGATCAATTGTGGAATGCCGTGCAAGGAGACAATCCTCGAGGTGTATAGCTACGCCACCGAGCTCTTGTGATAGATTCTTTTATTGGAAGAAAATGAGCCACTTTAGTAAGCTTGTCAATGACAACAAAGATAGCATCATTTCCACGCTTGGACTTAGGAAAACCAGTCACAAAGTCCATCTCGATATGATCAAACTTCCATTCTGGAATAGCAAGAGGTTGAAGGAGACCAGCTGGTCGTTGGTGTTCTGCTTTCACTCTTCTGCAGACATCACACTCATTCACGAATTGAGCAATTTCTCGCTTCATTCGAGTCCACCAATATGACTGCTTGAGGTCATGGTACATCTTCGTACTTTCCGGGATGAATGGATAGAAGCGAATTGTGAGCCTCGTTCATAATGACTTTTCTCAGATCACCCTTAGGAACCACAATCCGGTCCTCAAAGAAAAGAGTATCTTTGTCATCAACGTGGAAGCACTTGTACTTGGAAATGCCCTTGTCGATACCACGTTTCACCTTTTTCACCATGGTATCCGAAGTTGAGCCTCCCGAATCTGATCTTCCAAAGTAGGAGAGACTATGAGGTTGGCAAGAAAGCCTTGAGGAACAACTTGAAGATTCAGCTATGGAAAGCTTCACAGAGATCCGGTTGGAAGGGCTTGAGGATTAGACTGCGATGAAGCCTTCCTGCTCAAAGCATCTGCAATGACATTGGCCTTGCGGAGTATATTCAATACTTGGGTTGTACTCTTGAATCATTTCGACCCATCGAGTCTGCACTCGAGGTTGAGGTTGGGCTGAGTGAAAATGTACTTGAGACTCTTGTGATCGGTGAAAATGTCCACTTTCCTTCCCAACAAGAGAAGTCTCCACGTTATCAATGCATGGACAATCGCCGCCAACTCAAGATCGTGAGTGGGGTAGTTCTTTTCGCTTGGCTTCAATCTGGCGAGAGGTATAAGCCACAACTCTCTTCTCTTGCATTAACACAACACCGAGACCTTGAAGAGAAGCATCACGTAAAACTTGAATGGCTTGGATTCATCAGAGGAGTCAAGACAGAGCTGTGACGAAGTTTCTCTTTGAGAGTATTGAAAGCAACATCACAATCGGGGAGACCGGACATACTTCACATGCTTACGGAGGAGGTTGGAAAGAGGCTTTTCAATCTTGGAGAAGTTCTCAACGAATCTTGACAATAGCTTGCAAGACCAAGAAAATCATGGAGCTGCTTGACATTCCGAGGAGGTTCCCAATTCACAAGTGCGGACACCTTCTCGGGGTTAACTGTGATGCCCTTGGCGGAGATGATATGACCAAGGTAAAGAACTTCATCAAGCCAAAATTCACATTTGGAAAACTTCAGCATAGAATTGATGCTCTCTCGAGCTTGTCTAGCACCAATCGCAAATGTTTGGCATGATCCTTCTTATTCTTGGAGAAGACCAAAATATCATCAAGATAGACCAAGACGAATTCATTGGTGTAGGGGTTGAAGATGAAGTTCATCATACGAGAGAAAGTTGGAGGAGCATTGACAAGGCCGAAAGACATGACAGTATATTCATAAGAACCAAAGCTTGTTACGAATCTTTGTCTTGGGAATATCTTGTTCACGAATGCGAACTGATGATAACCCATACGAAGGTCAAGCTTGGAGAACACTTTAGCACCTTTGAGTTGCTCGAAAAGCTCATTGATGTTGGGAAGTGGATACTTGTTCTTGATAGTCTTCTTATTCAATGGACGGTAATCGACGCAAAGTCGGTCCGTGCCATCCTTCTTCCGGACAAAAAGAACACCACAACCCCAAGGAGATGAACTCGGTCCGATCAAACCCAGACGCTCTTGTTCATCGAGCTGCTTCTTCAATTCCTTCAGCTCATTAGGTCCAAGCTTGTATGGACGCTTGCAAACGGGTTCGATGCGGGCTCAAGATCAATAACGAACTCAATCGGCCGATGAGGAGGCATACCCTAAGCTCTTACGGAAAGACATCTTGGTACTCACAAACGATCGGAATCGAGAGATAGCATCCAACTCGCCCTTCTCATTGAGAGAAAACAATGAATGGTTTCATCACGAGCGGCATAGATGATCACATCATTAGAAGAGTGAGTCAATTGAATTTCCACGGCAGCACAATCAAGCCGAGCTTTGTGCCGAGAAAGCCGATCCATCCCGAGAATAAGATCAATATCCGAGTCACCAAGAACAATTGGTTTAGCCAGAAATCTATAGTCGCCCATCTTGATTGTGGTATCCGGAACCACCAAACTGGAGCTCAACCGTTTACCCGGAGAAACGACATCCATGGGTTTACCCAAATGTGAAGAAGTGAATTCATGCTTGGCAAAAAACGGTCTTGACATGAAACAATGCGATGCACTAGTATCAAATAAAACTTTTGCAGGAATATCATTAACTGGAAGATTACCCATGATCACATCAGAAGATTCCTCTGCTTGCGCTGCATTCATCATATTCACCTTGGCATGCTTTGGATTATGCTTGACGCATCGCATTGCCGGAAGATTTCACAGAGGAGGAGGCGGAAGGCGCCTTTGGTTGAAGCATTTGTTCGCATAGTGACCTTTCACGACATTTGTTGCAAGTCACCTCGTAGAGCGGACGGTGGTAAGGAGCACTTGACCTTGGAGCTTGAGAATTAGACTTGTTACGATAGCTTGGGTTGGGTGGGTGGGAAGATCCACGGCCACCGAGTTCTTCTGGCCGATAAGGCCGATTTTAATGAGGAGGAGGAAGGTAAAACTTCTGCTGCTTAGCTGCCACTTGAGAGGAAGAAGAAGACTGAACTGCATACCTGATTCTCTTCTTAGAAGCCTCACATTTGAGCTGGGCAGCTTCTTGCTTCAGTGTCATGTTGTAGAAATCATCATACTTATCTGGCTCAAAAAGCACAAGAGCTAATTGCAGATCTTCTCTCAGACCACCTCTGAATTGATACTCTTTTCATCAGGCACGTCTTGCTTAGCAAAACGAGCGAGCTTCTGGAACTGGATATTGTATTGATAGACAGACATGTTGCCCTGCTTGAGATTGCGGAACTCCTCACGCTTGCTCTCAACAACACTTTTTGGAATGTGATGAGCTCTGAAATCACGACGGAACTCATCAGGTAATGACACGACCTCCTCTGGAATCTTTGTATTGCTGGTACCACTCAGCAGCTTGATCCTTGAGTTGAAATGATGCAAACTTGACAAAGTCCTCAGGTCTGACATTGCTACAATCAAAATGCTTGCAGATGTCCACAAGCCAATCGTCTGCGTCTGCGTGGCCTCGACACGTAAACCGAAAGACTTCGCTGATTAGCGAGGAACTGATTGAGAGTAGCAAAGTGCGGCTGATTGTTGCCTTGACCTTGATTGCCTTGATTGCCTTGCCCTTGAGTACGCCTCTTGCAAGAGCTGCAAAATCATCTCGAGCATTGGCATTGGTGGCTGCCATGATAGCTTGCCGTGCCTCCGGAGGCGGAGGTGGAGGTGGAGGGTTCGGTGATTCTCATCATTGCGATCCGGATTCGTACGCGTTGGCGGAGCCATCTGAAGAGGGTGACATCCGTTAGTCCTTTGATAGACAAAAGATAAGTAGAATCAACGGATAGAAATTGCAACATATAGTCTTCACAATAAACATTCGAACAAGAATGAACGAATGAATTCCAAAGTTAACATCACACGTCCATTAAGGTGAGAAGCCACTTAGATAAAGGTATGGAATCATCATACGCCTTTTGAAACAACTCGAATAACACAACTGAAAACAAAACAAAAGATTGGCTTCTAGAATAAGCGGAACAAACACATGATAGAGATTTCGCCCAAAGTGTTCGTGGTGGGGCCCTGCAGACGACGATATAGTGGCCGTCATGAATGACAAACAAGACGCCCCCGAATCAGCATAGCCAAGGATTCTTTAAGACGTCTACGCGACCAATCGTAAATCGACCGTGAATGGGCGGACCACTAGACGTTGAACCCCAATCTCAAATCATACATCCGTCGGAAAGATATCCCGTAAGCTACTAGAATTCCCACCTATAAACTCCCGAAACTTTTTGGTTATGCAATCTGGTGTTGGGGATACAGGGACACAAAATATATCACCCAAACTAACAATACCTAGATCCACTGTATCCATCCGTCAACACATAACCAAGAAATCCTCGGAAATCGTGGTACCTCGACCTTGAAAAACATCCGTTATACAAGTCATGGCAATACTCCCGCACTCGCCTCAAAGATCAAGTTATCGGGGTTATCTCACCAACAATCGCACAAAAGAGATTTCGATGTCGGCAAAACTCAGGTATTCCAGAACTGCAACGATAAAATTGTGACGACAACACCTCGGAGCTCAACTCCCCGGGACACTTCCACAACCCCTAAATGTCAGGAGGCACCAAGAACAATGTTCTCGTCACAAAAACCATCGGAACGATTCCAAGATACCCACGTGATCCTAAAAAAAAATTTAGTGAAATTTGAGGAGAGGAGAGTCAAAACTTCTACGTCAGGAGACCTCACCAGAGCTTTAAGGGACTCGGGAGTAAAAAGAATCCTACTCTCGATATATATAATCCTAAGACTCAAAACATTTTCCGTTCTAGACTCAACAACGCCAAAGAAACAATCAAGTAGGGGCTCCTAAGTCGGGAAGGCTCGATTACCAACTTGTAACGCCCTCGATGCGGCTATATCTCCCACGTGTCGAGGCACGACTTAGAGGCATAACCGCATTGAAAGCAATGTCGCAAGTGAGGTAATCTTCACACAACCCATGTAATACATAAGGAAAGAGATAGATAGTTGGCTTACGATGCCACTTCACACAATACATAAATAAACATCCATCATTGAGTACACTCAAGGTCCGACTACGGAACCAAAATAAAGAAGATACCCCAAATGCTACAGGATCCCCGATCGCCCTAACTGGGCACCACCATCGGTCATCGTGAAAAGACACATAGTAATGACCACGTTCCTCGTCGAACTCCCACTTGAGCTCGGTTGAGTCACATGTACCGGCATCGCCGGAACCTGCAACTGTTTTGGAAGTATCCGTGAGTCACGGGACTCGGCAATCTCACACCCGCGAGATCAAGACTATTTAAGCTTATAGGAAGGATGAGTAGTAAAGTGGAGCTGCAGCAAGCGACTAGCATATATGGTGGCTACTTCAAGAAAAAGAGAGCGAGAAGAGAAGCAAAGCACGGTCGTGAAACTAGTAGCGATCAAGAAGTGATCTGAACTACTTACGCCGGACATAACTCCAACACCGTGTTCACTTCCGGACTCACGAGAAGAGACCATCACGGTTACACACGCGGTTGATGTGTATTTTAATTGAGGTCAACTTCGGGTTTTCTACAACCGGACATTAACAAATTCCCATCTGCCTCATAACCGCTGGGCACGGCTTTCGAAAGATAATACCTGCAGGGTGTCCCAACTTAGCCCATTATAAGCTTTCACGGTCAACGAAGGATATTCCTTCTACCGGAAGACCCGATCAATCTCGGAATCCCGGACTACGTGACATTTCGACAAAGAATAAAACAAGACCAAAGAAAGCCGCCCGATTGTGCCGACAAATCCCGATAGGAGCCGCACATATCTCGTTCTCTGGGCACATCCGGATAAGTCAAGCTACGAGTAAAACCAGGCCTCGAGTTTCCCGTGGTGGCCCAAGCAGTTACTCGGTTCGGGCCAGCACTCGAAGGAGCACTGGTCCAGGGGGGGTTAAAAAAATAAAGATGACCCTCGGGCTCGCGAAAACCCGGGGGAAAAGGCTTAGGTGGCAAATGGTAAAACCAAAGTTGGGCCTTGCTGGACGAGTCTTATTCAAAGCGAACTGTCAAGGGGGTCCCATAAATCACCCAACCGTAAGGAACGAAAATCAAGGAACATAACACCGGTATGACGGAAACTAGGGTGGCAAGAGTGGAACAAAACACCAGGCATAAGGCCGAGTCTTCCACCCTTTACCAAGTATATAGATGTATTAATCATAGCAGATATATATTGTGATATCCCCAACAAGTAAACATGTTCCGATCAGGAACAACATCTCCATGTTCCAACAAGGAACAAACTTCCGCTTCACCGCAACTAGCAACGCTTATAAGAGGGGCCGAGCAAAGCGGTAACATAGCCAATCAACGGTTTGCTAGGAAAGGATGGTTAGAGGTTTGACATGGCAATATGGGTGGCATGATAAGCAAGTGATAGGCATCGCAGCATAGGCATAGCAAAAGAGCGAGCATCTAGCATAGCAAAGATAGAAGTGATATCGAGGGTATGGTCATCTTGCCTGCAATGTTCTCAGAGTTGTCGAAAGTTTGATCCTCGTAAGCGTTCTCAACAGGTTCCTCGTTCACGTACTCGTCTCCCGGCTCTACCCAAAGCAAGAACACAAACAAAGGAACCACAATAAATCACGGTGCAATGCACAATCAACATGATGCAAAACATGGCATGATATGCGGGATGTGATATGCAATGCGTAAAAAGGCCCGAAAGGAAAATGATGAACCAGGCATCAACTTGGCAAACCAAGTATGCCACTGGAAAGATGAGATGATTTCGGTTGAAATCGATATAAAGATCACCGGAATCGGATGCACGGATTGGAAATGACAAGCAAAACAAGAATGGCACAAATCTGCCATTAACAGCATGATGACACTTAGCAAGCAACAAGAAATTAAGCTACTGCACCCAAACGTATCAACAAAGTTTATGGCAGTGATCTACACAAGATGCTTGACAAAAGATGAGCACTGAGCTTCGGCTAAATCACATCATAACAGGTTCAAACAAGCATGGCAAAACTGCACAAAATATCAGGCTGGACATGGCAAAAACAGCATCAGATTGCAACGTTCAGAGCAAGAAAACTACATGCTACAGGAAATTAAAATAGCAAAACAAGGCATGCAATAAAATAACTCAAAGCATAGAACAAAAGTCCCTTACTGACCATAAGCCAAAAAGGATCAGAAAATATAGTAACACCCATGTCAATATTGAAAGTTTCGTTAACAGATTCAGCAACATGGCATGTCAAAAGCTGATAACAATTAGGCATGTTTACAAGCTCAATGCACTCACTACAGAGCCTTAAATGATAAAATAATCATACATACATCAAGAAGACATGGCATAGAAGACATACATGGTAAGAACAATAACATAGCATACATGGATCAACCACAACAACCTTGGCAAAATTGAATAACATGTAAACAATCTGCCAGGAAACATTTGATAGCAAAAGTAGAGCTCGATTGACTCAAGCTATGGTACTCCATAATTGCAAACAAGGACATGGATGGATAGAGCAAGACATGTTTAACAAAACATCCTTAATGAAGTATCTCAAAATATGCATGGATCTCTCGGTAGCATCAAGTTAACATGGCATCAAAATATCAGCAAAACAGAGCTGAAAACAGCAACATCAGGACACCTACTTTGCATGCTTGTGCTAGTCACCACATAGATCACAAAAATACATAGCATACACCCCTGGAAATATGGCATGGCATATTACAAAACACATGTAGGACTCAAATTCATAGGGTGCACACATTAACCATGGCAAAAATAACAAAAGTGCAAGTTCTGTTAAGAAACAGAAACTAACATCACATAGCACTCTTCCAACAGCATTTCTGGCATCAAGATGAGCTCAAATGAAAATGATGCAATGAGATGAAATGATCTAGTCTTCGAGATGAACATTTTGACATATTACACGCACGAAACGGAGCTACAGGTGCAAAGTTATGATGCGTTGAGATTGCCACAAATTAATCACCGAAATAAAACTTAGACGAATTTGGGGGGGGGGAAGAAAGTCAACCCCCTCGAGGATCCAGATCTGGCCGGAGCTCGAGGTTGAGGTGGCCGGCCGGAGCGGCTCGGGGCCGGGGAGGCGAGGGCCGTCCGAGGAGGGCGAGGCTGGGCGGAGGAGGGCGGGCTGGCGGGCGGGCGCCGGGCGGAGGAGGGCGCCGGCGATCGGCCATGGCGGGCGACCATGGGCGGCGGCTTGGCGGCTGGGCGGCCGGCCGGGAGCGGCCGGTCGGGAGCGGGCGGCGGGCGCTGGTTGGTGGGCGCCACGGGAGGAGGGCCTCACTGGCCCTGGGCCGGCGCGGCGCGAATCTGGGGACCGGGCTCACGTGGCAAGGCCGAGAGGCGGTGGGCGGCGGCGGACTGGGATTTGCTAGGGTTATAGGGGAGAGGATCCGCGAATTTGGAATGGGGGGGTGTATATATAGGCATAGAGGGGGCTATGAGAGTCCAAATGAGGTGTAGTTTTCGCCCACACGATCGTGATCGAACGACGGAGAGCATGGAAGTCACTTAGATGGGTTATTGGGCTGTTTTGAAAGAGTGTTGGGCTGCAACTTAAAAGAGGCCTTTGCGAGAGTGCGGTTAACCATTGGAGTACCAAACGAGCTCCAAATGACCCGAAACTTGACCGGTGGTATACCGAGGCCACTTGACAAACCTCGGTCCATTCCGAGAAAGTTTAGTACCCGCTCACGGAAAAACGTAAAAGGGAACGTTGGGGGACATAGGAGTGCCGGATTGCAAAACGGACAACGGGGAAAATGCTCGGAATCATGAGACGAACACGTATGCAAATGAGATGCACAAGATGACATGATATGAAATGCTTGACATGGACAAAATGCAAAAATGAAGAAAAGCCCAACCACGGAGGGAATATCATATCACAATGCCGAAAATGGCAAGAGTTGGAGTTACAAATATGGAAAGTTACATCCGGGGTGTTACAGGTGCGGAGTTTGAGGGTACGATCTTGGCCGCCTGTTGGGGGCCGGGTTCTTGGAGTCGGCCTTCTCGTGGCCGGCTTCTTGGAGTTGGCCCTCTCGTGGCTTTCTTCATGTGGGTTTAGGGTCGGGTCGCCTCCCGGTAGCCGGTTTGAGAGATAGCCGGCCAAGGGAAGGCGGCCCCATGCCTTGGATGCTTGGAGGCCCGATCGGCCTGTAATTTTTCTGCAGAGCCGGGGGGAGCCGGCTAGGCTACCCGTGGTCATTTACTCCGACACCGGGAGAGTGTCATGGCAGTAGGACGGTTTTCTCGGAACACCATTGGTCCACCTGAATGGGAGTGCGGGGCCATGGATTCCGTGGTGTGGGTACAGTGCGCTACCTCTGCAGAGTGTATATTAAATCTATCGATAGCCGTGCCCGTGGATAAGTGCCCAGTTTGTTGTTGGTCGCAAAGTGGGTCAATAGTAATAATAATAATGTGCTTAATAACAACCCTGGTTCGATGATGAGAAAGAGATTCGTTGTGATCGTGAGATGATCACCGTGGTATCGAGGATACCGAGTTAATGGATATTTGTGGTGTTATGCGAGAGTCAAGGGTAAAGATCAAGCTCCTTGTGGTCATGTAATGATTATTACGGTATTGTTAATACCAAGCTTGATTGGATCCTGAGATGACAGTGTGGTGTCCATGATGGTTACGAGGTAACCCGAACAGAGTAAGTTGGTGCATGATAACATGATCATGTTGCATGATAGTGTCATCATGTTTATATGTTCATGCCATGCTCGTATCGTCTAGTTGTATCATGTTGTTGATGCCATGTTGTTATGATAGTATCATGTTAATCCTTGTTAATCTGTAATTGCCATGCTGTTGTTTGTCTTGATTGCTCTTGGTTGCTGTGAGCTTGCAAGTACATTAAATGTACTGACCTGGCGTGTCATGCCAGTCTGCAGGTCATGCCGGATTTGATTGCTTGTTTGTCGTGGACCCCTTGTTTGCGAGCTAGGATAAGCATTCTAGCTAGAGTCCGTGCGGAGTGGAGTTCATCACCGTCGTCGCTATTCCGCTATTCCGCTGCTTCGTGTTGTTGTGCTGCTTGCATAGAGCAACCGTGGCAGGCATAGTGTCGTCGTGCTGATGTAATCCCTTTGTACCCATATAGATTGTAATAAAGAGATGATTTTTTCTATGCTAAGCAGTGTTGTATTCCAGAAGACTTCTCCTCGATCTCTGGGCTGGAATACGGGGCGTACCGGTTTCTCTGAGTTGGGGTGCCACATATTCTATGAAGATCTTTATCGGTCGAACCTCATGACAAGATACGTAATTCCCTTTGTCTGTCAGTATGTTACTTGCCCGAGATTCGATCATCAGTATCTTCGTACCTAGTTCAATATCGTTACTGGCAAGTCTCTTTACTCATTCCGTAATACATCATCTCGTAACTAACTCCTTAGTCACTTTGCTTGCAAGCTTCTTGTGATGCTGTATTACCGAGAGGGCTCAGAGAGACCTCTCCGTATCCGGAATGACAAATCTTGATCTTGATCCTTGCCAACTCAACAAACACCTTCGGAGATACCTGTAGAGCATCTTTATGATCACCCAGTTAAGTTGTGGCGTTTGAAAGTACACAAGGTGTTCGAGATATGACTATTAGATATGACCCGCCCAGGAGGGGCCGGCTCATCCTAATGGCGGTTCACCTAAATGAAGCCCAAGAGTATATTAAAGATGGTGGTTCGTAGATAGGCTTGTTAAAAAGGCCAAACCTGAAGGCGGCTTAAAGGCCCATAAGTGTAAACCGCCATGTATGCTTAGACTTGTAACGTAAGGCATGTAAGATAAGTCATCGAGCCGGACACGTTGTATGAGCCGGCCGGGACTCTGTAGGGCGCAGGGCGTTAACCCATGTATATAAGGGGACGACCTGGCAGCGGCTTGGGGCAAGAAACAGCAACTCGAGAGCCAGGCAAAGCGTGTTTGCTCCCTGGTAACCGAAACCCTAGCAATTCCACCTCAAACTGGACTAGGCCTTTACCTTCACCGCAAGGGGCCGAACGAGTATAAACTCCTCATGTCCTTTGTCCTGTTTAACCCCTTTAAGCTAACCTCGTCGCTATGGCTCCTCAACTAAGTCCTTCCTTGAGGACAACTATCGTGACACTTCCACGATAGTTGGGGCCCACCGTGGGGCTGGCGCACAGTGGTTTTGAGTTCTTAAAGGGCAGCTTCGAAGGGATCAAGGGGTATGCTATTGGCCGGATGACCAAGAGTCGTCGCGGCAAGCTCTACATCGACGATGCAGGCTCGGGCCCCGAGGCCAGCTCAATTGAGTATGGGTACCGGGTCCCCTTCATTGGCAAGATCAGTGAACCGGGCCCTGAGCCGGACATCTGCACCGACATCATCGAGACGGCTCAGCGTGCATGACCCCCCCAGGTTAGACTCACCGTGAAGCATGCCTTTGTTGGATGTATCCATGGGGCTGAGTTTGAAGGCTCTGTGTCTGGCGGTGAGACGACCATCTACTCTGATGGTGAGTCATCCACTAGCGAGACCGACTCAATGTACCAACTGCAAGACGGACGGCTTGGGGGCTGTTCCGATGACGACAATATTCCAGACCCCCACGAGCCGCCGAATAGAGTGGAGATCTTCATGGCTGGCACCAAGCCGGTTCTCAGTTCAATAGCCGCCGCGGCCATGACTTCCAGTGCGGCAGCGGTAATAGCGGATGGTGCTGGCGGGTCAGCTCACCCGTCGGCTCAAGTTTTAACAGATCTGTTGGACGATCTGGCGAATCTGATGGGAGTGGAGGTAACCGCAGACAACCAGGAACAGCATAAGGTGGATGTGGCTAAGTTGCGTGATGAAATAGCACAAGCTAAGGCAGAATTGGCAGCTGAAAATACTAGGATGGCTGCAGAACGGGCCGTCTTAAACGCACAGGCACAGCGGATCCAAGCAGATTCATACCGGCTTATGGTGGATCAGAACGCTTCAAACGAAGTCTTGAGGAGAAAACGCCAGAGTCGTCTGCCCTCGATTTATGATTCAAGGAACCTCTTCAACACACCCGGAGAGGGGGCTAGTAGCCCGCCGGTGATAAACCAGACGTTTGAGGCACCAGGGGGTGGAGCGTCGGGTCAGCCACGCATAGCCAGTTCTCCACATATGAATAATACCCTACCTCAGCATGTAGTGACGCTGCCGGGTCATTACTCCACCCCTCTTAATAACATGATTGTTGCAGCTACACGATTGGCGGCTCTGCCAGTCGAGGGTGAGACTCCCGTGGTGGTTGAAACCCGAAGGGCTCGGGAGCTTCTTCAAACAGCTTTGGTGCAGCAGTAGGCTTACTCCTACAGTCGTGATTAGATTCACTCAACCCCTCGTCCGAGCCGGAGCTACAGTAGGCACATTGACTCGCCAGCAGTCTCGAGTACTGAGCGGCGTCGTAATCAACCTCATGGTCATGACCTGGCGCGCAATGGTGCCAATGCGCAGGATTTGGTGGATCAGGGTAGAACGCACCGGGAGGCCGAGCTGGCGGCTCACCAACACGTGTCGGTTTACCCGATGACTTCAGTTAAGGCGGGTGTAACTTCTAGAGCTTTCGGTGTGTTGTGTCTAACGGAAGCTCTACGAAACGAGCGTTTACCCAAGGACTTCAAAGGACATCGCAAGGTGCCCAATTACACTGCTAATCAGCCACCAGAGGCTTGGGTGGAGAGTTATGAGATGGCTATGGAGATGTTGGATGTTAGCGAAGCTGCATACGCTAAGTACTTCACCATGATGCTGGAAGGGACGGCTCGTACCTGGTTGAAGGGGTTGCCGGCTAACTCCATCGGGTCATGGGCAGAGCTGAAATCCCGGTTTATCCAGAATTTCAAAGATACATGCAAGCAGCCAATGTCGATCATGGATTTGGTTTCTTGTGTTCAAGCTGAGGGCGAATCAACAACCAGCTCGGTGTGCCGGGTCTCGACTATTATACATTCTTCAGATAACATCAACGTTGGCTCAGTGGTTCTAATGTTAGAGAAAAATTGCCGCTTTGTTCCACTCAAGCAGAAGCTTGGGCAGCTTAAGTGACATTCCAACGACATGGGGGTGCTTATGGCGGCTCTTGTTAAGTATGCCGACTCTGATGGTACCAAGGACCCCGACTCTGAGGATGAAAGATCGGGAAAGGGAAAGAAGAGTAGCGGCATGAAGGTACAGCAGTACAACCCTGCCAATCAGGGCGGCAATGGGAAGAGAAAGGCTGATGATTTTGTGGCTAACACCGGGGCGCGCAATTATAACCAGCGCCGTAAGGGACCGCCGGTTCAAGGGACCAGGTTTGACCTTGATGCAGTGTTAAATCAGCCATGTCCAAAACACGGAACGGATCAGAAGCCGGCTACCCATACATGGATAGATTGCATCATAATGAGAAGCTTTAGGGAGTCCATCCAACGCAACCACGGCCCGAAAGGCGGTTCAGGGTCCGGCTCTCATGGTCAGGGTCAAGGAGGCGACGGTTCAAATTCCGGGTTTCAAGGCCACGGTAACCAGAGCGGCTACAGCCAGCAGAATAATCAGGAAAATCAGCACCAACAGCAATTTGGTTATCAAAGCAACCCGAAGCAGTTGAATAGTGGACAGTACCACGTCTTCACCACTAGCTTATGTAAGGGGGATCAGAAGCTTCATAAGAGGGCAGTCAATGATGTTGAGCCAGCAGTGCCACGTTATTTACGGTGGTCAGAGCAGCCTATCGTGTGGAGTCGTGAGGATCACCCGCCTCGGGTTGATAATACGGGTCACCTGGCTCTGGTGGTGGCACCTCAAGTTGGAGGCTGTAAGTTTACTAAGGTGCTCATGGATGGAGGTAGCAGCATTAACATCCTTTATTATGAGACCTTTTGTCGCATGGGACTGACAGATAAGAATTTTAAGCCGTCAAACACTGTCTTCCATGGTGTGGTGCCGGGTAAGTCAGCCTACCCGGTGGGTAAGATATCTTTGGAAGTTGCCTTTGGAGATGAGCATGATTTTAGGTCTCAGACTTTAGCCTTCGAAGTGGTCAAGATTAAGAGCCTTTATCATGCTCTGTTTGGGAGGCCGGCTTATGCTAAGTTCATGGAAAGGCCTTGTTATGTTTACTTGCAGCTTAAGATGCCGGGTCACAAGGGCACCATCACAGTGCATGGGAGTCGCAAGGTAGCCTTGGAGTGTGAGGAAGGTGATGCAGCTTATGCTGAATCAGTTTGTGCAACGGAGGAGCTAAAATTTTACAAGGATAATGTTGACCCGGCGGACATGACGTCCTTGAAAAAGCCGACCACAGAGCATGATCCTTCGTTAAAATTTAAATCGGCAGATTATACTAAATTGGTTGACTTCATCCCCGGTGACTCATCTAAGCAGTTCAGCATCAGCACTAATTTGGATCCGAAATAGGAAAGCGCACTCATCGAGTTCATCCGTGAGAACCGGGACATCTTTACATGGAAGCCTTCAGACATGCTGGGTGTACCGAGGGAACTCGCTGAGCACACTCTTAATATTGATCCAAAGTTTAAGCCGGTCAAACAATTTCTTCGCCGATTTAACAAGGAGAGGCGGAAGGACATTGGTGAAGAGGTGGCCCGGCTCTTGGCGGCCGGGTTTATTGTTGAAGTTTTCCATCCTGAGTGGTTGGCTAACCCGGTGCTGGTACTCAAGAAGAATGGCACTTGGCGGATGTGTGTGGATTACACGGACTTAAACAAGGCTTGTCCGGCTGATCCGTTTGCTCTCCCTCGTATTGATCAAATCATTGATGCTACGGCGGGTTGTGAGCGTTTGAGTTTTTTGGATGCTTATTCTGGTTATCATCAGATTAAGATGGCAGTTAAGGACCAGGAGAAGATAGCTTTCATTACTCCAGTTGGAGCCTTCTGCTATGTGTCTATGCCTTTTGGGCTCAAGAGTGCCTAGGCGACTTATCAGCGGTGTGTGCAAAATTGTATTCACAATCAGATTGGGCGTAATGTTCATGCTTATGTAGATGACATTGTGGTGAAGTCAAGAAAGAGGGAGACCCTGATTGATGATTTGAAGGAGACGTTTGACAATCTCCGGGTTTACAAGATGATGCTTAACCCGGCCAAATGTGTTTTTGGTGTACCAGAAGGCAAGCTATTGGGCTTTATGGTTTCTAACATAGGCATTGAAGCTAACTCGGAGAAGATCAAAGCCATTACTTCATTGGCTAAGCCGGCGTGTGTTAATGATGTTCAGCGTCTGGCGGGTCATATTGCAGCTCTGAGCCGGTTCATAAGCCGGCTAGGTGAGAAGGCTATTCCTCTTTATCAGATGGAGAAGAAGACAAACCACTTTGTTTGGAGTGACGCTGTGAATCAAGCATTTGAGGATCTGAAGAAACAGTTGGCTGAGCCGCCCGTGCTTGCTGCCCCTATTGATAAAGAGCCCCTGTTGTTATATTTGGCTGCTAATAGCCGTGTCGTCAGTGTAGCCATTGTGGTGGAAAGGAAAGAGGCAGGCAAGGAGTACCCGGTCCAACGGCCGGTTTACTATATCAGTGAGGTGCTTACTGAATCCAAGCAGAGATATCCACACTGGCAGAAGCTTTTGTATGGGGTTTTTATGGCAAGCCGGAAGCTCAAACAATATTTTCAGGGCCATCCCATTACCGTGGTTAGCTCTGCTCCTTTAGGAGACATCATTCAAAACAGGGAAGCCACAGGCCGGGTTGCTAAATGGGCCATTGAGCTTGGACCTCATGGTTTAAAGTATGTGCCTCGTACGGCCATCAAGTCCCAAGCACTTGTGGATTTCATCAATGATTGGACAGAGTTGCGGGCACCTGAGGAAAATCCGGATAACACATATTGGACTATTCACTTTGATGTATCCAAGCAATTGGAGGGCTCGGGGGCTGGAGTTGTCTTGACTTCCCACCGAGGTGATAAATTTTCTTATGTTCTCTGGCTAATGTTCCCTTGTACTAACAATGCAGCTGAGTATGAGGCCTTGCTCCATGGTCTTCAGATGGCTAAAGAAATGAATTTAAGCCGGGTGAGGTGTTTTGGCGATTCAGATCTCGTAGCCCAACAGGTCTCCGGCACCTGCGATTCTAAAGATCCACTCATGGCGGCTTATCGTCGAGAGGTTGATGCTATTGCAGGTCATTTCAAGGGTTATCATGTTGAGCATATTGATCGCTGGAAGAACGAGGTGGCTGATACTTTAAGCCGGCTAGGATCTCAGCGTAAGCTGGTGCCACCTAACACGTTCCTGGATATTTTGCTTTACCCTTCTGTCAAATTGCCTACAGAGGAAGATCTTGTTGTCCCTCACCCGGAAGCACAATTGGTGGCGGCTCTTCATGCTATTCCTGATTGGACAGTTCCGTATTTGGCTTACATGACCCGGAGTGAGTTGCCGGAGGATGAGATCTTGGCCAGACAGATAACCCGGTGGTCTAAGTCAATGACAATTGTCAATGGGGAGTTGCACCATTGCAGTGTCACAGGGGTGTTTTAGCGTTGCATCTCTCCTGAAGAAGGTCGTGAGATTCTACGGGAGATTCACGAAGGAGATTGTGGTCATCATGCCGGCTCTAAATCTCTTGTAGCCAAAGCTTTCCGTCATGGGTTCTATTGGTTGACGGCTCATGCTGATGCTGAGGATTTAGTGAGCAAATGTGATGGTTGTCAGTAATTTTCACGACGAGCTCATGTGTCGGCTCATGAATTGAGGATGATTCCAATCACTTGGCCGTTTGCAACTTGGGGGCTTGATATGGTTGGGCCTTTCAGGAGGTCCAAGGATAAGAAGACCCACCTTTTGGTGGCGGTTGATAAGTTCACTAAATGGGTTGATGCAGAGCCGGTCAGTAAGTGTGATGCGGCAATGGCGGTTCAATTCATCAAGAAGGTGATCTTCCGTTTTGGATCTCCACACAGCATTATAACAGATAATGGCACTAATCTCTCTAAAGGTGCTATGAGAGAATTCTATCAATGGAAGCATATCCGGCTTGACGTCTCCTCTGTGGCTCACCCTCAGTCCAATGGTCAAGCGAAACGGGCTAACCAAGAAATTTTGCGAGGTATCAAGCCCCGGCTTATGGTTCCTTTGCAAAGAATGTCGGGTTGTTGGGTGCAGGAGTTACCTTCAGTCTTATGGAGTATCAACACAACCCCGAACAGGTCAACTGGTTACATACCTTTCTTCATGGTTTATGGAGCAGAGACGATTCTCCCTAGTGACATCCGTCACGATTCACCTCGGGTGGCGGCTTACGTTGAAGCTAACAATGAACAGGCACATTAAGATACGCTTGACCTATTAGATGAGGAGCGTGACCTCGCAGCGGCTCGCTCGGCGATTTACCAGCAAGATCTAAGTCGTTATCACAGCCGCCGGGTCAAAACCAGAACCTTTCAAGAAGGCGACTTAGTGCTCCGGCTCATCCAGGATCAAACAGACATGCATAAGCTCTCGCTGCCCTGGGAAGGACCTTTTGTGGTCAGTAAGAATCTGCATAACGGGTCATACTACCTTATCGACGTTCGAGAACACAAGGATTCACATAAGTCGGAGGAGGAGACCCATCGGTCGTGGAATATTGCTCATCTTCGTCCCTACTATATTTGAGCCATCAGCTCTCATGATGTACATAGTTACATGATGTACATATTATAAGCAGTATAATAAAGCCAGCATCACTGATAATTCAGGCCCTCTGTTGTGACACTTCAAACCTGGTCTTCAGCTTTTCTGATTCAGCTACGCTAAACTAGAATTTTGATTCAGCTTTCCGGGTCTCGGTTTCCTGAGTCACCAGCTGGGTCTTTGCATCACTTAATTGAGACTGTAGTTCAGCAGTAGCAGCCTATATGAAGTACAGAGTTATCGACACATTTATATCCAAGTTACAACAATATAAGTCCCAAGTCTTTTGCAAGCAACAGCACTTGACACTTGGGGGCTAATGTCTGTCAAAGAAATTTTTCAAGGAAATGACTCTTATGAATAAAGTCCCAAGCACTTTGCAAGCAAGACTACTTGGCACTTGGAGGATAATGCATATCGCTTCTATCTCTTTAATGATGAGCCAGCTGTGCTGTAAACAGTCATAGCCGACTCATTTGGGCTACACAGTTAAGCTCTCCTTTTTTACACAATGATAAACAGGACTGGCTCATTCATGCTAATTAAACCGGCCCTTGGGGACTACAGATGCAAAGTTAAACAGCTTAGACATCCGGTTTAATTTTAAACCGGAGTTGGAGGGATTCTATGACAGAAATTTATGGATTCTTCTAAGTCTACAGCCTATTCAATCTTATCATAGCCAGTAGACTTGGGGGCTGGCAGGACGTACATAACTTATTTAAAAGCCGGAAGACATACCTCATATTTCTGGTGCATTTGTTTCACCATATCAATCTCAAGGTCGCGGCTGGAATGAACTTGGTTAAGATAACCAGAGAATACTTCATTGACGGTCAGTTGAGAGTAATCAGCAATGTCAAATTTCATTTTGCGCCTCTCAACGAATTCATCTTTCATGAGTGCTTGGCTAAGATGGTTGGATGTCCCGGTTCTTTGAAGCTAGTGCCAGTAATGATAACATCTTCACCATGTTCTTCTGGCGGCTTAAGCGGATTGGATGACTCGGTAAGCACAGTATTGGCATCTGTGTGATCACGAGAGAGGTCGGGAATCTTAGGTGGAGTATCAATGGCAGGTCCTTCTCGCTGTTTGTCAGAAGCTTCAGGTACAGGGATTTGCTGCTCCGGCTCAGCTATCTCAGGTGCCTTAGTTGGCTTGGTCACCTTCTCTTTCTTGTTAGGCTTTGCTTGACCACTGCATGGGTTGTGACAAGTCAGTATAAGTATGAGTATAAAGAGTTACAAGGTAAAATCAATTGCCATTACCCAGGGGCAGTTTTAAAAGCCGGCAACTTAGTTTACGATGAGTCGCCAGAGGAAGAGCGGGCAATTTCCTGGTCAAATGAAGTCAAAAGAGTTAAATGATAGACAAATAAGACCTGTCAGCGGGTAAAAGGAGTATGTTAAAAAAGGAACCTCGTTTCGCCATTTTCGGGGAACAGGAGTGTTTGGTAAACCGAAGGACAACTCTTCGCCTCCACTGGTCCGGGTCTGACGTCGGCTCTCGTGTTGCTATTGCTTCAAAAGAAAGTGAGGATCTAAATAAGCCAAGGGGTGTGAAAACCTTACTTTCCAGGTTACTTGTCGAAGTTTCCGTCTTGGCAAAGGTTCTGAGCCAGAGGAAATAATAGTTACCTCTTCTTCCAGTGCTTGGCTGGCTCCCGTGTGATCCTGATAATAGTCAGTGTCAATAAGATGATTGAAAAACAAGCCAAGAGAGTCAAGGGCTACCTCCGACTCAGAGGTGTCATCCAGACTAAGAAAATCAGAGGCGCTTGGTTTCTTCTTTTTCTTGGTGGTCTTCTTGGCGGTTTTCTTGGCGGCTTTCTTGGCCCACAGCCTTCTTGGCAGCTTCATGATCATACTCTTCTTTCCAAAAGTCAGACTTAGCAGTAAAGGTCATTAAAAATTTGAGTTAATAAAGGTATTTGAATAATGAAGTAAAAGTGAGAAAATTCAAAGACTTACATCTGATGGCGAGTTAAGATTGCAGAAAGGGGCCAGACCCTCTTTAACGCAATCTTCCGGGTCTTCATTCAGAAGGGACTCGGTCATTTCATTAATGGCCTCGTCAGTTAATTACTGCGGAGGTGTGGCGCGATGGATCCTTTACACCACCAATGTAAGTACACATTAAGTCAGACCGATGACTCCAGGGTATGACCGGCCACGAAACCCAGCACCGAACCAAGTCAATGCCAGTTAACCCATTGGCCAGCAGAGCCTTGACTTTTGAAATAGTAGGGGCAAGCTTTGCTCATTCAGCAGCGGTAAGTTTCTCAGGAAGAAGACGCTTTGGGTCCAGGCGCTCAATGCGATAACCGGGCAATGGGTTTTCATCAGCCGGAGAGGTATCTTTGCAATAGACCATGTCTTATTCCAATCTTTGGGGTGACTCGGCAAGGTTGCATAAGGGAAGATGGCGTCTCTTCTCCGCTGAATTGAGATTCCGCCAAGTTCCAAGCTGGGTCCGTTCGTGTACTGATTTTGGCGGTTCAAATAGAAGTATTCTCTAAAAAGTTCAACATTGGGTTCCTCTTGAAGGTATACTTCACAAAAGACTTGAAAATTGCAGATATTTGACATGGAATTGGGTCCGATGTCTTGAGGATTGAGCTGGAAGAAGTGAAGAACATCCCGGAAAAATTTAGAGCCGGGTGGTGAATACAATGACTTCGCCATCCTTTGGCTGAGGTTTTCTTTGCCCGGTTTAGGAGCGCGGTAATGCATAACACTCTTTGCGGACAAGTAACCGATTTGACAAAGTCTCTGAATGTGCCCTCGGTGACGACGGAGGGGACCCAATTTCATGTATAGACTGTCTTTGGCAGCATTGTGAAAGAAAGAAAGCCTAAAGGGAAGCAAAATTTTGCCGGTTCAAATCAGACGGTGACAATACAAGTTATAACAGTTACAGTATAAATTCAGCATGGAGGCTTAAGTGAGGACTAATGATATATGAATAATTGTAAGCCGGACATGTAAGCCGCCATGTCATGTACTGGTATTCAAGATCTAACAAGAGCAAAAATTTACTAAGTGTTGGGACAAACAGGTTTTACAGACTGAAGTTATAAGATGGGATCTGCAGTTATTCAGAAAAATGGAATAAAATCTAAACCTAAGGTGGCGGCAGCAGAAGAGTGGAAGTGTTCAGATGAGATCAATTGCAAGGAAAGTATGGTCGGATATCAAAAACAAGTGCTAAAATTGTTTCCGTGCAAGATCAGTCCTATTTTCATATCAAAACTATGAATCTAAGCAAGAAGAAAGAAGGGCGGCGACGAACACCGATGAACACTAAAACCCTAATGACAGATCTATGGCGAGGAAAGGGAAGACTTACTGATGTTGATTAGACAGCGGAAAGGTGCCGCGGTGCTCTGGTCTGTTCAGGGTGATGCAGCGGCCGGAGTCGAGGTCAGAGACGAAGGTCGACGGTGGCGGAGTTCAGGCACACTGAAGCATCGCGAGGAGGAAGAAGGCAAGAAAGAAAGGGGAAGAATGAGAAGTGAACCCGTGGCCCTAATTATAAGGGGAGAAGGATAAGTGGCATGCGCGAGAATCGAGGAGATAGGAAAATGGATGTGCGACGGCGCGGGCGCCTCGATTTTCGGAGGGTAGTAAAGAAAGAGATTTATTAAGATTTGGGTTCTGTGTAGTATTAATTACAGGTGATGTCATGGCGGGTTACCACAATTTCCGAAGATGACGTCATGGCGGGTTACAATGTTTCGCAGTAAGATGAAGAAGGATTTTTTTCTAAGTGTTGAAGATTGACATGAACAAGTTCAAATCAACCTAGGGCCTAATGTTGGGGATATGACTATCAGATATGACCCGCCCAGGAGGGGCCGGGTCATCCTTATGGCGGTTCATCTAAATTAAGCCCAAGAGTATATTAAATATGGTGGTTCATAGATAGGCTTGTTAAAAAGGCCATACCAGAAGGCGGCTTAAAGGCCCATAAGTGTAAACCGCCATGTATGCTTAGACTTGTAATGTAAGGCATGTAAGATAAGTCACCGAGCCGGACACATTGTATGAGCCGGCCGGGACTCTGTAGGCTGCAGGGCGTCAACCCATGTATATAAGGGGACGACCCGGCAACGGCTTAGGGCAAGAAACAACAACTCGAGAGCCAGGCAAAGCGTGTTTGCTCCCTTGTAATCGAAACCCTACCAATTCCACCTCAAACTGGACTAGGCCTTTACCTTCATCGCAAGGGGCCGAACTAGTATAAACTCCTCGTGTCCTTTGTCCCGTTTAACCCCTTTAAGCTACCTCGTCGCTATGGCTCCTCAACTAAGTCCTTCCTTGAGGACAATTGCTGTGACACTTCCATGACACAAGGTATTCCTCCGGTATCCGGGAGTTGCATGATCTCATGGTCGGAGGAATATGTATTTGACATTAAGAGAACAGTAGCAATAAACTAAATGATCATATGCTAAGCTAACGGATGGGTCTTGCCCATCACATCATTCTCCTAATGATGTGATCTTGTTATCAAGTGACAACACATGTCTATGGTTAGGAAACCTTAACCATCTCTTGATCAATGAGCTAGTCTAGTAGAGGCTTACTAGGGACAGGATATTTGTTTATGTATCCACACATGTATTTAAGTTTTTGGTCAATACTATTCTAGCATGAATAATAAACCTTTCTCATGATTAAGGAAATATAATAGTAAGCATTTTATTATTGCCTCTAGGGCATATTTCCATCATAAAGAATATCTCATCTATTCCGTTTCTTTCATTCATATGCATATCATTTTCATGGTCTAGCAAATATTGTTCTAAGGGATCATTAGGAGGCACAACAATAGAAGCAAGACCAATAATTTCATCTTTACTAGCCAATTCTTCATCATGAGGTTATCTACGGAATTAGGAGAAATTAAACTCATGAGACACATCACCAAAATTAACACTAACAGTTTCCTTAGTGCAATCAATCTTAGCATTAACTGTATTCAGGAAAGGTTTACCAAATATAATGGGACAAAAATAATCTTGTGGGGAACCAAGAACTAGAAAATCAGTAGGGTTTTTTATTTTCCCACACAAGACTTCAACATCTCTAACAGTCCCAAGCGGTGTGATAGCATCTCTATTGGCAAGCTTAATATTAACATCAATGTCTTCTATCTCAGGAGGTGCAATATCATTCATAATTCTTGATATAAGGTAAACGGGATAGCACTCACACTAGAACCCAAATCACATAAGCCATGATAACAATGATCTCCTATTTTAACAGAGACAACATGCATTGCCAACAATAGGTATATTCTTATCTTTATCATTGGGTTTAGAAATTCTAGTGGCTTCATCACAGAAATAAATAACATGCCCATCAATATTATCAGCCAGGAGATCTTTAACCATAGCAACATTAGGTTCAACTTTAACTTGTTCAGAGTGTGTAGTTGTTCTTATATAACTCTTGTGGACCATAGTTGAAACCTTAGCATGTTCTTTTCTCCTTACGGAAACGGAGGTTTCTCAATATAAGCAGTAGGAATAACTGGGTTAACACTGTAAATAATAATTTCATCTTCAGCTTTAGTAGCTTCTTCTACTTCAACTTCAATAGGTGGATGATATTTAGACCACTTATCCTTGGGGAGATCAACATGAGTAGCAAATGATTCACAGAAAGAATCTACTATCTCAGAGTCAAGTCTGTACTTAGTGCTAAAATTAAAAAAAGTATCGGTATCCATAAAAGATTTAACACAATCAAACTCAAGCTTTATACCTAACTCTTTACCTTCATAAAATTCCCAATCTTCAAAGTTGCGTTTAATTCTTTCCAAAAGATCCCACATGAATTCAATAGTCTTCTTCATAAAAGAACTAGTGTAGGAAGTATCGAGCATGGATTGATCATCACGAGAAATCCAAGCATAAAAGTTATGTATAATAATTTCTCTTGAGAGCTCATGATTGGGGCATGAATACAACATTGACTAAAGCCTCTCCCAAGCTTGAGTGATACTTTATCCTTCATGATGCCAAAAATTATATATATAATTCCGATCACGATGAACCAGATGCATAGGATAAAAACTTCTAATGGAATTCCAGTTTCAATCGGTTCGAGTCGCATGTTCCAATATCATCACATAGCCTATACCATGTCAATGCTTTTTCCCCCAAAGATAAAGGGAAATCGTCTTCTTAACATCATCTGTTGGTAAACCTACAGGCTTAAACAATCCACAAATCTCATCCACATATATTAGGTGTACATCAGGATGCAAGGTTCCATCTCTAGCATAAGGATTAGTTAGCAGTTTCTCTTTCATACCCGAAGGAATTTCATAATAAATATTTTTATTAGGTGCAGTAGGTTGAGCGGCAACTCTTTGTGGTTCTGGTCGAGGTGAAGATACCCCGAACAAACCCCTCAGAGGATTATTTTCTATAGTAACAAGTGATAGTAAATTTCAGCAAGTAATATAAATGTTTCCTTACCAAATTCCACTCACCAAAGGCGTTTCACTCCCCGAAAACGGTGCCATAAAAGAGTCTTGAATACCCACAAGTATAGGGATCAATCGTAGTCCTTTAGATAAGTAAGAGTGTCAAACCCAATGAGGAGCGTATGAAATGACAAGCGGTTTTCAGCAAGGTATTTTCTGCAAGCACTGAAATTATCGGTAACACATAGTTTTGTAGCAAGATAATTCATAACGGGTAACAAGTGAAAAGTATAAAAAAAGGTGCAGCAAGGTGGCCCATTCCTTTTGTAGCAAAGGATAAGCCTAGACGAACTCTTATATAAAGCAAAGCACTCCCGAGGACACATGGGAATTAACATCAAGTCAGTTTTCATCATGCTCATATGATTCACGTTCATTACTTCGATAATTTGATATGTGGGTGGATCGGTGCTTGGATGTTTCCCTTACTTGGACAAGCCTCCCTCTTATGATTAACCCCTCTTGCAATCATCCGCAACTATGAAAGAAGAATTAAGATAAATCTAACCATAGCTTTAAACATGTGGATCCAAATCAGCCCCTTACGAAGCAACGCATAAACTAGGGTTTAAGCTTCTGTCACTCTAGCCACCCATAATCTACTTTCTACTTCCCAATGCCTTCGCCTAGACCCAAATCATGGTGAAGTGTCATGTAGTTGACGTTCACATAACACCACTTGAGTAAAGACAACATACATCTCATCAAAATATCAACAAATACCAAATTCACATGATTACGAATAACAAGACTTCTCCCATGTCCTTGGGAACAAAAGTAACTACTCACAAAGCATGTTCATATTCATGATCAGAGGGGTATTGAATATCATTAAGGATCTGAACATATGATCTTCCACCAAATAAACCAACTAGCATCGACCACAAGGAGTAATCAACAATACTAGCAACCCACAGGTACCAATATGAGGTTTTGAGACAAAGATTGAATACAAGAGATGAACTAGGGTTTGAGATGAGATGGTGTTGGTGAAGATGTTGATGAAGATTAGTCCTACCATGATGAGAGGATCATTGGTGATGATGATGGCTTTGCTTTCCCCCTCCGGGAGGAAAGTTTCCCCGGCGGAATCGCTTCGCCGGAGCTCTTGATTGCTTCTCCTCAGGTTCCGCCTCGAGACAGCGGCGCTTCATCCCAAAAGCCTTCTTCTTACTTTTTCTAGCTCAAAACCCTTCATAGAAGATGGGCGCCGGAGGCTGTCCAGGGAGCCCACAAGCTCAGTGGGTGCGCCCTTGGTGGTAGGGCGCGCCCCTCGGCTTCTGGCCATGTGGTGGGTCCCCTTCTAGTATTTCTTCGCCCAATATTTTTATATATTCAAAAATAATTCTCTATAAAGTTTCAGGACATTGGAGTTGTGCAGAATAGGGATCTCAGATTTTTCTCCTTTCCGGTCCAAAATTCTAGTTGTCGGCATTCTCCCTCTTCATATAATTCTTGCAAAATGAGAAAAGGCATAAGAATTGTATCATAAAGTGTGATGTAGGGTAGAACTCTAGTGGCCCGATCTTTCACGATTGGAGTGTATTCCCTCGAGGAACACGAGGAGCATGATGAACACGGGGAAGAACGGAGAGAAAACACAAGGGGAAACACTCAAGAACAAATCCAACCACACATCCACTAGACAATCTAACACACAAGATCCACAAGGTACATGAACAACAAAGGGAAAGATACAAGGTAAAGTTCATCTCCAAGAGGAGGTCTTGAGGGGGTCCTCCTGTGAGGGGGTCTTGATGATATCCCGCAGGATCTTCTCACATGGAGGTCTTGAACTCCATGGGAGTGGTACTCTCTCTCTCTCTCAAGAGTAGAGGTAGGTAGGAGCAAAGCTCACACACAAATGAGCTATCGTATTTGCTAACCCTAGCTAGGAGGAGGTAGGGGTATTTATAGTCTAAGTGGGCGAAAGGGTAAGTGGAAAGGGATACAAGGACAAAGGCCCGCGGCTACGCACAGGCAATTACCGGACGCCCGGTTGTTGTTAGACGTCTGACGGCTCAAGGGGGACCGGACGTCCGGCGGGCGTCGGAAGTCCGTCATTTTGCATCGGGATAGGTGGCACCGGATTTCCGGTAAGCATCGGACGTCCGGTGCCTAGGACTTGTCGGACGTCCGGTGTTCGTCGGTCATCCGGAAGGCTGTAGAGGGTTGGACCTCCGGTGGCTTCCGGTCATCCGGTCGTTGTAGACTCTGCAGCTCCTTCTTCTTTCATGTTATCTTCCATGCTTCCCTCGCGGGTGGTGTAGGCGTTCCTTGGCGCTTGCACTCCTCCTTGTCGTTCGTGAAGCTCCGGCAATACCTATGCATGCGCACGAGTGGAGTGTCAAGTAGTATGCCATCCTCGAAGGGGTCAAGTGAACACGTGTAAAGGAGAAGATTCGCCTTGCACGTGTCAATTGCCAAACGGACTCTTGACATGGTGATGCCCGTAGGATGCTCCGCATCAAAGTGAAATAATAGTCCATAATGCAATAACTATCAACATAAAAACATGATGCAAAATGGACGTATCAAGGGTCACCGTCGCCGCCTATCCCTCCACAGAGACCAAAAATGGTGGGGAGGAAGTAGGTCGCCAGTCGTCGACTGCCAGCAGCGGCCAGAACCTTCTCGGAGGAGTAATAGTTTGAAAATTCGGGATCTATGGGTGTCGAGCCATCTAGCTGCCCCGAGCTCCTGATTGCCGGAAGAGGCGGCCCGTTGTCCCTTCCCCCGCAGTTATAGGAGGTCTTGGAAAACTTTCTGGCACTGTTTTCGTGTGTACGCCAAAGCGAGGTCTAGGGCAAGCTTTGGGAAATGATCTTGCTGATCTTAGTTCTTCGGCGGCGGCTGGCGTCAAGGTAAAAGGATCTTAGGTGTTACCCAGTAGCCCCCATGCCTTAAGCAAATTATGGGTCGTAATGTGCATGAGGCTCCTGTATCATCTCTCCATGCATCGACGACCCGTGCGGCGGAGAAAAATCGCTGGGCGTAACCTCACGCAGTAGGTCACGATGGAGGAAGAGCAGATTGCTCGTTTACAGAGGTCACTGGCGGAGGTCTGTTGTAAGTTGTTCTTATTGTAGCTAATTATTTGCAAGGATTCTTGGTCAACCTCTTCGTTATTCCATGGGATTTGCAGCCTTTGAGCAGCTTTAGCGACTGCAGGCCCAAGTGGAGCCCGATTACGAGGTCGTGAAGCATGCTCAGGAGGTGGTATAAGTAAAGAGTGTGGAGGCCCGCTCGTGCGAGGAGCTTTTGAATGCATATAATAGCCTGCTAACTGACAACCAAGGCATCACCAAGGGTCTCCGGGCTCAATTGAGGGAGAGCCAGGAGGCGAAGGCCGACCTGTGATGACGGCTGGGGCCACCAAAGGTTGCGTTGTGGATTCCCAGGTCCATATGGAGGGTTGCAGGGGAGGCCTCGTTGGCGGAGGCCGGAATGCATGCTGCAAGAGATCTCCAAGGGCAACATTCATGCTAGAGTCGTTTGGAGGCTTCCGCGAGCGATAAGCCATTTTTCGCATTGTGACTTGGCCCTTTGCACTTTCCCTGACCGTATTGTGTGATTTATATTATTCGTACAGCCGTGCTACCGGATTTGATTTTCCCGCCGGGCTCTGCGCGCCTTGGTATTGTGGCGTCAATGTTGGACAAGATGTATGAGGCTTTGGTGCAGGCTGCCTCGATCTTGTGGCCGGGAGAGGCAGAGGCCATTGACCTTGCTCAGCGCATTGCACGCATGCCAGAAGTGACCCAATGCTTGATGGATCTCCAGGAGGCCACGACTACACAACAGGTGCTCAGTACATGCTGATGAGGTTGCGCGCGTGCCGCACGGAATGGTCCATCCATGACTTGGTTACCATGGAGCTGCAAGCCAGGCCGGCGCAGAGCTTTTATGCATATGTGGAGTCGGCTGCGACATCTGCTGTTGATTGTAGTCATCGTGAGGCATGAATCATGTAGCGTGAAAACGAAGCCAATCGCAACTTTCTTTGAGGTACTTATTAATACAACCCCTTTTAAGTGCTTATGCTTGCTTGAAAAATGAGGCATATGTGTTATTCTTATGCCATAGAGGCGGTGAAGTGCCTCTGTCTGGGTTAGGAGCAGATATCTCCTTTGGTGCATGTTGACTCCATAGGTGTATTTCGTGGGGCTCGGTGTGACAAGAATGCCTGATTCACTCATCCGGCATCCTCGACGGTTGCTCTCCTTGTAGGAAGGACTGCCAACAAAATTGCTTCGATGTAGCCCCAGAGCACTAGGCTATGGGAGGTCGGTAGAAGAAACAACCACAAGGGTCCGGATCAAGAAACAGAAACATACAATGCGGCCTTCGGGTGGAGCTGCAGGGGGTTTCAATAAAGTGTGTTGTTGCTAATAGTTGTGTGTCATGTTACATTTAGCAAACTAGAAGGGATGTGAAAAAGTGTAGAAGGCCATCGCGACCTCCTTATTTTCTAACCTAATATGTTTTGAGCTAAAAGTACATGAAAATGCAGATTTTGCAAAACAGTTTATGCAAAAAGTACGTCATACTTATATATCTATGCATAAAATAAGCGGAGATGCTCGGCATCCCAGGGTCGTGATGTGATCCAACCTATTTTCTTGTTGCGAAGGTAGTAGGCTCTGTTGTTGAGGACCACATGAACAACGAAAGGGCCTTCCCATGGGGAGGACATCTTTTTCTTTCTTGGTTTCTGCTTGAGGCGTAGGACGAGGTCGCCAACGTTGAACTCGCATGCCCGGACACGCCGGCCTTAATCTTGATGCGGCTTACATTGGTAGATGCAGGTGTGTTCGACGGCGAGGAGGTATGCTTCTTCCTTTGTGGGGACGTCATCTTTCATGTTTTCTTCAGCGACCTCCTCATCGTATGCTCGAACTCGCAGCGAGTCGTAATCAATATTTGATGGGAGGAGCTCCTCCGCCCCGTAGACCATGAAGAAGGGCGTACAGCCAATGGACTTGTTTGGGGTTGTTTGCAAGCTCCAAAGGATGAAGAGGAGCTCTTCCACCCAGTTACCCTTTGCCCAAATGAGTGGTGTGATGAGCCATGGCTTGAGGCCTTGCATAAACATCTCGTTAGCTTCTTAGGCATGTCCGTTGGACTAAGGGTACGCCACCCACACATAGTCTATGTGGATCCGCCATTGGTCACAAAAATCTTTGAACACCGAAGCGGTGAAGTTGGAACCGTTATCAGTGATAATGTTGTGCGGGATGTAAAGCGGTGTATGAAGCGAGAGATGAATTCGACCGCCATGTCGGCCTCCGCGTTTTTCACCGGTTTAGCCTCAATCCACTTGGTGAACTTGTCAATGGCCACCAACAAGAATTTGTGGCCTCCTGGCAAAGGTGTGAGCATGCTGACCATGTCCAACCCCCACACCACAAATGCCATGTTAGTGGGATCGTCTTCATAGTTGAGGTTGGCATGTGTGTTTTGTTGGCAAAGCGTTGGGAGCCCTCGCAGCTTCGAATGATTTCCTTAGTGTCACGCATTCCATGATGCCAGAAGAAGCCATGTCGGAAGGCCTTTGTTGTGGCTATTCTGGGGGCTGTGTGATGGACACAAGCCCCCACGTGTATTTCTTCGAGGAGCTCCTTTCCCTCTTCTTCTAAGAAACAGCGCAGGAAAATGCCCATTTGGTTGCATTTGTATAGCTCGCCATTGATTATTGTATAGGCCTTGGAGCGATGGACGATGCATCAGGCCTCCGTTTTGTCCTAGGGGAGCTCGCCTTTGGTCATGTAGGTGTGCAGTGGTCGTATCCAGTCTTTGGTGTGGATCACCATTACGGCCTCTTCTGATGTGTTCAAGGGTGGATGGATAACCTTCGAGGTTGTGTTTTCTGAGGTGCTGGGGCCTGTCGTGGATGTGTCGAGGCCGTGCATCTTTACGGATGGACTGTGCAGTATCTCCAGGAAGGTCTCGTCCGGCACAGGCTCTCTGGATGACCCAACGCGTGTGAGGTTATCCACCGCGATGATGTCACTTCTTTTGACATGGTGTAGTTTGAGTCCATCAAACTTTCCTTCTAGTACCCGGACGGCGGTGCAATATGGTGCAATCGTGGGGTCCTTAGTGTCGAAGGTTTTCATGACCTATTGGACCACGAGGTCGGAGCCCCCGCAGCATATCAGACGTCGAATGCCCATGGAGGCCATAGTCTGGATCCCATGTAGGAGGGCTTCATATTCTACCACATTATTAGAGTCCCGAAAATGGACTTGGAGAACGTAATTCATTTTGTTGCATCTGGGGCAGACGAGGACTACTCCAGCACCTAGTCCTTGCACGGTCATCGATCTGTCAAAGTACATGGTCTAATACTCGAAGTCGATGTTCTTAGGGATCTGTTGGGCATCTGTCCATTCCATGAGGAAGTCGGCAATGGCTTGAGATTTGACTGCCGGACATGGATTGTAGGAAAGCTCGAACGACAGGAGTTCGATTGCCCATTTTGCCACGTGGCCCATGGCATCCTTGTTGTTGATGATATCAAAGAGCGGTACATGGCTGACCCCGGTTATTGGGTTGGCTTGAAAGTAGTGCCACAGCTTCCTTGCGTCCATGAATACTCCATATGTTATCTTCTAGAATGCGGGTACCTTGTCTTGAAAGGTGTTAGTACCTTGCTAGCATAGTACACTAGGTATTGCACATGATGCACTTTTCCGGCCTGCTCTTGTTCTACGGTGATGAACACGCTAACCACTTGAGTGGTTGCTGCGATGCACAACAACATGGGATCTGATTCGGCTAGGGAGACTAGGAGCAAGTTTGATTGCAGTAGTTTCTTGAGGTCGACGAATGCTTGATTGGCTTCGTCGCTCCAGTAGAATTTGTCACCTTTTTCAAAAAGGCGATATAGGGGCATGGCCTTCTCACCTAGCCGTGAGATGACCCTTGTCAAGGCCTCAACACATCCCACGAGCTTATGTATGTCACATAATGTCTCCGGGGGCTCGAGGTCCATTATACTTGTATCTTTTTCAGATTCGCCTTTGTTCCTCGATAGGACATAATGAATCCCAGCAACTGCCCAGTGGGGACCCTGAAGACGCATTTGTCAGGGTTTAACTTCATGCTAAAATTTTGGAGGTTGTCAAAGGTTCGCTGGAGGTCGGCAAGGAGGATTGACTCTTGCTTTGATTTTACTATGATGTCGTTGATTTAGACCTCCACATTTACTCTGATATGTTTATTGCAACACTTCTACATCATCCACTGGTACGTAGCCCCCATGTTTTTTAGGCCGAACGGTATCGTGATGTAGCAGTAGGGTCCATATGGCGTGATGAAGGAGGTCGTCTCCTGGTCAGACTCTTTCATCCGTATCTGGTGGTATCCTAAGTATGCATCCTGAAAGCATAGGCGTTCGCACCCCGCCATGGAGTCGATTATTTGATCGATCCTAGGTAGCAGGAACGGGTCTTTGGGGCATGCTTGGTTGAGGTCAGTGTAGTCCACGCACGTGCGCCATGTGTTGTTCTTCTTCAGCACCATCACTGGGTTTGCCGGCCATGTCGGGTGTGCGACCTCTCTTATGAACTTAGCCACTAGTAGGTGTGCTATCTCTTCTCCTATTACCATTAGTTTTTACGTGGTGAAGCGTCGTAGGGCCTGTTTTACTGGCCTCGCATCCTTGCGGATGTTCAAGCAGTGTTTGGCCTTCTCCGCTGGCACTCCTGGCATGTCGGCGGGCTTCCAAGCGAATATGTTCCAGTTGGCTCGAAGGAACACGAGGAGCTCAGTTTCCTGGCTCTCCGAGAGGTCTTCGCCTATAGTCACTATTTTGTCGGGATCTTGTGGGTGAACCTGGAATTTTTTGGTCTGGCCCGCTGAAAAGCGGGCTAGGCCTTGGTTTCTGGGGTAGCCCGGCCTGTGATGGCCTTATCCGCTTTCTTATTTTAGCGAGCTTGGCAAATCCCAAGGCAAACTCGGCGAGCTCCATGTTTGCCAGTTCGACCTTGTAGGCTTTCTTCATGCTTCCCCATACGGCGATCGTGCCATTCAGGCCACGCATCTTCAGTTATATGTAGGCATAGGATGGAACTGCCATGCACTTTACGTATGCGGGTCTACCGAAGATCGTGTGCTAGCCGCTTTGGGAGGGGGCGACCTCGAACTGGATGGTTTCACTTTGGTAATTTGACTCATCTCCGAAGACGACCTCGAGTTCGATAAGCCCTAAGGGACGGATCAGGCTGCCCAGTACCACCACATGGAACTGTGCGTCTATGGATCGGGCGGCCCAGTAAATATAGTTTGTTTTTAGCATAGGAGGAGCGGTATCCTCAACTTGCTCTTCCACAACTATCACCAGGTGGGTGACAGGTGGGGACCTGATTTCCCTACGATCGGGTTTAAGCCTAATCGATCATAACTGCTATGCGACCCCTGTGATGCATGGCGCGATCTAGAAGTTCGTTTAAAGACGAGATGCCTACCGGATCCATCTTATCGACGCTTTCGGGATTGATACGGAGATGATTTTTGGCAATCTGCGGGACAGCCTTGGGCTTAATGGCCCGGCGGGTGCCCATGGTGAAACTGCCGATCTGGAGGATCTGCCCGGGAACTAGGGCCCTTCCAGAGGTGATTTTGTCGTTGACGACCAGGCGAGCCATCGATCCTTCTATTGACAACATAGAGGAACTCTCAATGAAAGCACCAATGTCGGTGTCAAAACCGGCCGATCTCGGGTAGGGGGTCCCGAACTGTGCGTTTGTGGATCGAAGGTAACAGGAGGCGGGGGACACGATGTTTACCCAGGTTCGGGCCCTCTTAATGGAGGTAATACCCTATTTCCTGCTTGATTGACTTTGATGAGTATAGGGGTTACAAGAGTTGATCTACCTCGAGACCGTAATGGCTAAACCCTAGATGTCTAGCATGTATGCTTGTTGCCTCTACGTACTAAACCCTCCGGTTTATATAGACATCGGAGGGGGCCAAAGTTGTACAAAGTCGGTTTATAGAAAAAGGAAACTACATGACTAGCCGCCAAGCTTGCTATCCACGCCAAGGAGAGTCCCATCCGGACACGGGGGAAAGCCTTCTATCTTGCATCTTAGCGGCCCATTAGTCCGGCCCATGTCACATAGCTCGACCATCCGAGGACCCCTTAATCCAGGACTCCCTCGGTAGCCCCCGAACTTGCCTTCAATGATGACGTAGTATCCAACTTTATGTCTTCGGCTTTGCAAGGCGGGTTCTCCATTGTACTTTGGATTGACGATAGTTCGGCTACACATTAAATACCATTTCTTTATTTCTGTCGCCTCGGCTTCCACGTGTCAAATAAATGTGAACGGTCTAGGTGTTTTTACAAATAAACCCCTCGACCATGCGGGAAAGGCGCCTATTTAAAGAGATTAGATCTCAGAGACCATTCCACATTGCGCGGAAATCCTTAGAACTTGCCATAGCAAATCGCCCAAACATAGGCAGCACTCCTAGCTCTTCCTCGCGCCCCAACGGCCCTCAAAAAGGCAATTGCGAAAGTTGTTCGGTATCCCCCGCCCATCTAAGAAAACTTCAGACGCAGGGGTACCTTCCTCCCGCGGATCTAATCTCTATTCGGGCTGGATTAACTTCCACTGACGGCGAAGCCCTGGCGGAGAATTTCCCCAATCCTTCTAAAGAGGAGTGGGTGTGCTTCGTTTCTTTCCTCTTGAGAGGCATAGGATTTCCTATTCATCCTTTCCTCAGAGGTCTACTGGAGTATTATGGCCTTCAACTGCACAATCTGATGTAGGGCTCCATCCTGCATATCGCAGGCTTCGTTGCTCTTTGCGAGTTGTTCCTGGGCTGCAGGCTCATTTCGAGCTATGGCGGAATTTTTTCTGCCTCGTCCCCCGCTCCCAAAAGGGATCTATATTCGTGGTGGGCGGCACCGAAGTATGGCGCATAGCCGGGACTAGATACCCATCCGGCACTTTGAAGAAGGCATCCGAAGGGTGGCCCTCAGAGTGGTTTTATATTGAAGACGTCATTCTTCTGGACCCAATCTGGCGTGGTCTTCCAAAATTCTCCAGTGCTCCTTTAAAGAAGCATCCCATCTGGCGTCCCCGAAGCCTCGAAGAAGAAGATAGTGCAGAGGTTTCGAGACTAGCAAGCAAGATCAGAGTACTTGCCAATTTCGGGTTGTCTATAATTGAGGTAATGGCAATTTCCATAACCCGATGCGTTCAACCGCTCCAATCTAGAGGTCTTCCCATGTGGAATTATAATGGGGAGGACGATGTGTCCCGTTGTCTGCGCAAAGGTCCAGACAATTTTGCCGCCCTGGCCACCATCTTAGCTGACCTGTACAAAGGGGAGAAGGAAGACTTCGCTCATTTGACATGTCGGGAAGGCTTTTCCATCTACAACCCCATCCCCTGGGTGATTTTTTCGATTATTGGCCTTACTCAACCTTTTTCCAGACTTTATGCTAATCTTAAGCCAGCTACTTTTAATAGGAATGGAGAAAGGTTGTCGAGGGGATCTACAGCCCCGCTCTGCAGCTAGAGGACCATGTTCGAGACCTGGATCCCGGATATGAAGAATATCCGATATATTCATAGAACTCAAGGAAGGAGTCTTTTATCAGACAAGCTACGATGGCACGGAAGTGGCTATTATAGCCAACTACCTCGGCCTTCTCCCCTCCTCTCATGTAAGTACCCACGAGACGTCTCCTCCAAAAGAGTTTTCCCATTGCGCCTCACCCACCGCACTGTCTCATGCTCCGAAGGGGCGGCACTCATCTCGCCGAGCTGTATCAAAGGTGTCTTCTAAGAAGGCGACACCTGCGCAGGGCGAGTCTTTGGAAAGAAAGGCCAACGGTGATACTACCAAGGCCCCACCTTCACCAAACAGGTATAGTTTTTAACACGCACCCGGTGGACAGACCAAATTGTGACGTTTTCCGTTGGGCCATTTTGTAGGAAGAGCATATGTTGGACTATATCCAGGGACCTCGCCGGCCGTGCATCGACCAATCCGGCCCCGCACCCTGCCATAAGGATTAGGGTTGATACGGGTAAAATGCCGGATTGTCATCTCCAAGAGGATTCGGATAATGTATCAGTCACCAATTCCAAAGTGGAGAGCACGATGAATCATCGGCGGAGGAAAGAGGCCATGCATACCCAAGTTTCACCGAAGAGGCGTTCAATGCCCTCAGCTCAGCAGATGCATATATCCGAGCTGCTCAGGCTGGACTTGCTGGAGCCACTCACCAACTTTCAAAAGATATGCGGGTAAGAACTTAGTGTGGATTCAATAATCATATGCTAGTAGCCCCCGAGACTTGAAGCAATTGACCCAACTGATTTAAGGGTCGTTTAATGTTATCAGGTACTCACGGCGAAAAATAACACGCTGTCACAGGAGGTTGAAGAACGTCGGACCAAGCTAAATGTTGCCACCGCCGAACTGGAAAATTTGAAGAAATCCAAGAAGGCTCCGGATGGTAAGCACAACGGTGTCCGGAAAATACGATTCTGTGTCGACAATGATTTTTGAATATTCATTGTTTTGTTTACGGCAGCATGATCGGCGGACCAGTTGGAGGAGAGGCTAAAGGCCGCTAAGGCGAACAAGCAACATGCCGAAGGGCAACAAGCTGCTGGTCAACGTGTATTAACACGAACCATTAATGAGAAGAACAAACTACAGGATGCCAACATCAAGCAAGACGAGGAGCTAAAGGACGTAAGAGCCCAACTGTGGGACACCTTGAAGGAGAACCGAAAGCTGAAAGGCGGCATATTTAGTATGTCCCTGAACCTAACTTTCATAAGATCCCTAGATGGAGAATTTTTACGGGATTTGTTCCTATAGGTTTGTTAACTGGGCGTCCTGAAGGAGAAGTGTTCGGATTTCAAGGCGACTTGCTGCAAGAGCTGTCCAAAGTGCACGAGCGAGCTTGGAAAGCAATGAGGAACATGGCTAAGGCTTTATGGCCATCCGATTCTCCTCCGGGACTGATGGGGGAGCTCGCGGAGCTATTCAAAGGAGCTCGTCTTTGTTTTGAGCTTTGGAAGGTATCAGCATGTCGCGAAGGTGCACGAGAGGCCTGGGCCATGGTGAAAATGCGGTATACCGGACTTGATCTGAATCATATGGCCCAGGTCGGGCCTTGGGGACCGGACGGACAAGAAATTCCGGTTAGCTTGGTGTACGATCAAGTAAAGATAGCCGCCAAGTTCTCACAGCAGGACTGTAAACTAGACAGCCTCATAGATGGCATAGATAAAGAGTAGGCATGTGATTTCATGTAACAATACACTTTATCATCAAACTTATCTCCTGCCGAATTGTAAAAGATTGTCATGGCAGACCCTCCGCTTCGACCTCCGAAACCCAAAGTTTTGGAGTGTTTCCGAGTACTATACCTGTGGGAATACCAAGTATGTTCGAAAACCAGGCAATCCGGCCATAGTACGTGAACAGACAAACTATATTCAGGGAGCTATGTTATATTACTTTTGAATGTAAGAAACATCTTCCAGAGAGAATAGTTCCGTTAAGGGTTCCTCTCCCTGGACCAGCATGCATTATTTATGCGTGCCTAAACCGTGATGCGAAAGAATCGCAGGAGTCTTTGTATTTTGATAGTTTATATTGCAAGGATAGCAGTTCGGCGTTTGTCCACTGACCAATTATTCCCTTAAGAATGCTAGCTTTCGGCTTCACCCGTCTGAGGACATGTCCGGTTGACCTGGTTGTAACAATCGCAGAGGTGCTCCCTTTATGCCTTAGCGGAACAAGCGGGAACGCATTTACATAAGCACAGTGGAGCCAGTAAACCCAAAGTTGGCAAAACTTAAGTCATAGAGGTGCATATGATGGCGAAGACAGGACGTATATGAGCAAACAATACACATATATATGGTGAGCTTTATGCTCGAAATAATAATAAGCTTCTATTGAAGGAAGCCCCCAGTTATGGTGGGGTGTGTGCATTTAAGGATGTATGCCCCTCAAGTGTGCGGCTTACCCGAACACACGCTAGAAGTTGTAAAAGAAACGAAAAGAAAAAGGGAAAAGGAGAAAAAGGAGAAATAGGTAACGAACAATGTGTCCGGACTTAGGCGTAGAATCTTCGGAGTCTGGTAGCGTTCCATGGGTGCGGCTCTAAGCGATTGCCTGATGCATTGCGAAGGCGATAGGCTCCTCCAGTGAGAACTTCATCTATAATGAAGGGACCCTCCCATTTGGGCATGAGCTTGTCCTTTTTCTTCTCTGGTAGGCGTAGAACAAGTTCACCGACATTATAAGTCTTAGCCCGCACTTCTCTGCTTTGGTATCTTCGAGCTTGTTGTTGGTAGAATGCGGAATGGGCTTTTGCGACATCGCGCTCCTCCTCCGGGCCATCTAAGTCATCTTGCCGATCAAGCTCGGCCTCTCTCTCCTCGTACATGCGCACTCGAGGTGAGTCATAAATAATATCATAGGGCTGGACAGCCTTTGTGCCATACACCATGAAGAATGGTGTGTATCCGGTTGTGCAATTGGGTGTGGTCCACAGCCCCCAGAGTACGGAGTCGAGCTCCTCGACCCAGTGTTTATCCGACTACTTTAAGGATCACGCTAGTCTGGGTTTGATGCCGCTCATTATCAGGCCATTGGCCGGTTCAACTTGACCGTTTGTTTGGGGGTGATATACGGAGGCATAATCGAGTTTAATACTTAGATTAGCACACCAATTTTTCACCTCATCAGCTGTAAAGTTAGAGCCGTTGTCAGTAATAATGATATGTGGGACACCGTAACGGTGTACAACACCGGAGATAAAATCAATCACCGGTCTGGCTTCAGCCGTTTTTACTGGTTTGGCCTCTATCCACTTAGTGAATTTATAAACCATGACCAGTAAGTATTTCTTCTTATGGCTTCCCCCTTTAAGGGGTCCGACCATGTCTAGCCCCCAGACCGCAAAAGGCCAGGTAATGGGGATTGTTCTTAGGGTTGTGGGCGGCATATGGCTTTGATTGGCAAAGAGCTGACACCCGACACAGCGTTGTACAAGGGCTTGTGCATCTGCTCGGGCCGTGGGCCAGAAAAAACCTGTGCGGAAGGCCTTGCTTACGAGGGCCCGAGCTGCGGCGTGATGGCTGCCGATCCCAGCATGTATTTCGGCCAAGAGTTGCCGCCCCTCCTCTTTGGAGATACATCTTTGAAAGACTCCAGTAGTGCTTTTCTTATAGAGCTCTCCTTCATGAACCTTGTAGGCTTTCGAGCGTCGAATGATGCAACGAGCCTCATTCTGGTCCTCAGGGAGCTCCCTCCTATTAAGGTGGGCTAGGAAGGGTTTGGTCCGTGGAGCGATTACCGCCATGATTACATGAGCGGAAGGCGTTGGTTCTGTGCCCGAGCCCCCGATGATGTTTGGATCGTCTTCGGCATCCGGGGGTGTGATTGGCGCTGGACTGGTATTTCCGCTCTCATCCTGCCATACCACGGATGACTTAAAGAGGCTTTCCGGAAAGGTGTTAGGTGGGACAGGGTCGTGTTTAGCGCCCATTCGAGCAAGGATATCCGCTGCTTGGTTACTGTCTCGGGCTACATGATGAAACTTGAGCCCCTCGAACCAAGCTGATATTTCGAGTACGGCATTGCGGTAAGCTGCCATATTTGGATCTTTTGCATCGAATTCTCCGTTTATTTGGGATATTGCAAGGTTTGAACCCCCGCGCACCTCGAGGCGTTGTATGCCCATAGAAGCAGCCATCCGGAGACCATGAGGTAGTGCCTCATATTTAGCTGCATTATATGAGTCCCTATACATGATTTGTAATATGTAACGGATTGTGTCCCCTGTCGGGGATGTTAGGATGACACCGGTCCCCAATCCGGCTAACATTTTGGAGCCGTCGAAGTACATCACCCAGTTGGAATATGTGTCGTACTCTTTAGGGAGTTCGGCTTCCGTCCATTCGGCGACAAAGTCGGCCAACACCTGAGATTTAATAGCTCGGCGTGGTTTATACGTTATTTCAAATGGTAGGAGCTTGATGGCCCATTTTGCAATGCAGCCGGTGGCGTCTCGATTGTTTATGATGTCATTGAGTGGTACCTCAGAGGGCACCGTGATCGAGCACTCTTGAAACTAGTGTTGCAGCTTCCGAGATGCCATAAAGACCGCATATGCTATCTTTTGATAGTGCGGGTATCGGGATTTGCATGGTGTGAGAACCACTGATACGTAGTTTACGGGTTTTTTGAGTGGGAATTTATGTCCCTCTTCCTCTTGTTCAACGTCGAGTACTGCACTCACCACCGGTGAGTTGCGTATATGTCTGAGAGCATAGGTTCGCCGATGTTAGGTGCGGCAAGGGTTGCGTTGTTTGCTAGCGTAGTTTTTATTTCTTCCAACTCCGTTGTTGCCGTCTGGCCCACTCAAAGTGGTCGGTACGTCGAAGCAGGCGATATAGCGGCAGCGCCTTCTCTCCCAATCTGGAGACAAAGCGGCTCAAGGCTACCACGCACCAAGCTAGTTTTTGGACCTGCTTTAGGTCTGTTGGTATTGCCAACTGTGACAAGGCTCAGATTTTGGCCGGGTTTGCTTCGAGTCCTCTATTGGAAACAATGAACCCGAGCAGCTTTCCGGCCGGAACACCGAAAACGCATTTTTCCAGATTGAGTCGTATGTCATATGTTCGAAGTTTGTCAAATGTAAGACGTAAGTCGTCCACCAATGATTCGACATGTTTAGTTTTGATGACTACATCATCTACGTATGCTTCTACCGTCTTGCCAATTTGTTTTTCCAGGCATGTTTGAATCATGTGTTGATAAGTGGCGCCGGCGTTTTTGAGTCCGAAAGGCATAGTGTTGAAGCAGAAAGGCCCGTACGGGGTAATGAATGTCGTTGCGGCCTAATCGTATTCCTTCATCTTAATCTAACGGTATCCGGAGTATGCGTCGAGGAAACATAGTGAATCGTGTCCTTTAGTTGCATCAATGATCTGGTCAATGCGGGCAAGTGGGAAGGGGTCCATAGGGAAAGCTTTATTGAGGTCTTTAAAATCGACACAAAGGCGCCAGGATTTGTCCTTCTTTGGTACCATGACCAGGTTTGCTAGCCAATCCGGGTGTTTTATCTCTCGAATAAACCCGGCTTCAAGTAGTTTGGCTAGCTCCTCCCCCATAGCTTGTCGCTTGGGTTCGGGAAATTGCCGCAGCGTTTGCTTGACTGGCTTGAACCCCTTTATTATGTTGACGCTGTGTTCGGCCAGTCTGCATGGGATTCCTGGCATATCCGAAGGGTGCCAGGCAAAGATGTCCCAATTCTCGCGCAGGAATGCTCTTAGAGCGGCGTCGACCGTCAGATCTAGCTGTGCTCCAACGGATGTTGTTTTATTAGGATCCGTCGGGTGGACTTGGAATTTGACTATTTCGTCTGCTGGCTTGAAAGAAGTGGATTTAGGCCTTTTATCGAGGATTACGTCGTCTCTATCCACTGTGGAACACAGAGCAATGAGCTCCTCGGCCGCAAGGGCCTCGGATAGTGCCTCGAGGGCCAAGGATGCGGTTTTGTTTTCTGCGCGGAGTGCTATGTCCGGATCACTGGTGATAGTGATAACTCCGTTGGGCCCGAGCATTTTGAGCTTCATGTACCCGTAATGAGGTATGGCTTGAAAGTGTGTGAATGCATCTCGCCCCAGTAGTGCGTGATATCCACTGCTGAAAGGTGCCACCTGGAAGATTAACTCTTCGGACCTGTAGTTCTTCCATGTGCCAAATACCACATCAAGTTTAACTTTTCCGAACATCGTGCTTCTCGACTGGGAATAATGCCTCGGAAGGTTGTACTGCTCTGCTCGATGCGGCTCTTGTCCATTTGCATTTTGTTGAGCGTGTCCTCATAAATGAGGTTTAATCTGCTGCCACTGTCCATGAGTACTTTAGTAAGCCGAAAGCCATCCACAATTGGGTTTAGAACTAAAGCGGCTAGTGCTCAGACTGATCGGGCCCGTGGTTCGTCAGTAGCGTTGAAAGTTATCGCCATGTTGTTCCAAGGATTTATTGCGGCTACTTGGTTAACTTCGGTGAGGTCGCAGAGTGCCCTTTGTGCCGATTATTTGAAGAAAAGGTCTCGAAGACCGTAAATACATAGAGATCGTTATCCTCCAAGGAGTACTTCTCTGGGGCGGTGTTGGTGAGGATGGCCTCACCGCTCTTAGCCACCTGCCAGAGTATCCAACATGCCCGAAGGCTATGTGTTGGTTCGGAATTCATTATCGTGTGTATCTGACAAGGCTTGTCGAGCCATTCATCAAGGACAGTTCTATGTCCCGTTAAGGGATTAATTTTCTCGTCCATGGAGTGATGATCAGGCCCTGTGAGGGTGCATCCTTTTTGCCCGACCGGTGGGTGGCTTAAAGGCCGGTGGTTCCCACCAAGCTGTTTGGGCTTTCCAGGCGCTTTCCATTGCATAGTACTTCTGTACTATGTGTGCCAAATTTGCAAAGTGCATTATGCGGCATCGGTTGAGGGCATTGAGGATCCCCTCGTCCATATACTTGCGGTAAAAGACTGATACCGCATCGTCATCGCAGCAATCTCTGATCTTGTTTTTAACAAGGAGGAATCTAGCCCAAAAGTGATGGACTGTTTCCTGAGGTTGCAGTCGTACATACATTAAGTCGCATATGTCCTCGGGACCGGAATTGCTTGGAGAGTATTTCTTGTGGTGGGCAGGTAGGCTTAAATCCGAACTCTGAGCCACTGTGGAATCCGGACTTTGAAGAATTTCCGAGGTCACTGGCCCAGGATCCGGAGTGTCCTGGGGGTTTTTAGGCTCAACGCCTGGTTCTATGTTCGGAGGATAGATGCTCTCTTCTTGAAGATGGGTGTCCGGCTCGCAGGGCTCGAAGATCCGAACATAGTTTGTTTTTAGCATAGGCGGAGCGGTATCCTAAACTTGCTCTTCCACAACTGTCACCAGGTGGGTGATAGGTGGGGACCTGATTTCCCTCTCATCGGGTTTAAGTCCAATCAGATCATAATCTGTTGTGACCCCCAGGGTGGCGATGTGATCTAGCAGTTCGTTTAAAGACGAGATGCCCGTCGGATCCATCTTATCGACGCTTTCGGAGTTGATGTGGAGATGATTTTTGGCAATATGGCAGACCGCCTTGGGCTTAACGGCCAGGCGGGCGCCCATGGTGAAACTGCCGATCTGGAGGATCTGCCCAGGAACTAGGGCCCTTCCAGAGGTGATTTTGTTGTTGACGACCAAGCGAGCCATTGATCCTTCTATCGACAACATAGAGGAACTCTCAATGAAAGCACCAATGTCGGTGTCAAAACCGGCCGATCTCGGGTAGGGGGTCCCGAACTGTGCGTCTGTGGATCGAAGGTAACAGGAGGTGGGGGACACTATGTTTACCCAGTTTCGGGCCCTCTTAATGGAGGTAATACCCTACTTCCTGCTTGATTGACTTTGATGAGTATAGGGGTTACAAGAGTTGATCTACCTCGAGATCGTAATGGCTAAACCCTAGATGTCTAGCCTGTATGATTGTGATTGCCTCTACGGACTAAACCCTCCGGTTTATATAGACACCGGAGGGGGCCAGAGTTGTACAAAGTTGGTTTATAGAAAAAAAACTACACGACTAGCCGCCAAGCTTGCTATCCACGCCAAGGAGAGTCCCATCCGGACACGGGGGAAAGCCTTCTATCTTGCATCTTAGCGGCCCATTAGTCCTGCCCATGTCACATAGCTCGACCATCTGAGGACCCCTTAATCCAGGACTCCCTCAACTAAGGGAGTCCTGGATTAGGGGGTCCCCGGTCGTCCGGGCTATGTGACATGGGGAAGACTGGTGGGCTGTGAAGATACAAGATAGAAGGCCTTCACCCCGTGTCCGGATGGGACTCTCCTTTGCGTGGATGGCAAGCTTGGCGGCTAGTCATGAAGATTCATGTCTCTGTAAACCAACTATGTACAACTCTGGGGCCCCTTCGGTGTTTATATAAACGGAGGATTTAGTCCGTAGTGGCAATCATAATCATACAGGCTAGACATCTAGGGTTTAGCCATTACGATCTCCAGGTAGATCAACACTTGTAACCCCTAAACTCATCAAAGTCAATCAAGCAGGAAGTAGGGTATTACCTCCATTAAGAGGGCCCGAACCTGGGTAAACATCGTGTCCCCTGCCTCCTGTTACCTTCGATCCTCAGACGCACAGTTTGGGACCCCCTAGCCGAGATCGGCCGGTTTTGACACCGACATTGGTGCTTTCATTGAGAGTTCCACTGTGTCGTCGACAAAAGGTTTGATGGCTCGATCGATCATCTGTAACGATGCCCTTTCAGGAGAGACTTTCCTCCCCGGCCAAATTTTCGTATTCGGTGGCTTCGCACTGCGCCAACTCGATTGGCCACCTTGAGCAGATCGATAGCTACGCCCCAGATCATCAGATCAGTTTTGGAAATCTGAACTATGTCACTGATATCCGAGGAGACTTGATCTTCGAAGGGTTCGCGGCCCCAACCACCGCTCTGGACCTAGATCCAGAGCAGACTACCAGGTCTGAAGATGGGACTTTAGAGCCCGCCGGACTATCTGCAATTATGGAGCTCACTACCGGAGATCCGGAGGGGACTGCGTCATCGGCGAAGCCAGACTCGCCCCCGAACTCCAGATCCGAACTCTCGAAGTCTGCACCAAGTGAGCATGGTCAGGAAGCTTTCACCCCGGCTAGCCCGGCGGAATCTCGCTTCCCCGTCCAAACCTCGCTCTCAAACGAGGCTCTGGACTTAATGCGATCCCTCGCTATTACAGAAGAATCGCTCCCGAATTACGCCTAGCCCGGACTAGGGGCTGAGAGCAGGGAATTTCACATCCCACCCACCACCCACTCCATAGCCACTATCGAAGATTTAACCGACATGCTGGACTACACCTCTGAAGACATCGACGGCATGGACGACGATGCCGGAGACGAACAAGGACAAGACCCGCCGTTTACCGGACGTTGGACGGCCACCTCCACATATGACGTGTATATGGTGGACACACCCAAAGAGCATGACGACGACGGCAGGAAGGATCTGGTTGAGGACAAGCCTGCTGAGGCACCTCCAAAGCGTGGACGTCAGCGGCGCCGCTCAAAATCACGTCGCGAAAAAGACAGAAATACCGGCACTGGAGACAATAACACTCCAGAGAATGTCGAAGACCCCGAAGCCCCTGTCGGGCCAACATCCGAACGGGATTATTGGGAGGATGGGCAAGTTAACCCCGACGATCCGGTCGGGAACGGGGACTCGGAGGATAGTAATTACCTACCGGTCTCCGAAGAGGATGTGAGCCTCGGCTACGTAGACTTCATCATGCCAGAGGAACCCCTCGAACAAGAGCGCTTTAAGCGCTAGCTAATCGCCACTGCGAGAAGCCTAAAAAAGAAGCAGCAGCAACTCCAAGCCGAACAAGATATGCTCAATGACAGATGGACTAAAGTCCTGGTAGCCGAGGAATATAAGAGCTACCCGAAGCGCAAGCTACTACCACAATTTGACGACGAGGCCCTTGAGCTAATACCGCCAAAGTATAAACCTGCTGATGAACATAACCTACCACCACGTGGATGGGACAGACCGGCTACTTACGCCAAATACCAGCCCGCGCCACCCCGCCGTCGAGGCAGGGAGGTAGCGGCCCCAGGCTATACCTATGACCTACGCAAGGACCTGGACAATAGAGCCGGTCAGACAAGATCAATCTATGGATCGAGGGGGCGTGCTCCAACGTGAGAGGACAGCCATCAGGCCTGGCATGACAGGCACAACCTCGCGCGGGCCGAAAATTGCATACGAGCTTCATCTGAATTGCGCCACGACATCGCCCGGTACATAGGTGCCTCACACCCCTTGTGCTTCACCGATGAGGTGATGGAGCACCAGTTCCCAGAAGGGTTTAAACCCGTGAACATTGAATCATATGATGGTACGACGGATCCCGCAGTATGGATCGAAGATTTTCTTCTCCACATTCACATGGCATGCGGTGATGATCTCCATGCCATCAAATACCTCCCGCTAAAATTAAAGGGACCAGCACGACACTGGTTAAACATCCTCCCAGAAAACTCTATTGGTAGCTGGGAAGACTTGGAGGATGCCTTCAGAGACAACTTCCAAGGCACCTATGTTCAGCCTCCAGACGCCGATGACCTTAGTCACATAGTCCAGCAACCCGGAGAATCGACCCAGAAACTTTGGACTAGGTTCTTAATTAAAAAGAACCAAATTATGGATTGTCCAGATGCCGAAGCCCTCACGGCCTTTAAACACAGCGTCCGAGAGGAGTGGCTCGCCCGACACCTCGTCCAAGAAAAACCGAAGTCCATGGCAGCCCCTGACCGCACTTATGACCCGCTTTTGCGTGGGAGAAGATAGTTGGCTAGCTCGTAGAAGCAATAGCACCAGCGACCCTGGCACCTCCGAAACCAGGGATGGCAATGGGAAGCCACGACGCAACAAACATAACCGTCGAAGCAATAACGAAGATACCAAAGACACAGCGGTCAACGCCGGATTCAGTGGCTCTAAACCCGGTCAGCCGAAGAAGCCATTCAAAGTAAACAAGGATGGTCCATCTAGTTTGGACAAAATACTCGATCGGCCTTGCCAGATTCATGGCACCCCTGACAAGCCTGCCAATCATACCAACAGAAATTTTTGGGTCTTTAAATAGGCCGGCAAGCTAAACACTGAACATAAGGGGAAGGGGCCGCCCAGCAAGGACGATGATGAAGAGCCTCGCCCACCGAAAACTGGGGGACAGAAGAAATTCCCACCCACCCCCCCCCCCCAAGGTAAAAACGGTGAATATGATATATGCTACACATATCCTCAAAAGGGAGTGCAAGCGCGCTCTAAGGGACGTCTATGCCATAGAGCCAGTCGCCCCAAAATTCAACCCATGGTCAGCCTGTCCGATCACTTTCGATCGCAGAGACCATCCGACCAGTATCCTTCATGGAGGTTCGGCAGCATTGGTCCTAGATCCAATTATCGACGGATTTCATCTCACGTGAGTCCTTATGGACGGCGGCAGCAGCCTTAACCTGCTTTATCAGGACACTGTCCACAAAATGGGCATCGATCCGTCAAGAATCAAGCCCACTAAAGCCACCTTTAAAGGAGTAATACCCGGTGTAGAAGCCCGCTGCATGGGCTCAATAACATTGGAAGTGGTCTTCGGTTCGCCAGACAACTTCCGAAGCAAAGACTTGATCTTCGACGTCGTCCCTTTCCGCAGTGGTTATCACGCACTGCTCGGGAGAACCGCCTTCGCCCGCTTCAATGCGGTCCCGCATTATGCTTACTTAAAGCTCAAAATGCCTGGACCCCATGGTGTTATTACAGTTAATGGAAACATGGAGGGCTCCCTCCATACTGAGGAGCATACCGCGGCCTTTGCAGCCGAAGTACAGGGTGGCCTTATTGAGCTGAAAACTAAATCGGTAGCCAAGCCCTCGGACATTGTCAAACGGGTCCGATCTACCCTGCAGACTGACAGTCCGGCTCGTCCAGAGCTAGATTAGCAATTTAGCCTCCGTCAAAGCCCCAACCTGATAGTGGCATACGTACCGCGCGTACATAACTACGCACTAAAGATACCATGGGCAAGGACGGAGGCATACTAAACATAAAATCCATAGTGTGGCTCGACCCTATCCAGACCTTCATATTTTTCAACCTTTTTCTTCTTGTTTTTATTTTTCAGGTTCTTTACAACCCACCTCAATTTATGGTGGTAACAAGGGCCCCTTTCTAGGCCCCTTATGCATACTCGATTGTTGATCCTCTCAAAGGATCATACACCAAGGTGAAAAGCGGCGCAGACGTGCGGCAGAGTGTCCAAAGGATCTTCAAGATCATCTTTTCAATTTTAGGACCTGTATACAGCTTTCCCTTGTTCTCGGCATGTAAAATAGCCGTGATGCCTATCGCATCTTCTGTAAAAATACGTTTTGACGTACCAATCAGACTATAATGGAAACAGTTTCGCCCAACCTTGTTCGGTATCGGCTTATTTCTTAATCTATTTTCCCCCTTTACGTCAGATTGGCATTTACACCTCGGTATGACTTAAATCGCCAGGGGCTCTATTCAGCCATATATATTTGCGAAAACAGAAAAGTCCGTAGAGTAGACTTTGGCGTCCCGAATACTGCATTATATGCATCGGCTCCGAATCATGTCTTTGGCCAATAGTTGGGTTTCTCGGCTCCTGTGTTTGCTACCTTATGTTCCAATAGTTCGGCTAAGATAGTAAAGGGAGAACTACTGCGATTGTGTTTCTAGTTCTTCTGGTCAAACACCTCAGTAGAGAAAGCCAAAAACTGACTGTCATGATACGGCGAGAGCTGGTCAGCAATTCGACGGCTTACTAAATCTCTAGCGAATTCTTCCATATTACACGACGGACTGGCTCTTTCCAGTCACGCGCTTAAGGCATCCAAGTCTGGATAGCCGCATACACACTAGGGTCTACCTTACAGACCCACTATCAAACTCCTATGGCTAAGTGAAAGTGCTAAAGCTGCATAGTCTGATTGCCTGGTTCACTATGTAAATCACCTCCTTTACGGACCAAGACGTTGGGTCAAGAGTGATTACACATTATCCCGAACACCCTCGTAGTATCTACATGGGGGTTGAAGCCGACGACTAGCAAACTTTCAGAATAATAATATACTGCCGCACAGGAAGAAAGTAGTTCAGATAAATGCATAAAATATGTTACACAACCTTTGTTTATAATACATTGTCCGGGTAGCCCGGATGCATTTACTCGAACATGATATCCTTCGAGCATTGACCCTCTATCAAACAGGCACCCTCAAGGAAATCTTCAAAATAGCGCTCTGGCTTGCGGTGGTCCTTGCCTCTGGGCAGACCCTCAACCGCCACGACGGCGGCCTTCATCTTCACCCAGTGCATCTTGACACGGGCAAAGGCCATCCGCGCACCTTCTATGCATGCCGAGCACTTCACTACCTCTACTCGGGGCAAGGCGTCACTGAGCCGCTTGACCAGACCGAAGTAGCTGCTTGGAATGGGTCCGACTGGCCATAGCCGGACTATGATTTCCTTCATGGCCAAACCGGACATCCTATGCAGCTCCGCTAGTTGCATCATCTGGTTGTTTAGCAGTGTTGGCCGCTCTAGTGCCAGGTACTGCAACCAGAAGAGCTTCTCCGCCGCGTTCCCTTCTTGGGCCCAGAAATACTAGGCGGCGTCGGCAGCACTCTTCGGGAGATCCCAAAGGCGTCTGGAGTACTCCATAGTCGATTTAGCAAAGCATGTCTTCAACCGCCAAATATACTCTATAAAAGAAAAGGCTTACCAGACGCTATTTGTTCGGCTTGCTTGACCTCCTCACGAGCCGCTCGGGATTCGGACGGCGCCTCCTTGGCCTCTTGGAGGGCCTTGGCGAGTTCGGCCTCCTGGGCCTTATTCTGCTCCTCCATGGCCTCGCACCTGTTGACGGCATCTTGGAGTGCCTGCTCCACTTCAGTCACCCGCGCCTCACACTTACGATGGGTAACCTGCTCGGCTTCTAGCTCCTCAGCTGCTTTGTTAGCGGCCGCTTTGATCCCCCTCACCCCTTCCTGGGCCTCTACAAGGGCACTCTTGAGGGTCTCGACCTCGATTGCGGTGCTTACAATAATACACATAGCAGCACATGAGTTAAAATCTTAGTTTGCATTGCAATTCAGGCTTGTAAGGGGTCTTTTAAAAGCATACCTTGGGCCTCATCGAACCGCTTGTTAATACGGTCAATCTCATCATCAGACAGCTTCAGTTTCTGCTGGAGTTCGGAAACTTCTGCGTCCTTGGCTGAAGCTGCTAGCAGTGAAGCCTGTTCATCAAAATAGACAAGTATGTTATCTCTGGAATATTTGATCCTCTATCCGGCCCCTTTTTCAAAAAGCCGAAAAGAGTCTCAGGAGCTACTATCTATACACAGGCATATTTTTACACATGCAAAAGCAGCAAAGAATATTAAGTCACATACCTCAAAGCCCGTGAGCAGGCTGGTAAAAGCTTCGTTCAGCCCGCTTTTTGAGGGCTGAACCTTCTCAACCACCGTACCCATTAGGGTACGGTGCTCTTCCATGACGGAAGCACGTCGAAGTGCTTCCCTCAATGTATCCGGCGCCTCCAGATTGATGGAGGTCGTCAGTGGAGTTGGAGTTCCCCTCTCCTTCAATGGGGGTTGCTCGCTCGATTCTGGAGCCACATGGGTCTCCGGAGTCGTATTCGGCTGGAGGCCAGACTGGTCCGGGCCCCCGTCATCAATTTCCATGGGGGTTGTGCCCCCCATGTTTTCGGCAGCCGAGGCATAACCCTCTAACGCCGTTTCTGCGGCCTTCCGCACCTCTCCCTGGCCCAGAGGGGTCCTCTGCGACAAAACCTCAGTGTCGTCCGTGGCATGAGGCAGATAGGCTCACGGAGGCGTTTCACTCTCCAGCATCTCCGGCGCCAAGGAATTCCCCGAAGACAATGACTGTTGGGGGAGATCACGGGCCGGACTGAAACACATAGATGATATGTTATCCTATAATTTATAAAAAGTCGGATATATACAGTATCTTTGAATACTTATGATTCAGCCAGGGCCTTTGGCCTGGGGTGCCACTCAGGGACGGCTTTGACGTCCGATTCCAAATCTTCCGAAAGGGTGATCTTCCCCTTCTTGGACGCCTCCGCCTCTAGGTCCAGTGAAGCCCTCCTTTTTCTTCTTATTTCCCCCCTTAAGGGGAGAATTGCTCTCCTCCTCCTCCTCCTCTTCTTCTTCATCCCCCTCATGGGAGGAGGGAGCTTCGGTATCTCCAGACACAGTGTCCAAGTACCTTTTCGGCGAAGGCCACTTCTGGTCTCCTTGCCATTCTTCTTGGCCTTCTTCTCCGGCGCCTAGTACGGCGTCGGGACCAGCATCTTCGTTAGTAGAGGGATGGATGGGTCTTCGGGCAGCGGAGCCGGACATCAGATTCGCTCCGCCTTCTTTGTACAGCCCTGAAGGAAGAATGGAAGGCTCAGCATGCCACTTGGATTTATAAATCGAATTTGTGTTCGGAAATCATAAAACTTACTGGAGTGGCCGGATGAGCACAGTCGAGGCCGATGTCTTCGTCGTCTCCGGCCATGACTTCTGGGCCTTGAGAAGCAGCTTCCAGATGTCTTCGTGCGTCGTGCCGAAGAATCACTACAGGGTCCGAGGGCCCGCCGGATTGAACTCCCACATGTGGAGAGACCGGCACTGTCAGGGGAGAATCCGGCGAGACAGCATCACCTGGATCACATCAGCTAGGCTGGTGTTCTTCTCCATCATATTTTGATGCGCTTATGTAGCATCATTACTTCATCAGATGATGCCCAATCCAGAACCTTGTTAATCCACGATGCAAGCCGGATCGAAAGTCCAGATCTGAACTCAAGAGCGGCCTCCCAGTTAGCGCCGCGGGGTTCAGTGATATAGAACCACTCCTACTGCCATATCTTGACAGTCTCCACGAAGGCCCCCTTTGGCCAGGTGATGTTCGGAAGCTTGCTCACCATGGCGCCTCCACAGTCTGCGTGCTTCCCGTCGACCACCTTCGGCTTCACGTTGAAGACCTTAAGCCATAGGCCAAATTGGGGGGAATGCGGAGGAGCACCTCGCACACGACGATGAACGCCGAAATGTGGAGAAAGGAATTTGGGGCTAGATCGTGGAAATCTAGCCCATAATAGAACATGAGGCCACGGACGAAAGGGTGGAGAGGAAACCCTAGTCCGCGAAGAAAGTGGGGGATGAACACTACTCTCTCGTTAGGCTCCGGAGTGGGGATGATCTGCTTTTTGGAAGGAAGCCGGTGGGCGATGTCCATGGCTAAGTACCCCGCTTCCCGGAGTTCCTTGACGTTCCTCTCCGTGACGGAGGAAGCCATCCACTTGCCCTGCGAGTCGGATCTGGACATGGCTGGAGTGTTTGGTGGCGACGGAAAATATTGAAACTTGGGCGCTGGAGCTCGAGGGCTGAGAAAGCAGAAGGCGTGAGGTGAAAAGATGGATCTTTATCCTCTTATAAAGGCAGTGAATATCAAGCGCCCCCTCACGGCCTTAAAACTCTCCTATTCCCAAGGGGTCATGCGAACAGCATGGTTGGATTACCCAAGCCCGTATTGATGAGAATCCCGCAATAAGGGGACACGATCTCTACTTTGACAAGACGTGTCAATGAAGACCGCACCTTGAAACGCGGAGCGGGAGGCTGAAAAACGGTTCGAAATAATAATAATAAGGCCAGGCATAACGTCTCGCCGAAAAAGCTATCATTAGATATGAGTTATTTTGTTTAAGTATTTTGCCCTTGTGGTTCAGGGTTGTGACTATTATACGGAGCCGGATACAGTTCTCTTGTTCAGCTGCTTTGGAGTATTCGGAGGAGGACCCGCCTTGCAATGCTAAAGACAATTTGCGCGTCTGACACATCGTCATTGAAGCCTGGTTCAGGGGCTACTGAGGGAGTCCTGGATTAGGGGGTCCCCGGGCGTCCGAGCTATGTGACATGGGCCGGACTGATGGGTTGTGAAGATACAAGATAGAAGGCCTTCCCCCGTGTCCGGATGGGACTCTCCTTTGCGTGGATGGCAAGCTTGGCGTTTGGATGTGAAGATTCATTTCTCCGTAAACCGACTCTGTACAACCCTAGGTCCCTCCGGTGTTTATATAAACCGGAGGGTTTAGTCCATAGTGGCAATCATAATCATGCAGGCTAGGCATCTAGAGTTTAGCCATTACGATCTCGAGGTATATCAACTCTTGTAACCCCTATACTCATCAAAGTCAATCAAGCAGGAAGTAGGATATTACCTCCATTAAGAGGGCCCGAACCTTGGTAAACATCATGTCCCCTACCTCCTGTTACCTTCGATCCTCCGACGCATAGTTCGGGACCCCCACCCGAGATCGGCCGGTTTTGACACCAACAACGACCTCGAGTTCGATAAGCCATAAGGGACGAATCGGGCGGCCCAGTACCACCCATGGAAGCCCACATCTGACCTTCTTGTCCTGACAAAGTGATCTTCATCTTTTCTAGGGTGTCGGTGAAGATGATGTTGAGGCTGCTGCCTCCGTCCATCAGGACGCATGAGAGGCGGCAGCCCCTGATACATCTCCAACGTATCTATAAATTATGAAGTATTCATGCCATGTTTATAACAATTTTATATGGTGATACGAGCACATCAATCATTATGAGGTATGACGAATCTGAAGATTAATGAGAAGCAGTGCAAAGTTGAGGATGAGCCTATTACTATGACCTATACGTCTGCATATCTGCAAGAATTGAGTGCTAGCTATTTAGCATGGAGATCGGAAGAAGTTGGAGTCCCTGACTATGCGATGGTCCAAAATGATTTAAAGATGGAATTGTTTTCATGGAACCTAGTACGCATGCATGCAATCTATGCACTCCAATGTACTATACGTGTACACGAGGGAAGAGAAGATTTTCAACCAGATCGTACATGTGCTAGTGCTCGTAAAACAGTTAAAGTGCATTATTTTTTATGTTGCCACGTCCACAAGAAAATAGAAGGAAGGCCAGGAATCTGTCATGGGATATTATGTCCTTGTGTTCACTTGGATGGGGACCACCAGCAGGGAATTGATACGTCTCCAACGTATCTATAATTTTTGATTGATCCATGCTATATTATCTACTGTTTTGGACCATATTGGGCTTTATTTTCCAGTTTTATATTACTTTTGGGACTAACCTATTAACCGGAGGCCCAGCCCAGAATTGTTATTTTTTGCCTATTTCAGTGGTTCGAAGAAACGGAATATCAAACGAAGTCCAAACGGAATGAAACCTTTGGGAACGTGATTTTCTCAACAAATATGATCCAGGAGACTTGGACCCTCCGTCAAGAAAGCCACGAGGCGGTCACGAGGCGGTCACGAGGGTGGAGGGCGCCCCCCCTAGGGCGCGCCCCCTGCCTCATGGGCCCCTCGAAGCTCAACCGACGTACTTCTTCCTCCTATATGTACCTACGTACCTCCAAACGATCAGATGCGGAGCCAAAAACCTAATTCCATCGCCGCAACCTTCTGTACCCACGTGATCCCATCTTGGGGCTTGTTCCGAAGCTCCGCCGGAAGGGGAATCCACCATGGAGGGCTTCTACATCATCACCATAGCCCCTCCGATGAAGTGTGAGTAGTTTAACTCAGACCTTCGGGTCCATAGTTAGTAGCTAGATGGCTTCTTCTCTCTTTTTGGATCTCAATACAATGTTCTCCCCCTCTCTCGTGGAGATCTATTGGATGTAATCTTCTTTTGCGGTGTGCTTGTTGAGACCGATGAATTGTGGGTTTATGATCAAGTTTATCTATGAACAATATTTGAATCTCCTCTGAATTCTTTTATGTATGATTGGTTATCTTTGCAAGTATCTTCGAATTATCAGTTTGGTTTGGCCTACTAGATTGATCTTTCTTGCAATGGGAGAAGTGCTTAGCTTTAGGTTCAATCTTGCGGTGTCCTTTCCCAAAGGATGTGAGGGGCAGCAAGGCACGTATTGTATTGTTGCCATCGAGGATAACAAGATGGGGATTTATATCATATTGCATGAGTTTATCCCTCTACATCATGTCATCTTACTTAAAGCGTTACTCTGTTCTCATGAACTTAATACTCTAGATGCATCTTTGGATAGCGCTTCGATGTGTGGAGTAATAGTAGTAGATGCGAGGTGAGTCGGTCTACTTGTCTCGGACGTGATGCCTATATACATGATCATACCTAGATATCCTCATAACTATGCTCAATTACATCAATTGCTCAACAGTAATTTGTTCACCCACCATAGAATACTTATGCTCTTGAGAGAAGCCACTAGTGAAATCTATGGCCCCCGGGTCTATTCTCATCATATCAATCTCCATCACTTTATTGTTGCTTTGCTTTTTACTTTGCCTATTTTTATTTTACTTTGCATATCTATACTAAAAATACCAAAAATATTATCTATCATCTCTATCAGATCTCACTCTCTTAAGTGACCGTGAAGGGATTGACAACCCCTAATTGTGTTGGTTGCGTTGAGCTATTTGTTTTGTGTAGGCACGAGGGACTCGCGCGTAGCCTCCTACTAGATTGATACCTTAGTTCTCAAAAACTGAGGGAAATACTTACTCTACTCTGCTGCATCACCCTTTCCTCTTCAAGGAAATCCAACGTAGTGCTCAAGAGGTAGCAGGAAGATTTCTGGCGCCGTTGCCGGGGAGGTCTACGTGAAAGTCAACATACCAAGTACCCATCACAATTTCTTATCTCTCGCATTACATTATTTGCCATTTGCCTCTCGTTTTCCTCTCCCCCCCTTCACCCTTGCCGTTTTATTCGCCCTCTCTTTTCCGTTTGCCTTTTTCTCGCTTGCCCTTTGTTTGCTCGTGTGTTGGATTGCTTGTTTGTTGCGATGGCTCAAGATAATACCAAATTGTGTGACTTTACCAATACCAACAATAATGATTTCCTTAGCACTCTGATTGCTCCTCTTACCAATACTGAATCTTGTGAAATCAATACTGCTTTGTTGAATCTTGTTATGAAAGATCAATTCGCCGACCTTCCTAGTGAAGATGCCGCTACTCATCTGAATAGCTTCGTTGATATATGTGATATGCAAAAGAATAAAGATGTCGATAATGATATTGTTAAATTGAAGCTATTTCCTTTTTCGCTTAGAGATCGTGCTAAAGCTATGTTTTCGTCTTTGCCTAAAATTAGTATTGATTCTTGGAACAAGTGCAAAGATGCTTTTATCTCTAAGTATTTTCCTCCCGCTAAGATCATATATCTTAGAAGCGATATTATGAATTTTAAGCAACTTGATCATGAACATGTTGCACAAGCTTGGGAGAGAATGAAATTAATGATACGTAATTGCCCTACTCATGGTTTGAACTTGTTGATGATTATACAAAAAAATTATGCCGGATTGGATTTTGCTTCTAGAAATCTTTTAGATTCGGCCGCGGGAGGCACTTTTATGGAAATCACTTTAGGAGATCCTACTAAACTCCTAGATAATATTATGGTTAATTATTCTCAATGGCACACTGAAAGATCTACAAATGAAAAGGTGCATGCGATAGAAGAAATCAATGTTTTGAGTGGAAAGATGGATGAACTTATGAAATTATTTGCTACTAAGAGTGTTTCTTATGATCCTAATGATATGACTGTGTCTACTTTTATTGAGAATAATAATGAATCTATGGATGTGAATTTTGTTGGTAGGAATAATTTTGGTAACAACGCGTATAGAGGGAATTTTAATCCTAGGCCTTATCCTATTAATCCTTCTAATAATTATGGAAATTCCTACAACAACTCTTATGGAAATTTTAATAAGATGCCCTCTGAATTTGAGAATAGTATTAAAGAGTTTATGAAGTCACAAAAGAATTTCAATGCTTTGCTTAAAGAGAAATTGCTTAAAGTTGATGAATTGGCTAGGAACGTTGATAGAATTTCTCTTGATGTTGATTATTTAAAGCTTAGATCTATTCCTCCTAAGCATGATATCAATGAGTCTCTCAAAGCCATGAGAATCTCCATTGATGAGTGCAAGGAAAGAACCGCTATGATGCATGCTACGCAAGATGCCTTTACTAAAGCGTGTTCTTCCAATTCCTATGAAAATCAAGATGAAGATCTAAAAGTTATTGATGTGTCCCATATTAAATTTTTGTTTTGCAATATGAATCTTGATGAAACTGAATATGATCCACCCTTACCTAGACGGCATTCCAAAAATTCGGAGTATTTAGATCTTGATGATGAAATTGATAAAAGTGGGATTGAAAAAAATAAAACCCTAGATGTTGCTAAACCCACTATATTGGATTTCAAGGAATTTAATTATGAGAGTTACTCTTTAATTTATTGTATTTCCTTGTTGCAATCTGTGCTAAATTCTCCTCATGCTTATAGTCAAAATAAAGCGTTTACTAAACATATCGTTGATGCCTAGATGCAATCTTATGAAGAAAAACTTGAGTTGGAAGTTTCTATCCCTAGAAAACTCTATGATGAGTGGGAACCAACTATTAAAATTAAGATTAATGATCATGAATTTTATGCTTTATGTGATTTGGGTGCTAGTGTTTCCACTATTCCCAAAATTGTGTGTGATTTGCTAGATTTTCACGATTTTGATGATTGCTCCCTAAATTTGCATCTTGCGGATTCCACTATTAAAAAACCTATGGGAAGAATTAATGATGTTCTTATTGTTGCTAATAGGAATTATGTGCCCGTAGATTTTATCGTTCTTGATATAGATTGCAATCCTTCTTGCCCTATTATTCTTGGTAGACCTTTCTTTAGAACGATTGGTGCAATTATTGACATGAAGGAAGGGTATTAGATTCCAATTTCCATTAAAGAAAGGCATGGAACACTTCCCTAGAAAGAAAATAAAATTACCATATGAATATATTATGAGAGCCACTTATGGATTGCCTACCAAAGATGGCAATACCTAGATCTATCCTTGCTTTTATGCCTAGCTAGGGACGTTAAACGATAGAGCTTGTTGGGAGGCAACCCAATTTTATTTTAGTTTTTTGATTTTTCTTCTGTTTAGGAATAAATAATCCACCTACCTTCTGTTTATATGTGGTTTTATGTTTTAATTAGTGTTTGTGCCAAGTTAAACCTATAGGATTTTCTTGGATGATAGTTATTTGATCTTGCTGTAATTTCCAGAAACTTGCTGTTCATGAAAACAATTATTAAAAATCACCAGAACGTGATAAAATAGTGATTCAAATTGCTACTGATCGATAAACAAATTTCCTAGGTCTTCCTAATTTGGCCGATTTTTTGGAGTTCCAGAAGTTTGCGTTACTTACAGATTACTACAGACTGTTCTGTTTTTGACAGATTTTGTTTTTCATGTGTTGTTTGCTTATTTTGATGAATATATGGCTAGTAAAATAGTTTAAAAATCATAGAGAAATTGGAATACAGTAGGTTTAACACCAATATAAATAAATAATGAGTTCATTACAGTACCTTGAAGTGGTGTTTTGTTTTCTTTCGCTAACGGAGCTCACAAGATTTCTGTTGAGTTTTGTGTTGTGAAGTTTTCAAGTTTTGGGTGAAATCTTTTGATGGATTATGGAACAAGGAGTGGCAAGAGCCTAAGCTTGGGGATGCCCATGGCACCCCAAGATAATCCAAGGACACCAAAATTCAAAGCTTGGGGATGCCCGGAAGGCATCCCCTCTTTCGTCTACTTCCATCGGTAACTTTACTTGGAGCTATATTTTTATTCACCACATGATATGTGTTTTGCTTGGAGCGTCTTGTATGATTTGAGTCTTTGCTTTTTAGTTTACCACAATAATCCTTGCTGTACACACCTTTTGAGAGCCATACATGAATTGAAATTTGATAGAATACTCTATGTGCTTCACTTATACCTTTTGAGCTTTATAGTTTTGCTCTAGTGCTTCACTTATATCTTTTAGAGCACGGTGGTGGATTTGTTTTATAGAAAATATTGATCTCTCATGCTTCACTTAAATTATTTTGAGAGTCTTAAATAGCATGGTAATTTGCTTAATAATAATAATATGCTTGGTTCAAGATTTGTAGAACTTTCTTTTGAGTGCGTTGAATACTAAGAAAAGTTTGATGCTTGATAATTGTTTTGAGATATGAAGATGGTGATATTAGAGTCATGCTAGTTGAGTAGTTGTGAATTTGAGAAATACTTGTTTAAAAGTTTGTGATTCCGTAGCATGCATTATGGTGAACCGTTATGTGATGAAGTCGGAGCATGATTTATTTATTGATTGTCTTCCTTATGAGTGGCGGTCGGGACAAGCGATGGTCTTTTCCTACCAATATATCCCCCTAGGAGCATGCGCGTAATACTTTGCTTGATAACTTCTAGATTTTTGCAATAAGTATATGAGTTCTTTATGACTAATGTTGAGTCCATGGATTATACGCACTTTTCCCATCCTTCCACCATTGCTAGCCTCTCTAATACCGCACAAGACCTTTCGCGGTATCATACACCCACCATATACCTTCCTCAAAAAAGCCACCATACCTACCTATCATGGCATTTCCATAGCCATTCCGAGATATATTGCCATGCAACTTTCCACCGTTCCGTTTATTATGACACGCTCCATCATTGTCATATTTCTAGCATGATCAAGTAGTTGACATCATATTTGTGGCAAAGCCACTGTTCATAATTCTTTCATACATGTCACTCTTGATTCATTGCATATCGCGGTACACCGCCGGAGGCATTCACATAGAGTCAAACTTTGTTCTAAGTATCGAGTTGTAATTGTTGAGTTGTAAGAAAAATAAAAGTGTGATGATCATCATTTTTTAGAGCATTGTCCCAAGTGAGGAAAGGATGATGGAGACTATGATTCCCCCACAAGTCGGGATGAGACTCCGGACAAAAAAAAAGAAAAAAAAAGAGGCCATAAAAAAAGAGAGAAGGCCCAAATTAAAAAAAATGAATGAGAGAAAAAGAGAGAAGGGACAATGTTACTATCCTTTTACCACACTTGTGCTTCAAAGTAGCACCATGATCTTCATGATAGAGAGTCTCTCATTCTGTCACTTACATATACTAGTGGGAATTTTTCATTATAGAACTTGGCTTGTATATTCGGTGATGGGCTTCCTCAAAATGCCCTAGGTCTTCGTGAGCAAGCGAGTTGGATGCACACCCACTTAGTTTCTTTTGTTGAGCTTTCATATACTTATAGCTCTAGTGCATCCGTTGCCTGGCAATCCCTACGCACTCACATCGATATCTATTGATGGGCATCTCCATAGCCCGTTAATACGCCTAGTAGATGTTGGACTATCTTCCCCTCTTTTTGTCTTCTCCACAACCACCATTCTATTCCACATATAGTGCTATATCCATGGCTCACGCTCATGTATTGCGTGAAGATTGAAAAAGTTTTGAAAATGTCAAAAGTATGAAACAATTGCTTGGCTTGTCATCGGGGTTTGGCATGATTTAAATTCTTTGTGTGGTGAAGATAGAGCATAGCCAGACTATATGATTTTGTAGGGATAACTTTCTTTGACCATGTTATTTTGAGAAGACATAATTGCTTTGTTAGTATGCTTGAAGTATTATTATTTTTATGTCAATATGAACTTTTGTCTTGAATCTTTCGGAATCTGAATATTCATACCACAATTAAGAAGAATTACATTGAAATTATGCCAAGTAGCACTCCGCATCAAAAATTCTCTTTTATCATTTACCTACTCGAGGAATGGCGAGGAATTAAGCTTAGGGATGCCTCGATACGTCTCCAACGTATCTATAATTTTGATTGCTCCATGCTATATTATCAAGTGTTTGGGACCATATTGGGCTTTATTTTCCACTTTTATATTACTTTTGGGACAAACATATTATACAGAGGCCCAGCCAGAATAAATTAGTTTTTGCCCATTTCAGTGTTTCGAAGATACGGAATATCAAACGGAGTCCAAACGGAACGAAACCTTCGGGAACGTGATTTTATCAACAAATATGATCCAGGAGACTTGGACCCTCTGTCAAGAAAGCCACGAGGCGGTCACTAGGGTGGAGGGCGCCCCCCCCCCCCCCAGGGCGCGCCCCCTGCCTCGTGGGCCCCTCGAAGCTCCACCGACGTACTCCTTCCTCCTATATATACCTACGTACCCCCAAACGATCAGATACGGAGCCAAAAACCTAATTCCACCGCCGCAACCTTCTGTACCCACGAGATCCCATCTTGGGCACATTAGGAGCTCCCTCGGAAGGGGAATCCACCACGGAGGGCTTCTACCTCATCACCATAGCCCCTCCGATGAAGTGTGAGTAGTTTAACTCAGACCTTCGGGTCCATAGTTAGTAGCTAAATGGCTTCTTCTCTCTTTTTGGATCTCAATACAATGTTCTCCCCCTCTCTCGTGGAGATCTATTCGATGTAATCTTCTTTTTGCGGTGTGTTTGTTGAGACCGATGAATTGTGGGTTTATGATCAAGATTATCTATGAACAATATTTGAATGTTCGGTTGGACTCAAGATCAATTTTCATAAATCAACTCTTATACCCATTAACATTGATCACCAACATGCTAGTGAGTTAGCGGAGGTGTTCGGCTGCTCCGTTGGCACCTTGCCGTTCACCTACCTTGGTCTCCCCATGGGGACGACGAGGCCAAGTGTTCTTGAACTCATGCCGTTGGTGCACTCGATTGAAAGGAAAACTTCCACTGCCCTGTCACTGATGTCGTCGGGGGCCAAACTGACTCTGGTCAATTCGGTGGTGACCTCCATGCTGATCTATGCAATGTGTACAATCAAGCTGCACCCCAAAGTGATCGAACATCTTGACAAGCTGCAGACATCGCCTCTGGGCGAAGAACTCTGACGATGGGGTCAAAAACAATTCCCTTGCTGCCTGGGAGCTTGTTTGTCGACCAAAGCGCTGCGGTGGCCTTGGTGTTATTGATATCAAGACACAAAATGTTGCACTCCTCTTGAAGCACATGTTCAAATTCTACAATCGTGAGGATGTACCCTGGGTTGAGCTGGTCTGGGATGCATATTACAAAAACAAAATACCGCATGCAACTGAATTGGTGGGCTCCTTCTGGTGGAAGGACATGATGCAGCTCAGCGGGATTTTTCGGGGGATCACCAAAGTCATCCCAGGGGATGGCTCTAGTTCGCTGTTTTGGAAAGATGTCTGGTTTGGTGACAGTGACTCTATGCTGATGGACATGTATCCACGGGCCTTCTCCTTTTGCTTGAACGAGGATGACTCCATTGCTAAGGTACTCACGACAGCTGACCTGGCCATGATTTTCAGCCTGCCTCTTTCGATCAAGGCCAGGGAGGAGATCAGAGAGATCCAGCAGGGGTCCATGCATGTCCGGGTGGCCAATAACTGTGCTGACACTTGGGAATGCACACTAGGGCGTTTCTCTTCTAAAGGGTACTACAACCACTGTTTTAAGCAGATTGTGGCCGATGAGGCGTTTGGTTGGCTTTGGAAAGCCAAAAGCCCGATCAAGTTCAAACTGTTCGGGTGGCTGCTTCTGGTCGATCGCCTGAACACCAGGAACATGCTAAGGCGTAGACACTTTGCTGTCTCCTGGGACAACTATGCATGCATGTTCTGCCAGAACCCCCCCCCCCCACCCCCCCCCCACCCCCGAGGAAACTGTGGAGCACCTTTTCTTTACTTGTCCTTTTAGTCAGCGGTCTTTGAGTAAGGTTGGGATGTCATGGCGGGAAGCCAACAGATTAGCTCTCTTGCATGGGGGTAAAGATGGTTGGCAACGGCCCCTCTTCATGGATGTTTTTTGCTTGCTTGCTTGGAGTCCGTGGATGGAGAGAAACAACCAACACTTGTGGGGATTCCACACTCCTTGAGGCATGGCTAGCTAGATTCGAAAACCTCTTGAAGCTGGTAGTTCACAACTGTCAAGAGAAATTTCATCCTTTTCTCTCTGATTACATTGTAAGCTTGGGACGCTAGTCTTGGTTTTGATAGCTTGTACGGCCGGGGGGGGGGGCCTAAAACCCATTGTAACACACATGTAATTGTTCTCTTGTGAGTAATACAAAGGTCAGTGGGAGCCTCTCCCACTGTCGTTAACCTTCAAAAAAACAATATTTGAATCTTCTCTGAATTCTTTTATGTATGATTGGTTATCTTTGCAAGTCTCTTCGAATTATCAGTTTGGTTTGGCCTACTAGATTGGTTTTTCTTGCAATGGGAGAAGTGCTTAGCTTTGGGTTCAATCTTGCGGTGTCCTTTCCCGGTGTGATGAGGGGCAGCAAGGCACGTATTGTATTGTTGCCATCGAGGATAACAAGATGGGGTATTTATCATATTGCATGAATGTATTCCTCTACATCATGTCATCTTGCTTAAGGCGTTACTTTGTTTTCTTGAACTTAATAATCTAGATGCATGCTGGATAGCGGTCGATGAGTGGAGTAATAGTAGTAGATCCAGGAAGGAGTCGGTCTACTTGTCTCGGACGTGATGCCTATATACATGATCATACCTAGATATTCTCATAACTATGCTCAATTACATCAATTGCTCAACAAAGAATTTGTTCACCCACCGTAGAATACTTATGCTCTTGAGAGAAGCCACTAGTGAAATCTATGGCCCCCGGGTCTATTCTCACCATATCAATCTCCATCACTTTATTATTGCTTTGCTTTTTTACTTTGCCTTTTTTATTTTACTCTGCATTTCTATACCAAAAATACCAAAAATATTATCTATCATCTCTATCAGATCTCACTCTCGTAAGTGACCGTGAAGGATTGACAACCCCTATTCGTGTTGGTTGCGTTGAGCTATTTGTTTTGTGTAGGTACGAGGGACTCGCGCGTAGCCTCCTACTTGATTGATACCTTGGTTCTCAAAAACTAAGGGAAATACTTACTCTACTCTGCTGCATCACCCTTTCCTCTTCAAGGAAATCCAACGCAGTGCTCAAGAGGTAGCAGGGATGAAATAAAGATGTGCACCAAAAAAATAGGAGTCTAAGTTAGGAATACTTTTATCAGTTTTGTATCGGTCGGTTGTTTGCTAAAATATAAAGCATGCAATCCATTAGATAAGGAAAGGGTCGCTTGTTGTTTTAAACGTGAGAAAGAGTCCAGATTAGAAAGCATTGCTTCTCAACCAAGTAGATAGGTCCTATAAAACTAAGGTGCATGCATTGTAAAGGCCAGGTTATTTTTTATAAAATAGACACGATGTGTTTTCAAGGGTAGACACCTGTATCAAGTTTTAGAGGAATCTTTAGAAAACCTCTGTGTTGCAATTTCTTTATAGGAATTATTTTTGTGCGATAGTACCATTGTCGAGATTGGTTTTCTCGTGCTGAGCCGCAAGGTTCAAACCCTCTATTTCGTGTACATCGGCGTCTTGTGAGCGAGGCTACTCTTCTTTGAAGGTGGAGTGTCGTGAAAGGTCGGGCCGCAACAACAGATCGAGTCTCGCCATCGAGGTTCGGTTTACATCATATGGATTTGGTATGATTTGATTAGAACTAACCCGGACTGACGTTGTTTTCAGCAGAACTACCATGGTGTCGTTTTTTGTGCAGAAATGGAAGTTCTCGGAATGGGCTGAAAATTTACGGTGATTTTTTATGGACCAAAAGAGACCCCCAAAGCACAAGAGCTATGCCAAGAAGTGGACGAGGAGTCCACAAGCCCTCTAGGCGCGCCCTACCCCCTAGGGAGGGTGCTCCGGGCTTGTGGGCCCCTCGGGCACCCCTTGACGTGAGACCGACGCCAAAAATTCTTATAAATACCCAAACCTCTGAAAAGAACCCTAGATCAGAAGTTTCGCTGCCTCAAGCCTCTGTAGCCATGAAAAATCAGTCTAGGCCCTCTCCGACACCCTGCCAGAGGGGGCCATTATCACAGGAGGCCATGGAGGAGGAACTCTGAGGGGGCCATCATCACCATCGAGGTCAAGGACTAGAGGGATAACCTCTCTTTATCTAGAGGGGAGGCCATGGAGGAGGAAGCACAAGGGGGAGACTCTCTCCCCCTCTCTCTCGATGGCGCCGGAGTGCCGTCGGGGGAACCATCACCACGGTGTTCGTCTTCATCAACATCACCTTTTTCATCATCTTCCTCATCTCTTTTAAGCGGTCCACTCTCCCGCACCCCGCTGTAATCTCCTACTTGAACATGGTGCTTTATGCCACATATTATGATCCAATGATGTGTTGCCATCCTATGATGTTTTGAGTAGATTTCTTTTGTCTTTTGGGTTGATTGATGATCTAGATTGGTTTGAGTTGTATGTTTTATTTTGGTGTTGTCCTATGGTGCCCTCCATGCCGCGCACACATGAGGGATTCCCGCTGTAGGGTGTTGCAATACGTTCATGATTCACTTACAGTGGGTTGCTAGAGCGACAGAAGTTTAAACCCGAGTAAGGGGGTTGTTGCGAATGGGATAAAGGGGACTTGACATTTTAATGCTATGGTTGGGTTTTACCTTAATGATCTTTAGTAGTTGCGGGTGCTTGCTAGAGTTCCAATCATAAGTGCATATGATCCAAGTAGAGAAAGAATGTTAGCTTATGCATCTCCCTCATATAAAATTGCAAGGATTACTGATCTTGTTAACAATTGCCAAGGATAATTCCGCACACCGATCCATCATTATTCCACAATCCCTATTTATAATATATTGTAATATATGCTAACTTTATGTTAACAGCACCTATTTTTATATTTTAGTTCTCCCATATCATGTAAAGATATCCTCTTCATACCCACAACGTAGTTTTATTTCCCGTTTCTAGATGCAAGCAAACGTTCGGTGTACGTAGAGTCGTATCAGTGGCAGATAGGACTTGAGAGAATATTTATCTTACCTTTAGATCCTTGTGGGTTCGACAATCCATACTTATCACTCCGACCTTTGGAAATTGCTACGATGATTCCTTGCACTTGGGGATTATCAAGCTCTTTTCTGGCGCCGTTGCTGGGGAGCAATGGCGTGGGGTTGATATTCTCGTGTGTGTTTGTTTGCTTTCTTCACTAAGTAGATTTTGTTTTCCCTTTTGTTTTTGTTTTCTTTAGTTGCGGGTGAAACAAAAAAATACTTGCCTCTTATGCCTAAAAACTTTTTCAAAAAGAGAAGTGATTGAAAGGTTATGCATTGGAGAAGTGAGGGTCAACCTTGAACACTTGTGTTCATGCTCATGGAAACAATGTAGAATTTTTCATGGAAATTTCTCAAAAATAATTATCCCCTTGTATATATCCATTTTATTATAAAAATAATGTGCCAAATTTTGGTTTTAGGATGATTAGATTGCTTGTTTGCTATGTGCGGTGCAAAAATAGAAACTTTGGTTGTAGTGTGTGAATTTAAATTTTTAACTAGAACGTCAAAAGTTTCTGAAATTTATACACAGTACTGCTATAAAAAATTTATTTTGTCCTAATGTTTCGAAATTTTTGGAGTTACAGAAGTATACGAAGTTTCCAGATTTCTACAGACTGTCCTGTTTTTGACAGATTCTGTTCTCTATGTGTTGCTCGCTTATTTTGATGAATCTATGGGTTGTATCAGGGGGTATAAACCATGGTGAAGTTGGAATACAGTAGATAAAATGCTAATATGAAATCATAATGAGTTTACAACAGTACCTAAAGGTAGTGATTTGATTTATTATACTAACGGGTCTTACAAAGGTTTTGTTAAGTTTTGTGTGGATGAAGTGTTCGAAGATCGAGGAGTTATCGATATAAGAGGAATAAGGAGAGGCAAGAGTTCAAGCTTGCGGATGCCCAAGGCACCCCAAGTAATTATTTCAAGGAGACTCAAGCATCTATGCTTGTGGATGCCCCGGAAGGCATCCCATCTTTATTCTTCAACAATTATTGGTATACCTTGGTTTTATTTTGTTCACATGATATGCGTCTTTTGTGTTTATTTTTCTTTTATTTTCCTTTATGCACCATGCTAGTATGAGATAGTCCTTCATTGATTTATAGAAGGGATAATTAATTTGGTGCCCTTAGTTGTGTCCCACTCGGCAGGTTTACCCCTAGTTTCGGAAAACGCTTGTTCCTGCCCAAACCACTTTGCCCCTCTTATGCTTTTACCCTTTGACCGTTTGACCATCACTTTGAAAACTTCGTAAAAAAAATCATACTAACTCAGAAAAATCCAAATAAGATATCAAAATGTTCAGAAAAGCATCACCTATATGTGCATGTCATTTGCATTCATGAAAAAAGTGTTGGCTAGTCCCCATCTAAGTTTTAGCTCATATGATCTTAGCATGAACAATAAAATCTAAAAAACATCTAAAAATTCTAAAAAAATGGTGGCAAACTTTCACCAATGTTTTGAGTGCTTGCCAAGTTTCATAACGGAATGGCATTCGTGGAAGTCGTGGTAAAAAATTGAAATTTTGGACCATTGATTTTTGTTTTTTTGCCATGACCTCCACGAATGTCATTCCCATATGAAACTTGGCAAGCGCTCAAAACATTGGTCAAAGTTTGCCACCAAATTATTTTTAGAATTTTTAGAATTTTTTAGATTTTACTGTTCATGCTAAGATCATATGAGCTAAAACTAAGATGGGGACTGGCCAACACTTTTTTCATGAATGTAAATGACATGCACATATAGGTGATGCTTTTCTGAACATTTTGATATCTTATTTGAATTTTTCTGAGTTAGTATGAATTTTCTATGAAGTTTTCAAAGTGATGGTCAAACAGTCAAAGGGCAAAAGCATAAGAGGAGCAAAGTGGTTTGGGCAAGAACAAGTGTTTTTGGAAACTAGGGGTAAACCTGCCGAGTGTGACCCAACTAGGGGCAAAATCAATTATCCCTTTATAGAATGCTTCATGTGCTTCACTTAAATCTTTTGAGTATGGCTTTATAGAATGCTCTTTGTGCTTCACTTAAATCTTTTGAGTATGGCTTTATAGAATGCTTCGTGTGCTTCACTTATATATTTTGATATTGGATATTGGTCAATATATATTAATTGTAGAATGCTCTATGAACTTCACTTATATATTTTAGAGTTTGAATAAAATTATCATCAAAATTGGGCTTGGAAGAGTATCATTAAAATATCATTGTTTAGCTAAAAAGCTTTAAAGAAAAATGCTTGTTGGGAGACAACCCAGCATTTATACCTACTGTTTTTGTGTGTTCACATGATTAAGCTACTTTATTAATCATGTTTTATATTTTTTTTGTTTCAATAAAGTACCAAGTAAAGCCTTTGGAGTAGTGTGGATGATAGTTGACTTGATTCTATGCACAAACAGAAACTTTTGTTCCTAGTAACAGAATTGTTTAAAATTACTGGAGCGTCAAAAAATTCTGAACTTTTTACAGACGATTCATATATAAATTTTCTACGTTTTCCTAATTTTTCAGAAGTTTTGAAGTAACATAAGAATGGTTAGTGTTCAAATCATTACAGACTGTTCTATTTTTGACAGATTCTGTTTTCAATGCATAGTCTGCTTGTTTTCTAGTTTCTATGGCTTATATTTCTCAATATAAATTGTAGAAATGATATGGTATAGTAGGCATTGTGTGAGAACAATTATGAATCTTATCTTGACATTACCAAAGTGAATGATTTGCTCTTTATCATACTAACCCATTTCACGAAGTTCCGTTAAGTTTTGTGTAATTGAAGTTTTCAAGTTTTGGGTGAGATATCGATATGAGGAGAGTAAGGAGTGGAAATACCCTAAGCTTGGGGATGCCCAAGGCACCCTAAGGTAATATTCAAGGAAGACTCAAGCGCCTAAGCTTGGGGATGCCCCGGAAGGCATCCCCTCTTTCGTCTTCAAAACTATCAGTATACCTAACTTGGAACTATATTTGTATTCATCACATGATATGTGTTTTGCTTGGAGCGTATTTTCATTTTACTAGTTGTTTGAATAAAATCATTGGATCTGAGAGAGATTCCTCACATGGCTATTTAACTACTTGACTACTCATTGATCTTCACTTATATCTTTTTGGAGCAGTTTGTCATTTACTCTCGTGCTTCACTTATATCCTATGAGTAAATGGTTGAATGAATTGAATACCATAAATTTGAAATTATATATGTTTTATATGCTTATCCCATGGGGAGTAATGACTTCACATATAAGAAGTATAGGTGGTAAAATTTATTGAAAGTTAGCAAACACAACATTGGTCACTTGAACAATTCATGAAAGAATATTGAAGGAAGAGAGATTTCACATATAAATATACTATCTTGGGCATCTTCTATGATTGTGAGCCCCATTAATTATTTTCAAACTTGAGCAGATTAATTGAAGTTGGACAAGGAAGACAATGTAATGAGTTATGTTTGGGTCTACTTTTATAGAAGTTATATTGTTATGGATCCTCCAACATGTGGTGCTTGCTTAGGATCTTTTGCTAGCCAAAAATTTATACTAAGTAGAGATACTACTTGTGCATCCAAAAACCCTTAAACCCCGTTTCTTGCCATGAGTGTCCACCATATCTACCTATGGATTGAATAAGATCCTTCAAGTAAGTTGTCATCGGTGCAAAAAGCAATAACAATTGCTCCTAAATATGTATGATCTTTTATTGTAAGGGAAAATAAGGGTTGTATGGACTGGTTATGGTAAAGAAATAAAAGCGACGGACTGCATAATAAAGGTTGCTATCACAAAGGGTAATACAATGTGACATTCCTTTGCATTAAGGGTTTGCACATCCAAAATTAAAAAGCGCATGACAACCTTTGCTTCCCTCTGCGAAGGGTCTATCTTTTACTTTCATGTATTTACTTTTATGCAAGAGTCAATAGTATTCCTTCTTAGTTCAACCTCAGTTATTCTTTAGTTGGCAAGCATCATGTGGTGGGGAAAGATCCAAGCATATATGGATATTCAAATATATTTGATCATGAATTATTATTGTTGACAATTATCCATATGGTAAATAAGTTGGGAGACGAAACATTAAGCCCCTATCTTTCTCGTGTTCGACGGATGCTATTTGTTCTAAAAATATGCTTTGAGTGTTAGCAGTCATGGAAGACTATATGATAGTTGAGTATGTGGAATTTGCTAAATCAAAGCTCTTACATAGACCCTTCCTGAAAATAAGATGAATTGCAGTTGTTTGGTGACTGAAAGCATAGTTTGCTAGTTTTCAAGAAACTTTATGGTCTATACTTTAACATGTGAACAACTTGTTACTTGATCATGCGAAGTTTTATGAGATGAGCTACTATATATATATATATATATATATATATATATATATATATATATAATGATGCTATAAAAAGTGTCTGGAACTATCATTGATCAAATTTATGCACTATGCTAGCATTCACACTTCATAAATTATTTGTTTTATCATTTACCTACTCGAGGATGAGCAGGAATTAAGCTTGGGGATGCTGATATGTCTCCAACGTATCTATAATTTATGAAGTATCCATGCCATGTTTATAAAAAATTTATCCGGACTGATGTTGTTTTCAGCAGAACTACCATGGTGTCATTTTTCGTGCAGAAATAGAAGTTCTAAGAATGAGCTGAAAATTTACGGTGATGTTTTATGGACCAAAAGAGACCCCCGAAGCACAAGAGCTAGGCCAGGAAGTGGACGAGGAGTCCACGAGCCCTCTAGATCCACCCTACCCCCCAGGAAGTGTGCTCCGGGCTTGTGGGCCCCTCGGGCATCCCCTGACGTGAGACCGACGACAAAAATTCTTATAAATACCCAAACCCCCTAAAAGAACCCTGGATCGAAAATTCCGTCGCCGCAAGTGTAACATCCGAAAATTCTAAATTTTGGAATGTTATAATAATAAAAATATATGATTGTTTGATTGATTGTTGAGTGATTGATTGACTGAAAGTGAGTGGAATTTGAAGCTTTTGAAAGTTGAATGAGAGGGAATAAAAGGGCCTTCCCAAAGCCTTCATCTTTGCGATTTGATGTCCATGAATTCAAATTCATTTCATCACAAAACTCTAGAATGAAGATGATATGAATTCTTCCATTTGAAATGAAAAGAGTTTTGAAAAGATTTGAATTCCATCTGAAAACATTTCAAATTCAAAACTTTATGCAACTCAATGATTTTCAGGAGAGAAGATCAAATGACTTCTTCAATTATATGAAATACGAGTTGGAAGTTACAAAGAATCAAATTGAAAGTCATTTGGAAGTATTTTGAAACTGCCTTTCAATTTGGAATTATTTGGATTTTATTCAAATTATTTTTCTCCTAAAAATAAATAAATGGAAACCAGGGCAAAATGATTCCCTTCAATGGAAAATTAGGAGAAAATAAATTTGAAATCATTTTGTTTTTTTAAATGATTTTTATTGAGTTTTATTGCAACAGTAGCTCTGTTTACTTTGTTTAAATTTTGTTGATTTTATTTGGACTGGAAAATATGTTCATGTTTTAGGATTTCGTTTTCTGAACATTTTGATATATAATATGCCTATATATAGTTTTTTCTAATACTTACTTTGTTTTAGTTTTCCTTGCTGTGGTTAAAAAAACGCGCGTGGCCCAGTGCCCTACCGCACCAGGCCGGCCCTTCTCCCTCTCGCGCGCGCCAGCCGCTTTCCCATCGGCCGCCCGAAACCCTCCCTCGCTCACTGTCAGCCGACAATGGGCCCCGCCTCCTTCTTCTTCCCTTGCCCAAGCTAGAGCGCTCGCCACACCGCCGAAATCCCGGAGATCTCGGGATCCTCTCCCGATCCGCCTGCTCCCAAGTCTCTTCCCCTATATATACTCCTTCCTCGACCGATTCCGCCCCAAAGCCCCTCCGAGAACCCCGCCTCCTTCTCAATTGCTTTCATGGGAGCTGGCGCCGCGGCGCCATTACCTTGCCCGCTCGTGTCGACCTCCTAGAGCTCTCCTACCACCACCGAACGCCCGCCTTACTATCACGCATCTCTGGTGCACTCCCCGGAGCTCTAGAACTATCGGAGCGCCGGCACCGCCGACGCACGAACGCCAACGCCGCCTCGACCTCGCCGCCGACCTCCTCCGTCCACCTACGCCACCATCTCGACCATCGCTGGACTCGCCGTCGAACGCCGCGTCCACCCGTGCCCTCTCCGGAGCGCGCCGACGACAGGAGCGCCGCCGACGACGACGTCCGAGCCGCTCGCCGTCGACCTTCCTCGCGGTGAGCTCTCCACTCCCCCTCCACCGTACGATCTGGTATTGACGCGCTAGATTAGATCTAACGAACGGTTAGGTTTTTTTTCTGTTTATAGATCGGTTTAGTTCCGGTTCGTCACGGTTTTATGCGGTTTAGATCGGTCCAGGTCTAGTCGGTTTAGCCGATCGGTCTTTCCGTTTTAGCCCGTACGCGTTACTGTTATCATACGGCCGAGCGTAGCTTAGTTACAAAACGCACACCCCGTAGGCCCAGTTACAGCCCGCTACGTAGCTAGTGCCTGGTTGTTGTTTTTTTTCGTTTCTGTTAAAAAAACAGAAATAGTTTCAATCTTATTTTGCTTGTATCTTTTAGCCTACTTAATGTTTTTGAGTGATTCCAATTGCACCGTGTCAAAAATTTGTTGAAGTTTCTGTTAGTTCAATTTTATTTCACATTTGAGCAGCTTAAATTTGTGTTTGGATGAATTTTCTCAAATCACTAAATTTGAGCTATTTTGAGTTAGGAATATTATTTTCGACCGATTCTTTTTGCTCCTGGTCTCTAGGACCTTTGTTTATCCAGTGTATTTAGTATTTTATTTTTAGGTTAATTTAAATTAGGATTTTAGCAAAACAGTATTGTTTTACTTATAGTTCAGTTTTAGCCTTTTCTTTATTGTTTTTATTACTTTTTATTTTTTTATTTTTGTCAGTTTGACAAAATTAGTTGTGTTTCTGTTAGACAACAGGAGAAAATTCTATTTTTATTTCAAAAAAATTATTTTCCTTAGTTTTGTATGAAACCTTCTATAGGTCATAGTTAGAGTTTTATAAAAGCTTTTTATTTGTTTCTTTTTGCAAATAAAATTTTATGAAAAATACTTTCTGTTAACTGAGTAGTTTAACTTTTTATTTTCTGTTAAATTATTAGTTTAGTGTTTTAATTGCTGTTAAGTTTTTTTTACTTAGGGCAAAACTATGTTAGATGCTTGTAGCAAAGTCATAGATTTTGGTTAGTAGTTTTCTTTCTAGTTTTATTTGAAGCTTCTTTGGACTTTGTTGGAGTTTTATTATTGAGTTTTTATTATTATTTTGTTTTAATTGTTATTTTGAGTGTTAGTATTGCTTGCTAGAATGATTGCTTATGTGAATGCTATGTTTGACTTGTATAGATTTTCTTCGAAGAGTGACGAATAGTTCTATCAAATTTTGTGAGAGTGTTGTTATCTTCATCAATGTACCAGGCAAGTTCACTTTGACCATGTTTTTCATACCTATGTGTTTTATTGCATCTAGTGTCATCTTCGCAACAATCCCTCCAGTAGTGATATTGAATTCTTGTAGTTGAGTAGTATGCATGAGGTAGGAACCCATCACCTGTTACCAAGCCCGGACGTTATTTATTTTAATGCTACGCTATAGTAGACGGGGTTGGGTATGAGTGCACGAGAGTGGTGTGAAGAAGGAGGACTCTACGTCAATGAAGACAACTCCATGATGGAATCTGCAAGGATCTGCATCTTCAAGGCCTCAAGACTTCAAGACTCGAGACAAGAATTCAATACACGCCATCGGGTGAAGGACGGTTGTGGGCACCTGGAGAAACCAGTGGTTGGCGGGATGCATGGAGAAGCGCCATGACATCTTGCGGAAAGCTTCACCTGTGCTCAAAGAGACGGAAGAATACTTCATGCCCGGAATCTTACCTGTGAAATCGCAAGTCACTATGGGCTCTGGCTTGGTTGACCTTAGTTGTGACTCTGGCTGGGACGGTGCTAGCAGATGTAGAACTACGGTAGGATTGGATGAGCACCGGACAGTGGTCAGGGGAACTCTTCGGAAGACCATGTTTCGGTCGTCTTGTTCTCAAACACCACGAAGTGCGAACGTAAGAAGAGGGATCGAATCTTGCGGGTAAAGTGTACAAACCTCTGCAGAGGGTTAAAACCTAATCGATTAGCCGTGTCCCGATTACGGACAATTTGAGCATCTGGACTTGGATCTATCTCGGAACTCTCAACACCGGATTGATAACTTAATTGTGGGCAACTTATGATGATTTTGGGCTATGAGACATCGGTTGGCGGAACCATGTGATGATAGAAAACTCCATAGTACAGACTTCATTTATTCCTTTGATGTAGGGAAAATAAATCATCTTTTACGCATAAACAAAACTCGGATACGAGCCACAAAGCCATATTGCATATAGTATAGTTTTATCATCTGTTTTCTCATGTTGTGATCTTGCGGTACATTCAATGTCTTGACCTACACGGCTGCAACGTATCATGTTGCGTATATGTTTCTTCAAGCGAGTAAGAGTGCAGTGCAGGTTACGGTCTACACTCAACTTTGCCGATGGTGTTGATGGGACTCCACACCCGACTATTTGTTTCATTGTGACTTATGAGGTATATATCAGTTTACGTTATTTATACATGTGATTGCACTTTGATATAAACATTGATGTCTTGTGTGCCAAAGATATCGATCCGTGGATGGCACAGACACACAGAGACTTGACCGTCTGAGGTCGGGTCGCTACAGATATGGTATCAGAGCACAAGTTGGCTGTAGAACGTGACCCTAGAAATCGGAAAGCCCCTAGGACAGGATGTCTCAAAAAAATTTATTTTCAAAAGGATCCTTTACTTCTCGTCTTTTTTGATTTTATCAAGTAGTTCCTCTGACCTCAAATAGTTAGAATATACACCTTTCCTTTTGACCACATGGAAGATCAATGAAGTCACTCCAAGAATTAAAGATATCGGACAACCGATGGCCATTTCAGAGTAAAGAGGATTTCACCATGCGTTGGAAGAATTGCAGCTGCAACAATTGAAGACTCAAGACTTGAAGAATTTGAACTTCCTGAAGAATTATTTGACCTTTAGAGACCAAACCCCTGTTATACACCTACGTTAGATGCGATGATTTGTGAGCTGTCATTTGTTTGATGTTTTCCGACGGCCCCAAAATAAAACTCATTTTTTTTCAAAACTATTGTTTGTATTGTGTGTATATCCCTCCCCACCTCTCTCATATCTCATCCCAAAACTTTTGGACCCCATAGATGATGAATGAAGTTGGACTGATATTCTCTGGACCGAAGACTCAGCCGGAGGCAAAATTATGGATTCAGAATATGGAGGATCACTTCAGGAACAACTTGATTGGAAGCAAGTATGAGGTTCAATATGCTCTTCGGTACTTTACAAAAAGTGCTACAACCTGGTGGAAAATGCATCAAGCCATACAAGGATGCAACGGAGCAAGAACTTGGGAGGAATTCAAAAAGACTCTGTTGAGATCACGTCTCATCCGGAAACACTGGGATAACCTGATGAAGAAACCTTGTGCTTGCAAGATTTGTGGAGAAATAGGACACACCAATGAAGAACACAAGGATGGATGCCCTCATTGTGAAGGAAATCACCCTGCTAAGGAAGGCCCAACTAGTCAGATGACTTGTTTCTTGTGTGAAGGAACCACCCACTACCCGACGCAGTGTCACATTTACCCCACGGTGCAACAAACTATTCATAAGCAGGAAGAAGGAATGAAGGAAGCCCTCAAGGAAGGTCTAGAAGAACCTGTGATGAAGGAAGATGTTGAAGAACCCGATGGAGAAGGCCTAATCAGATTCTACTCCAACGCTTGCTATTCATGTGGAGAAGAAGGACATTATTCCCAGTATTGCACGAAGGAAAGCCAAGAGTATCTCAGAGGCTTCCCGACAGCAGAAGTGAAGCTTGACCCTCGACAAATAGAAGCTCTGATCATTACGGAGAAATCCATGAAGAGAAAACGAAGGCATCCTCAGAACAACCCAATTTCTGCAGAAAAGGACCTGAGTCATATCACTTGTTACGGATGCAAGGATTTAGGTCATTATGCTAGCAAATGCCCAGCAAGGAAGCGGGACATTTTTCTGGGGAATGTTCAGATCAGAAGAAAGCTGGAGCTGAGTAGTTGAGATTTGGATATGGATAATAAGAGTGCTAGAAAGCAATTTTTTTCATGAGTACAATAAGTTGACTTATGTAATGGGTGCTCAGAGTTTGTAATGGATTCATGAAATCAATAAAGTTAAAGTGTCCTAATTCCATATGTTGAATTGTATGAGTTGTTACGCTATGAACACAGATGTTGACCATTTTCGAGGATATGAGAAATATGGTTTTATGGGTAAAATTGTGCATTTCACCTTAAGGGTGGCAGTACCCTATGAGAACATTTAATTTATGGAAAGGGAAATGTGTCCCAAAGATTGGAGTTTGGATAAAATAAGTATGAGTTGTATTCTAATATTTTGGTTACCTCAGGAGTATGAAGGAATGAAGTAATATTGGATTCAAATGAGATGTAATGTTGAAATATGGAACAATTGTAGCTCCAATGATGAGTTAAAGCTATGCAAGTATTGAAGTGGGCCCACAACCCACAGGCCCAGGAATTAATAAGGATCAAGTACTCCCTGGAGGAAGAAATTTTGGAAGAAGCTGTGATTTCGTCAGCAAATGTTTCATAGGAGATTACGTAAAAACCTAAGAGTTGTGAAGAACGATGGATGTTTTGTTCAGCTTGCAGAATCAATGGATTTACGCGAACCCAGTTCGAGGACGAGAGAAATTCTGCAAAGCTTGTGAGGATGCCCGAGTGTTAGAAATACGAGATTCGCTAAACCTTATCTGAGGTAATGATCTGGGTGCAGAATGGATTAATCACCATACCGACTTACTCTTGTCATTCGCTCTTGCTATTTGGAATGGTAAATCTGAGTGACTTACCCATAGTAGAGAGACGACGATGTCAAAGCCTTGTTTAAACCCTAGAATGGTAGGACGGTTGATCCATGTACAGGCAACCGTTGCCAATCGTAGGATATACGGTGAGATTTAGCCGAGACCCATTTCCTGTAGAAGAAACCATACATGGTTGACCGCCACGAGATTTTCGATAGTTGTTTAGTATTGGCGACACACCTATCAGATCTGAAGACCCAATCTCAGAAGAACCTCGCCAGGATTAAAGGAGACGTGTTTGAGGAAAAGTTTGTGACCCTACCGGAAGAGCCTCAATGAAGGAGTTATTCCAGAGAGTATGAGAAGACCGACACCATCAACCCAAAGGGACGGATTACATGAGTTCAATCAGAAAAATAACCGTGCTTTTAAGTGTGGTAGCACACTAGACCATTCCGATCAAAAGATTTGCTAGAAGACCCCCAACCCCTAACCTTTTCTTGCTAGCCTCTTCGAATCTCGAGGACGAGATTCATTTTAAGTGTGGTAGTTTGTAACATCCGAAAATTCTAAATTTTGGAATGTTATAACAATTAAAATATATAATTGTTTGATTGATTGTTGAGTGATTGATTGACTGAAAGTGAGTGGAATTTGAAGATTTTGAAAGTTGAATGAGAGGGAATAAAAGGGCCTTCCCAAAGCCTTCATCTTTGCGATTTGATGTCCATGAATTCAAATTCATTTCATCACAAAACTCTAGAATGAAGATGATATGACTTCTTCCATTTGAAATGAAAAGAGTTTTGAAAAGATTTGAATTCCATCTGAAAACATTTCAAATTCAAAACTTTATGCAACTCAATGATTTTCACGAGAGAAGATAAAATGACTTCTTCAATTATATGAAATACGAGTTGGAAGTTACAAAGAATCAAATTGAAAGTCATTTGGAAGTATTTTGAATTTGGAATTATTTGGATTTTATTCAAATTATTTTTCTCCTAAAAATAAATAAATGGAAACCAGGGTAAAATGATTCCCTTTAATGGAAAATTAGGAGAAAATAAATTTGAAATCATTTTGTTTTTTTAAATGATTTTTATTGAGTTTTATTGCAACAGTAGCTCTGTTTACTTTGTTTAAATTTTGTTGATTTTATTTGGACTGCAAAATATGTTCATGTTTTAGGATTTCGTTTTCTGAACATTTTGATATATAATATGCCTATATACAGTTTTTTCTAATACTTACTTTGTTTTAGTTTTCCTTGTTGTGGTTAAAAAAACGCGCGTGGCCCAGTGCCCTACCGCACCAGGCCGGCCCTTCTCCCTCTCTCATGGCATGACCTTTCCCATCGGCCGCTTGAACCCCTCCTCGCTCACTTACATCGTGACAATGGGCCCCGCCTCCTTCTTCTTCCCCTTGCCCAAGCTAGAGCGCTCGCCACCGCCGCCGGAATCCCGGAGATCTCGGGATCCTCTCCCCGATCCGCCCCCTGCTCCAAGTCTCTTCCCCCTATATATACTCCTTCCCCTCGACCGATTCCGCCCCAAAGCCCCCTCCGAGAACCCCCGCCTCCTTCTCAATTGCTCGCCGGAGCTGAGCGCCGCCGCCGCGCCATTACCTTGCCCCGCTCGTGTCTGACCTCCTAGAGCTCTCCTACCACCACCGAACGCCCTGCCTACTACTGCCGCATCTCCTGGTGCACTCCCCGGAGCTCTAGAACTAACGGAGCGCCGCCACCGCCGATGCCCGAACGCCAACGCCGCCTCGACCTCGCCGTCGACCTCCTCCGTCCACCTACGCCACCATCTCGACCACCGCTGGACTCGCCGTCGAACGCTGCGTCCACCCGTGCCCTCTCCGGAGCGCGCCGACGACAGGAGCGCCGCCGACGACGACGACCGAGCCGCTCACCGTCGACCTTCCCCGCGGTGAGCTCTCCACTCCCCCTCCACCGTCCGATCTGGTATTGACGCGCTAGATTAGATCTAACGAACGGTTAGGTTTTTTTTCTGTTTATAGATCGGGTTAGTTCCGGTTAAATCACGGTTTTATGCGGTTTAGATCGGTTCAGTCTAGTCGGTTTAGCGGTCGGTCTTTCCGCTTTTAGCCCGCATATCGTTACTGTTATCATACGGCCGAGCGTAGCTTAGTTACAAAACGCACACCCGTGAGGGCCCGATTACAGCCCGCTACGTAGCTAGTGCCTGGTTGTTGTTTTTTTTCGTTTCTGTTAAAAAAAACAGAAATAGTTTCAATCTTATTTTGCTTGTATCTTTTAGCCTACTTAATGTTTTTGAGTGATTCCAATTGCACCGTGTCAAAAATTTGTTGAAGTTTCTGTTAGTTCAATTTTATTTCACATTTGAGCAGCTTAAATTTGTGTTTGTATGAATTTGCTGAAATCACTAAATTTGAACTATTTTGAGTTAGGAATATTATTTTCGACCGATTCTTTTTGCTCCTGGTCTCTAGGACCTTTGTTTATCCAGTGTATTTAGTATTTTATTTTTAGGTTAATTTAAATTAGGATTTTAGCAAAACAGTAATGTAATACTTATAGTTCTGTTTTAGCCTTTTCTTTATTGTTTTTATTAGTTTTAATTTTTTTATTTTTGTCACTTTGACAAAATTAGTTGTGTTTCTGTTAGACAACAGGAGAAAATTCTATTTTATTTCAAAAAATTTATTTTCCTTATTTTTGTATGAAACCTTCTATAGGTCATAGTTAGAGTTTTATAAAAGCTTTTTATTTGTTACTTTTTGCAAAAAAAAATTTATGAAAAATACTTTCTGTTAACTGAGTAGTTTAACTTTTTATTTTCTGTTAAATTATTAGTTTAGTGTTTTAATTGCTGTTAAGTTTTTTTTACTTAGGGCAAAACTATGTTAGATGCTTGTAGCAAAGTCATAGATTTTCGTTAGTAGTTTTTCTTTCTAGTTTTATTTGAAGCTTCTTTGGACTTTGTTGGAGTTTTATTATTGAGTTTTTATTATTATTTTGTTTTAATTGTTATTTTGAGTGTTAGTATTGCTTGCTAGAATGATTGCTTATGTGAATGCTATGTTTGACTTGTATAGATTTTCTTCGAAGAGTGACGAATAGTTCTATCAAATTTTGTGAGAGTGTTGTTATCTTCATCAATGTACTGAGCAAGTTCACTTTGACCATGTTTTTCATACCTATGTGTTTTATTGCATCTAGTGTCATCTTAGCAACAATCCCTCCAAAGAGTGATATTGAATTCTTGTAGTTGAGTAGTATGCATGAGGTAGGAACCCATCACCCTGTTACCAAGCCCGGGACGTTATTTATTTTTAATGCTACGCTATAGTAGACGGGGTTGGGTATGAGTGCACGAGAGTGGTGTGAAGAAGGAGGACTCTACGTCAATGACGACAACTCCATGATGGAATCTGCAAGGACTGCATCTTCAAGGCCTCAAGACTTCAAGACTCGAGACAAGAATTCAATACACGCTACTGGGTGAAGGACGGTTGTGGGCACCTGGAGAAACCAGTGGTTGGCGGGATGCATGGAGAAGCGCCATGACATCTTGCGGAAAGCTTCACCTGTGCTCAAAGAGACGGAAGAATACTTCATGCCGGAAGCTTACCTGCAATCGCAAGTCACTATGGGCTCTGGCTTGGTTGACCTTAGTTGTGACTCTGGCTGGGGCGGTGCTAGCGGATGTAGAACTACGGTAGGATTGGATGAGCACCGGACGGTGGTCGGGGAACTCTTGAGGAAGACCATGTTTGGTCGTCTTGTTCTCAAACACCACGAAGTGCGAGAACGTAAGAAGAGGGATCGAATCTTGCGGGTAAAGTGTACAAACCTCTGCAGAGGGTTAAAACCTAATCGATTAGCCGTGTCCATTACGGACAATTTGAGCATCTGGACTTGGATCTATCTCGGAACTCTCAACACCGGATTGATAACTTAATTGTGGGCAACTTATGATGATTTTGGGCTATGAGACATCGGTTGGCGGAACCATGTGATGATAGAAAACTCCATAGTACAGACTTCATTTATTCCTTTGATGTAGGGAAAATAAATCATCTTTTACATAAACAAAACTTCAGACACAGAGCCACAAAGCCATATTGCATATAGTATAGTTTTATCATCTGTTTTCTCATGTTGTGATCTTGCCGGTACATTCAATGTACTGACCTACACGGCTGCAACGTATCATGTTGCAGATATGTTTCTTCCGACGAGTAAGAGTACAGTACAGGGTTACGGTCTACACTCAACATGCCGATGGCGTTGATGGGACTCCACACCCGACTATTTGTTTCCGCTGTGACTTATGAGGTATATATCAGTTTTACGTTATTTATACATGTGATTGCACTTTGATATATACATTGATGTACTATGTGTGCCAGCATACTGATCCAGGGATGGCACAGACACACAGAGACTTGACCGTCTGAGGTCGGGTCGCTACAGCAAGCCTCTGTAGCCACGAAAAATCAATCTAGGCCCTCTCTGGCACCCTGCCGGAGGGGGCCATCATCACCGGAGGCCATGGAGGAGGAACCCGGAGGGGGGCATCATCACCATGGAGGCCAAGGACCAGAGGGAGAACCTCTCTCCATGTAGGGGGAGGCCATGGAGGAGGAGGCACAAGGAGGGGACTCTCTCCCCCTATCTCATTCTCTCGGTGGCGCCGGAGTGCCGCAAGGGGAACCATCGCCGCGGTGATCGTCTTCATCAACATCACCTTCTTCATCACCTTCCTCATCTCATTTAAGCGGTCCAGTCTCCCGCACCCCGCTGTAATCCCCTACTTCAACATGGTGCTTTATGCCACATATTATGATCCAACGATGTGTTGCCATCCTATGATGTTTTGAGTAGATTTATTTTTCTTTTGGGTTGATTGATGATCTAGATTGGTTTGAGTTGTATGTTTTATTTTGGTGTTGTCCTATGGTGCCCTCCCTGCCACGCACACGTGAGGGATTCCCGCTGTAGGGTGTTTCAATACGTTCATGATTCGCTTATAGTGGGTTGCTAGAGTGACAGAAACTTAAACCCGAGTAAGGGGTTGTTGCATATGGGATAAAGGGGACTTGATACTTTAATGCTATGGTTGGGTTTTACCTTAATGATCTTTAGTAGTTGTGGATGCTTGCTAGAGTTCCAATCATAAGTGTGTATGATCCAAGTAGAGAAAGTATGTTAGCTTATGCCTCTCCCTCATATAAAATTGCAATAAGGATTATAGATTTTGTTAACAATTGCCTAGGATAATTTCGCACACTGATCCATCATTATTCCACACTCGCTATATAATATATTGTAATATATTCTAACTTTATGTTAACAGCAACTATTTTATATTTTAATTCTCCGATATCATGCAAAGCTATCCTCTTCATACCCACAACGTAGTTTTATTTCTCGTTTCTAGATCGAAGCAAACGTTCGGTGTACGTAGAGTCATATCAATGGCAGATAGGACTTGAGAGAATATTGATCTTACCTTTAGCTCCTTGTGGGTTCGACAGTCCATACTTATCACTTCCCCCTTTGGAAATTGCTACGATGATTCCTTGCACTTGGGGATTATCAGCCCCCCCTGTCGGTGTCAAAACCGGCGGATCTCGGGTAGGGGGTCCCGATCTGTGCGTCTTAGGCTGATGGTAACATGAAGCAAGGGACACAATGTTTACCCAGGTTAGGGCCCTCTCGATGGAGGTAAAACCGTACTTCCTGTTTGATTAATATTGAAGATATGGGTAGTACAAGAGTAGATCTACCACGAGATCGTAGAGGCTAAACCCTAGAAGCTAGTCTATGATGGTACGATTGTAATTGTGATCGGCCTTCTAAGGACCAACCTCTCCGGTTTATATAGACACCGGAGAGGGCTAGGGTTTACATGGAGTCGGTTACAAGGAAGGAAATACAATATCCGGATCACCAAGCTTGCCTTCCACGCCAAGGAGAGTCCCATCCGGACACGGGTCGAAGTCTTGAGTCTTGTATCTTCACGCTTCAATAGTCCGGATGTTGTACATAGTCCGGCTGTCCGGATACCCCCTAACCCAGGACTCCCTCAGTAGCCCCTGAACCAGGATTCAATGACCATGAGTCCGTAGCATGATCTTGTCTTGGCATTGCGGCGGGTTCCTTCTCCGAGTACTCCAAAGTAATTATCGAACACTTAGATCGTGTCCGGATCCGTGAGGTGATTCTCACACACCATTATAGCATAAATCTGATCTGCCAGCAATCTTTGTACGTCGTGTCTTCGCATCGTGGCCCGGTTCAACACGAACCGGTGTTTTTTTGCCCTACCTCGACCCGAGTTGCGAGGCGGTTTTATTGGCACGCCATGTCGAGGCAGAGATCGTGTTCCTCTTATTACGGGATCTTCCATCAACGCGGGCGCGTAGCCCCACGACGACTGTTGGCATGACTCCGTGTGTCGTTGGGTAAACCTCAAGCGGTCACCCTAAGAACTCTTGATATTCACCCCCTTTATAAAAGGGGCCGAGGCCTATGCCTTTTTTCCACCTCCCGCGCACCTTCTCGCACATCGAGTTCTAACACCCGAGGCCTAAGCTCCAACACCCTAGATCCTCCAATATGTCCAGATCCAACCCTCAAGGCCGGTGGGTGGCCTCCTCGATTCAAGAGGAGGACATTGTGAAGCTTAGGGCGGTTGGATATTTGACCGCCGACATCAAGCGGGCTTCTGCTCGGGGCAGGTCATCCCTACATCGGAGCCCAATGAGAGCGTTGTATTTGTCCCTCACTTCCTCATGGCTTGGGCCTCACCCTCGATCCTTTTGTGAGGGGGCTCATGTTCTATTACGGGTTGGATTTCCATGATCTAGCTCCGGACGCTATCCTCCACATCTCGTCGTTCATCATAGTGTGCAAGGCGTCACCCCACACTTCGGCTTATGGCTCAAGACCTTCAATGTGAAGCTGAAGATGATCGAGGGGCAACACGCGAAGTGCGGAGGTGCCATAATAAGCAAGAACGCCGACACCCCATAGCCAGAGGGTTCTTTTCCCGAAGTATCCGATGTATGGCAACGGAGGTGGTTTTATGTTACGGCTCCCGAGGCACAAAGTGGGTGGCCGCCCCGAGTTCCGCTTTCGGGCCCCCGTCTGGCGGGCGTCTTGAACCGACGTAGGACGGAATTGGGGGCCCGCTGATGATGTACCTGTACTGCAGAGCCACATACGGGAGCTTCTAGAGAGAGATATTAATCTTGTCAACATAATGCAAGTGATGCTAATCCGACGGATGTTGCCGTGCCAACGCCGGCCTCTCCGGATGTGGGAGTTCAACCCAGAGGGTCCGCGGACTGTTAAGCATTTCTTTGGCTTGAAGCTCGAAGGGATGTGCAAATTATTCTTCGGACCGAAAGTAGAGTGTCCAGACACCGCCGAGGATGCGGGCCTAAGCTGCAATCGCCTAGATACCCCAGTAAGTAACCTTGATACTGGACACCTTATTTTGTATTTATCATAGTAGTTATTCTGAAACTCATCCATGGCCAGGAATGGCTTAGCAAGGCGGAGAGAATCAGGTGTCCGGCGCCACTTCCCGAAGGCTCGCCTGGCCCCACCATGGCCAAGATGCTTGACCGGGTACTCAGCAGGATGCCCTCAAGGAAAGACAAGGAGAAGAACGAAGAAACCAAACTTCACACGCTACGCATCCGAACCGGGGGAATTGTTACCTCCCCTAAGGAGGATAGTCAGGAAGGGGAGGCCAAAGCCTCCTCCCCGCGTGGTAAGAAGAGGGCCGCCTCCATAGACTTGGAGACGGAGATGCCCAAACCAGGGAAAAAGGTATCACCAGGGGGCTCTGCCCCGACGGGCACCCTTACCGCGTCATGCCCGCCAACGGGCCAGCCCTCCAACGAGTTGTATGTCAATCGTTAACTCAAAGGTGATGCATTTCTCCTAGATCAATAACCAGGATCCTTCTTTTGCAGTCCGGTTAGCAGCTCTTCTCAACAGAGTTCGTCTTCGGGGGATCTTCCTCCGGAGATGATGGAGAGCGAAACCCCACCCACCTCTCCGACTCATGAAGCGGGCGACACCGAGGTATCACACGAAGGAGTCCGAACCCGTCGAAGCCGGAAGCCGATGCGTCGGCCGCCCTGAGCCCGGAGCATTCGGCTCCCACGGGGGGCAATGAGAAGGGTCCGACACAGTGCGATGTCCGGCCGGACGTACCAACAGGCCTACTAGAGCGAGTTGCGCTCTCGGGGGAGCACCGCTCATTAATGAGCGCGGTACTGAAGAAGATTTCATCCGCCATAAGCGGTTTGAATGAAGCATTTACAAGCCTGCTCAGAGGCTTTGAGGTATGTAGTGAAAAATACACTATTTTTTTGCTGTGAGGCATGCGCTAGGTGTGCTCCATATAGATTGTAGCCTCGAGACTACGGTTTGCCCGCCGAGGCGGCAAACGGGGATCATATATAAATGATTGCTGTACAAACGCGGTATCGATGGGGTCCGGCCGCCGACCAATCCATTGAAGTTGCCGAACTAACGAGGCAGATCGGATCTATTGATGCCGATATCACGCTGGTGAACGAGCGGCTGGACAAGTCACAAGGTATGTGCTCTGCCTTCCTTATTATGTTGTATATGAAAATATGAGAGCGGCATAATGTAATATGTAAGACTACGAGATGGTGCTTTGCTACCGTGGAGGCCCCGAGGCGGAACTTGCCCAGGCCAAGGAGCAAGCTCGGGTTAGCAATGCGGCTGCCCTAAAGGCGGCCGAAGAGTTGAGAGCCGAATAGGCTGCTCATCGAGGAAGCGAGGAAAAGATAGCCGAAATGGCTATAGAGTTAATAATGCCGCCAACCGTTATGAACTCCTTGAAAAGGAGAACAAGGCTAATTCGGCCGACCTGAACAAGGCACTTAATGCCGCCAAGGAGATGCGGACCGAGGTCAGGGGTGTGCGGGAGGAGCTTCAACAGGCCGGTAAAATCGCAGCTGGGGGCTCCTACTTACTACAGACAAAGTTTTTAGATCCACAGTATGCTTCCCTGGACGGACGCTAGAGTCCTGCAGATGTGTATGCGGACTTGGCGAAGAGTACAACTGATGCAGCCAAGTTTTTCGAAGATCAAGGTGATAAAGAAGTGGAGAAGCTTTTACGTCGCAATTCAATGCTCCCGTGCGCGCCGCCGTTAAGTGAGAAGATGGCTCTTTGTGGCGGAACTTCACAGTTGGCCGGGCTTGCAATGCGGTTCGTAATAGACCGTCTTTGGCCAAAGGGCCTAAGCCGGACGATTACTTTGGCTTGGTGCAACAGTTCCTTGGGGCCGTACCTCGGATCGATGCTATGAGAAGGTCGGCGTGCATAGAAGGTGCACGGATGGCCCTTGCCAGCGTTAAAGCATATTGGACAGATATGGAGGCCACCGTTGTGGCGGCCAGAATCCGGAGGAGGCCAATATCCGGCCGAGAGCACTATTTGGCGCAGTAATGAGAAGGTGCCCGCTTAATAGAGGTGCGGTGCTTTCAAGAATGTCTTGTTCGAGTGACAAGTCAGATTATTGTAAAAACAATGTTATTTTGGTTATAAGGCTATATTTATACTTTTTGCCTGAAAGTATTATTGTGTCTCCTGTGCGGCCGTTTTTTTATATATGTATATGTAATCCGAAAGTTAGCAGTCGTTGGCTTCAGCCCCCACGCATGCAATGCGGGGGTGTTCGCGAAAAATGTGCATAATCACACTTGATCCAACGTCTTGGTCCATTAAGGAGGTAGTCGCACGTCGAACTAGGCAACCGGACTATATAGCTGTAACACTTTCGCTTAGCCATTGGAGTCTAATAGTGGGGCTACTATGTAGCCCCTGGTACCTTCGCGTGCATCCAAATACGGGCGCGTGTGTACATGACCGGGAAACGGTCCTTCGTTAATGCGGAGGGATCCTAAAGATTCCGATAAGTCTTCGAGTGGTTGAATAGTCTCATTGTATCATGACAGTCAGTTTTGGCTTTCTCTCGAGGTGCTCATCCGGAATAACCAGGCACAATCGCAGTAGTTCTCCTTTGGCCGCCTTTAGCCGATAAAAGCGGAACGTAAGGCGGCAAACCAGAGCCGGAAAACCCAACATTCGACCAAAGACATGATTCGGAGTTGATGCATATAAGGCCAAACTCGTGACGCCGAACACTCCCGAAGGTGTTCGGACTTTGTAACATAAAATGGGCCAAAAAGGCCCATTCATTATAAACCCTCTGGTTCTAGGTACGTGCATTAGTCTGCTATGGCGAAATGCCAAAAACGGCAGCATCCTTTGTGGGTATGGAACCCCTGGGATTTTAACAACAAGAGGCAGTAGAAAAGGTTTACACAGGGGCTTAATCTAAAGAGAAACCTGTTGAGCGGGGCCCTGCTGCACGTCTGCGCCTTTGTCTCCGCGCAGCCGTATCCTCGGAAGGGCATCGCGTGAATGTTGTCTGTGAAGGAGAAAACTCATGTAGGGGAGTACAACGTAAGTATGCGATGAATAGTAAAAAGTGTGAACTACTGGCCTGCCAATAAGGTTGAGCCAAGTGTGGGGCTATATTAAATATATACAGCCCCTGGTGTCCTCTATGGGATTACATATACGGTGCCCTGGTTTAGTTTTATCCGGGCTGCCAGACTCGTCTAACCGAGTCTGTGGTCTTGATGACCAGCATGCTTTCTAATATTGGAGTCCGCTTATAGTTCGGACGCTAGGGCCGTTGCGTATTCCTCCGCGCGTGAAGGGCGCTCTGTCTTTCCGTTAACGGTGATGACGCCACGTGGACCAGGCATCTTGAGTATGAGGTAGGCGTAGTGCGGTAATGTGTTGAAGCGGGCGAAGGTCGTTCTTACAAGCAATGCATGATAGTCACTTTGGAAAGGTGCGATGATGAAGAGTAATTCTCCGCTTCTGGAGTTGCCTGGGGAGCCGAATGTTACCTCCAGTACGACGGAGCCCCTGCTGTAGGCTTCAACGCCTGGTATCACCCTTTTAAAGGTGGTGTTGCTTTGCCTAATTCTGGATGGGTCTATCCCCATCCTGTGGACAGTGTCCTCATATATTAAATTGAGACTACTGCCGCCGTCCATGAGGACGTGGGTGAGATGGTATCCGTCGATTATTGGGTCAAGCACCAAGGCCTCTAATCCTTCGTGCCGAATACTAGTCTGGCGGTCCGTGTGATCGAAGGTGATGGGACTAGTCATCCAATAGCTAGATGTGGGTACGATGGGCTCTATAGCGCACGCGTTTCTGAGCGCGTGTTCGTGCCTTCTCGTGGATGTATGAATCGTGTGGATCATGTTTACTGTTTTAACCTCTGGTGGGAAATTTTTCTGTCCCCGGTGTTACTGGCCGACGAGGTTCATCCTCGTCTTCACTTGGTGTTTCCCTTCCCTTGTGTTCGGCATTTAATTTGCCGGCCTGCTTGAAGACCCAACACTCTCTGTGCGTGTGGTTCGCAGGTTTGTCGGGGGTGCCATGAATTTGGCACAGTCTGTCCAGGACTCTGTTCAGACCGGACGGTCCCTCTTTACTACCTTTAAGTGGCTTCTTTTGCTGATCAGGTCGAGAACCCCTGAATTCGGCATTAATCGTTGTGTTGTCCGGGCTCTCTTCCTTGTTTTGGCATTTGTTGTTATTACGCCGTGGCTTCCCGTTGTCGTCCCTCATTTCGGATGTGCTAGGATTGCTGGTGCTTTTACGGACCAGCCAGCTGTCTTCACCCGCGCAAAAGCGGGTCATGAGGCTTGTTAGGGCTGCCATTGTCCTCAGCTTTTCTTGGTCGAGGTGTCTGGCGAGCCACTCATCACGGATGCTGTGTTTGAATGCCGCTAAAGCTTCGGCATCCTGACAATCGACAATTTGGTTCTTCTTAGTGAGGAATCTGTTCCAAAGCTTGCGGGCGGACTCTCCGGGTTGTTGGATTATGTGACTTAAATCGTCAGCATCCGGAGGCCGGACATAGGTCCCTTGAAAATTGGCCCTGAAAGCGGCCTCGAGTTCCTCCCAACTCCCAATTGAATTTTCGAGGAGGCTTTTCAACCAGTATCGAGCTGGTCCCTTCAGTTTGAGGGGAAGGTATTTGATGGCGTGGAGGTCATCCCCACGTGCCATATGTATATGCAGGATAAAATCCTCGATCCAGACACCTGGGTCTGTCGTTCCGTCGTATGCCTCTATATTCACAGGTTTAAAGCCCTGTGGAAATTCATGGTCCAGTACTTCTTCGGTAAAGCACAGGGGGTGAGCAGCCCCTCTGTATCTGGACGTGTTGTGGCATGTGTCGGCTGTTGTTGTGTCCGGTGTTTATTCCGAACTGGTATTCGATTGGCATAATCGTTTTGGTGACCATAGTCCCTCGCTGGGGTGTGTCCATTAGATCCATAAATGGACCTGGCCACGCCAGCTTTCTTATCCAGGTGCTCACCTAGATCGTGCGCGGCGTCATTAGCCGCTTTGTTGCGGTTATGAAGTGGCACGGCTTCGTCGTCGAATTCTGGCAGTAGCTTGCGTTTTGGATAGCTCTTTGTATGGCGATCATCGCCGGATCTTTCTTCAGTGTCTAGCACTTTATTCCGTCTACGGCTGAGCGTTTCCTGTGCGGCTTTGAGCCATTGCTTCTGCTTCTTTAGACTTCTTGCGGTGGCCATAAGCTTTCTATGGAGGTTATCTCGTTCCACGCGTTTTTCCGGCATGATGAATGCATCGTCATCCGGACTGCTTTCTTGTGCTGGTTCGGTTTAATGACCTCGTCCGTCGGGATCATTGTCCTCGGGCGTCTGCTCCGAACTGTGTTCGGGGTGGCCTGGTTCGCCCTGCTCCATCGCTGGGTCTGTATGGTCGTTGTTGCCTTCGGAGTTGACTGTAGTATCGATCCTTCTGGCGCTCTTGTCGCTATTTTTACTATTGCTGGATTTAGAACGGCGTCTGCGCCATCGCTTTGGCTTTTTCCCGGGGGTTTTATCTTCCAGATTGTCGCCTTTGTCCTCTTTGGGCGTATCCACCATGTATATGTCGTGTGACGAGGCAGAAGTCCAGCGCCCCATAGATTCCGAATCTTCTCCTGCATCGTCGTCCATACCGTCGATGCCTTCCGAGTCGAAGTCAGGCACGTCGGTTAAATCATCGACCGTGGCTATGAAGTGGGTGGTGGGTGGGCAATGAATTTCTTCGTCGCCTGCTTCCCACTCGAGCCGGACATAGTTTGGCCCGGAATTTTCTGTCAAAGTGAGAGTTTTTATCGAGTTCAGCATGTCGCCAAAGGGCGAGTGCTGGAAGATATCCGTAGCGGTGAACTCCATTACCGGAGCCCAACCTGGCTCGACTGGCTCGGGAGTGCGTGGACCGGAACCAACATCCGGATACGAATCCGGGGGTCCGGAGTCACAGGCCACCACAGACGTAAGGTCCGTGTTCGGCTCCACCACCGATGAGTGTGCGACCTGCAGGGCGGGGTCCAGCCCTCCGTCCTTAGGCAACACAGCCTGCTCCGGATTTAGGTCCGAGGCTACTACGGGGGTGATACCCCGAGCTTTGTCCGACAGCAGGTCTAAGCCGTGCTCGTGGATTTGTCGGTGCTCTGGCATAAGCCCGAATCCGTCGAAGATCCGGTCTCGCGGATGTCCGCCGTGTAGTTCAGGTTTCCGATCACGATCTATTGGCGGGCGTAGCTATCGATCTGCTCCAGATGGCTGCGAATTGGCCCGCAGGCGAAGCCGCCCGAACACGAAGATCTGTCCGGGAGAAAGGTCTCACCCAGGACCGTGTTGTTGACGATGGTTGAAGGAGCCATCGAGCCACAAGCAACGACAGAGGAACTCTCAATGAAAGCACCAATGTCGGTGTCAAAACCGGCGGATCTCGGGTAGGGGGTCCCGATCTGTGCGTCTTAGGCTGATGGTAACAAGAAGCAAGGGACACAATGTTTACCCAGGTTCGGGCCCTCTCGATGGAGGTAAAACCCTACTTCCTGCTTGATTAATATTGAAGATATGGGTAGTACAAGAGTAGATCTACCACGAGATCGTAGAGGCTAAACCCTAGAAGCTGGCCTATGATGGTATGATTGTAATTGTGATCGGCCTTCTAAGGACCAACCTCTCCGGTTTATATAGACACCGGAGAGGGCTAGGGTTTACATGGAGTTGGTTACAAGGAAGGAAATACAATATCCAGATCGCCAAGCTTGCCTTCCACGCCAAGGAGAGTCCCATCCGGACACGGGTCGAAGTCTTGAGTCTTGTATCTTCACGCTTCAATAGTCCAGGCATTGTACATAGTCTGGCTGTCCGGATACCCCCTAATCCAGGACTCCCTCACCCACCCACCCCCACCCCCCACGATGGGATCCAGCACCAGGGCATGCTTGCCTGGCTGTACGACGTCTTCGGGGTGATCCCCGGCATCAAAGGTGATCGTACCTTGGGACCATGCCGGTCGTTCTTGGTTACGTCCTTCGTTGTGTAGATCGCGCGTCTAGCGAGCTTCTGGTTTTGGTGCGTGCCAAATGTCGTGAATATCATGTTCAGGAAGTCTCGCAGGAGGCCTCGTAGCACCGTGTAGGTCGTACAATATGTCTCCATGTAGTGTGATCGGGTCGATTATAGACCTCTTGGGCCTGCCCTTGCATGTTATACACGCGTTTGACATAGCGTGAAGGCGATATGTCATTGAATTGCCCTGATCCATCAGCGAGCAGCTCGGAATAGCCGATCGTGAGGCAATGGCCTGGCGAGTGAGTGTCGACCTCTAATGGTTCTCCAAGCCCGGTTCATTCTCCGGTCAACGTCACCTGTGCCTAGAGCGCCAACTGACGGAGCAAATTCCTGTCAGATCCCTCGGTAGGGTTCGTGACGAGCCCGGGAGTACCGGAACGGAGTCTGCACACACAATTTACCCAGGTTTGGGCCCCCGAAGAGTAATACCCTACATCCTACTTTGTCTTGTTATTCATGGTGAGGGGATGCCTCGTGTAGAGGATTACGATGGTGTTTGAGATGTCTACCGAGAGTTGAGTTTCAGATTGGATTGCTAATGAGGACCTAGGCCTCCCTTTATATAGACAGGAGAGGCCTAGGGTTTACATAGGGGGGAGGTCAGATCAATTCGGCCGCCGCCCTCTACCTTGGGGAACACACTCATTGCCTTCGCCTCCTTAGGGTTCCATGATTCCCTTTGGGCCTGGTGGGCCCTGGCCAAGATCGAGGGCGGGCTCCTTTACGTCAGGCACCCCGGGTTTGGGACCCTGTCAGCCTGCACCGCCGGGGAACCTGGTACCCCTCTCCTTGGATGGTGCCTTGTTGGCTGCAGACCACACAAGGGCGGTGAGCATGATCCTTAGGAGGCATGACAGAAGCATGGTCTTTGCAACGTACAGATTCTTATTTAACTACAATTATGCTTTAGAGTGAGAAATTCGTATTTAATTGCAATGATGCTTTTTTTAAAGGAGGCGTGCCCCCGGCCTCTGCATCATAATAATGCATGCAACCATCTTATTAAAAAGTCTCGAAGTATCACAAAGTCATAAAGGTATTACAGCTCGCAAGCGGAGCAAAGAAAAGAAAATAAAAGTACATGCTCAGAAACACAACCGGTAAGGCAAAAAAGAGAATAAGCTCCTTAGACTCATATCCTGCTATGTGACCGCCATCCAAACCGGTTGAATATAACCCGTGCTACCATCTCCCATTGGTTGCACCCAGTAACCAAAGGCTCCCTGGAGTCCGTAGGAGTGAGTAAGGACCACGTACGGATCCAAGCGGTAGCTCTGAAGATAACCTGCAAGAAAGTTAAAGTGTGTTGTCTGTTAAAAATCAAATCATTCCTACAGTTCCATATAGCCCACAAAAGCGCACATATTCCAATCCGAATACGAGCAGCGGTTTCATGTTCAACCCGCTAACCACGTTCCAAACAACGATTCGATGTTAGCTGGAGGATTAATGTTGAAGGCAATATGGATAGTTCTCCAAAGCAATTTAGCGGGAGGGCATTCAAGGAATAAGTGTTGTATTGTTTCATCATGATCACAAAAACAACAACGTGATCTACCTACCCATCGCCTCTTGATTAAGTTGTCCTTAGTGAGTATTACTTGCTTGTGGCCAAACCACATAAAAATTTTAATACGCAAGGGAACCTTAATCTTCCAAATATGCAACGATCTCGAGATTGGGCAAGAATTAATCAAATCTATATAAAGAGATTTTCACCGTGAAAACTCCATTCCTAGCTAATGTCCATTGCATCGAATCCAGCTGGTCGAAAAGTTGAACATCTATCAATCTCCGAACCAAGTGCAACCAAGCCGTCCATCGTTCACCAATTAACGCACGCCTGAACTGGATATTCAAGGGGATTGTTTGGAACACGGTGCCTACGTAATCCTCCTTGCGTTGTACAATATTATAAAGGGTGGGATATTGTACGGCCAGGGGTGTTGCTCCTAACCACGTATCCTCCCAAAATCTTGTTGACATCCCATTGCCAACCAAGAACTTGAACCTATGAAAGAACAAATCCTTCACTCTCTTCAGTTTGTCTCATGGTAACCTGGGCGGGCGTTTTCGACTGCAAATATTTATTGCGCAAAAGTTGTGCCCAAATGCCCTCCGGCTTTGTGTCCAACCTGTAGAGCCACTTGCTCATAAGACATTTATTCTTGATTTCTAAGTTCTCAATACCAAGACCTCCCTGGTCTTTTGGCCGGCAAAGGATGTCCCATCGCGCCAGTCGGTATTTCCTTTTGGCCTCATCATTTGCCCGAAGAAACGAGATCTGAAGAAATCAAGTCGCTTCGTGCCCCTTTAGGGATTTCGAAGAAAGAGAGTAGGAACATCGGCATCTTGGTCAATACCGAATTAATCGGCACTAGCCGACCTCCATAAGACATAAGCTTGCCCTTCCAAAGACTCGACTTTTTCTCAATTCGATCTTGATACACTTCCATTCTTTATTAGACAACTTACGGTGGTGAATTGGTATGCCCAGATAACAAAATGGTAACGACCCTAATTCACACCCGAATAGTTGTCTATATGTGTCTTGTTCGTCTTTGGCCTTCCCAAAGCAGAACAACTCACTCTTGTGAAAGTTTATCTTTAATCCAGACAATTGTTCCAAGAGGCATAATATAAGTTTCATGTTGCGCGCTTTAGCAATGTCATGTTCCATGAATAAGATGGTGTTGTCAGCGTACTGCAAGATGGAGACTCCTCCATCGACCAAATGAGGAACTAAACCCTCCACTTGACCATGTTGTTTGGCTCTGCCAATAAGAATGGCCAACATATCGGCCACTATATTGAATAAGAGAGGAGACATGGAATCTCCTTGTCTCAAACCCTTATGTGTCTGAAAGTAATTACTGATATCATCATTAATCTTGATTCTGACACTACCATTCTGGACTTGAGAACCCACTTGGTTCCGCCAAGCCTCACTAAATCCTTTCATGCGCATTGCCTGCTGAAGGAAAGGCCATTTAACTTCATCATATGCCTTCTCAAAATCCACTTTGAAGATAACCCCATCTAGCTTCTTTGAATGGATTTCATGAAGAGTTTCATGCAACACGACTACCCCTTCAAGTATGTGTCGCCCTGGCATGAAAGCTGTCTGACTCGGTTGTACCACTGAATGGGAAATTTGTGTCAATCTATTGGTACCAACCTTTGTGAAAATTTTGAAAATCACATTAAGAAGACATATTGGCCTAAATTGTTCAATCCGAACTGCTTCTTCTTTTTTGGGTAACAGCGTGATCAGGCCAAAGTTAAGATGAAACAGCTCGAGATGGCCACTAAAGAAGTTGTGAAACATAGGCATAAGATCATTCTTAATAATATGCCAACATTTCTTATAGAATTCAGCTGGAAACCCATCTGGTCCCGGTGCTTTATTCGGTTTCATTTGTGAGATGGCATTCAGAACCTCCTTCTAAGTGAGTGGTGCAGATAGAATATCATTCTCCTCTACCCGAAGTTGAGGTATATCTCCAAAAACAGATTCATCTAGGGCCACCGTGCTTGCCTCCGGATGCCCAAAAAGTTGTTTATAGTAATTAGAGATATACGCTTTCAAATTCTCATGCCCTAGAATTGTCCCCTCGTCCTGTTTGAGCTGTATGATTTTCTTCTTCCTATGTTTACCATTCGCAACCATATGGAAGAATTGTGTATTATCGTCCCCTTGGACAACCTTAAGCACTTTAGTACGCAGTGCCCACTTGAGCTCTTCTTCTCTAAGAAGAGCACGTAAGCCTTACTCAGCTTCGGACTTGGAGTGTTGCTCAATAATCGTAAGGAGATTGCTTTCAGCTTTTAAATCTAACGTCTCAATTGAATAAGTAAGTCGTTCTTTCTCTTGCTTGTAGATCCCACTCTCATTTCTGGCCCAACCTCGCAAAAATTGTCTCAGATGTCTGATCTTATTTTGCCATCTCTCAATGCTAGTTCTACCGCTAACAGGTTTTGCCCATTCGCGTGCAATGATCTCCAGAAAGTTTTCTTTCTCGAACCAACCTAGTTCGAAAGAGAAAGCGTTCTTATTCGCGACATGGGTAGCCTCTCCCGAGTCTACAAGAAGAGGTGTATGATCTGAGATCCCTCTATACATCGCATGAACCGACACCAAAGGATACTTTTGTTCCCATTTCATACTGGCGAGTACCCTATCCAACTTCTCATAAGTCGGAATGGGCAACAAATTGGCCCAAGTAAATTGTCTACCGGTGAGCTCAATTTCTCTCAAATTAAGAATCTCGATAATCATATTAAACATCATAGACCATCGTCCATCAAAATTGTCATTGTTTTTTCCTCTCTCCTCCGAATTATATTAAAGTCCCCACCGACTAGGATTGGCAAGGATTCATCGCCACAAATCCGCACTAACTCGGCTAAAAAATCTGGTTTGAATTCAGGTTGTGTTGATCCATATACAGCCACAAGAGACCATCGGAATCCATCCAATTTGGATCTCACCCAAAACTTGACCGTAAAATCTCCCCTGACCACATTAAGCACCTCGAGTGTTGCACACCGAACCCCTAGCAAGATCCCACCAGATCATCCTCTAGGAGGTAAGACATGCCAATCAAAATCAATTCCACCGGAAAGAGTTCCAAGGAACTGTGAGGTGAAGTTATCACGTCGAGTTTCCAAAAGTGCAATAAAGTCTAGATGTTGCTCTACCATTGTCTCAGCCAGGAACCTACATTTAGCCAAGTCAGCTAGACCTCTGCTATTCCAAAAGATTCCTTTCATAGGTCATCATGGAATTTTTTTTATGCTTGACCCTAGCCCTTCTACGCACCACCGAAGTAGGATAAATTTTCCGTTTCCAGGGTCGCTTGGGCTTCTCCTCAGCACCCTCCGGAAGCGTAGGATCGGCATAATACTGGACAACGCCCTCCCTCATGGGCTCTATAGTGTCTGTATTCTCAGAACCCTCCTCATCTTTGGCCTCCTCACTAGGTAAGAGATTATTACAAAAGCTTTCAAGGGCTACTATTCCTAGATTATCCATGTCATCATTATTCATTGATTTAACTGATGCGAGGTTCTGAATTATTTCAGAAGCCCGCTCGGCTTCTAAATCTAAAATGTCATTAACAGACTTCGCTATCTCTTTTTCATTTGAACCCAAAGTAACTCCTAAGTCGTTTGCCTTATCAATAATTTCATGCTCGATAAAGTGCATAATTGAACGACTCTTATCAAAAGACATACCTGTAGTTGCTTCCACATCACGAAGCATGGCCGCCCACTTGGCGCGTGCTAGCTGCAGGTCATCCTCATCTGGTTGTCCCTGGATCCGACTGCTAACCCGCCTGCCAGCCGTGACCGGATCTGAGATGCCACCGAAAGCGACAAGCTCCTCCGTAGTCCTCTCCCGAGACGTGTGGTCCCCGCTCTGACTTCCTTCCCTAATTGCCAGTGAAGAGGGGCAAGGCGTGGTCAAGCGGGTACCACCAGCCGTAGGAGTGAGAGAAGGAGACCGTGGAGCCACCTGCTCAACAGTCTCATTCCCCCTCCCCCAAGCCGTCAGCGTGACATGGAGATGACGTCGGAGAAGGAGATTTGCAGGCCTCCTGCCCGCGCTCCTGGTCGTGTCGCCTGGGACTGGCCCGAGGTGAGAGGACGTCATGGGCCTCCAGCCCTGATACTGCAATGATGCTTTAGTAGGAGAAATTCATGCCCTGATACAGGTCATGGCGTTGGCATTACAATATAGTGAAGGCCCGATCATTGTCCAATCAGACTCCTCCGAGGCGTTGGCGATGCTTTCCGGTGAGGGCTTGGATCGTTCAGTAGATGGTCCACTTTTCACTGAGTTTATTCTACATAAGTTTAAGCGAAGCATGATTAAAATAGGGTAGCAAATCGACGCCAATACACTTGCAATTAATTTAACACTGTTGTATGGCTACATAGATGACCACCATGTTTGAACCAGAGGTCGGAAGGAGAACATGCTTGGAGGATGAGCAGGGGAAGTAAGTTGACACTTAGAACATTGTTTTACGAAAAAACTAACGCACACACGTGTGGGCGTTTGCACATTGCCCACACGCCTCCATCACCATTCATTTTGCCACGTATGAACAGATGACATCAGCAGAAATGTTTTTGGTTTTCAGCTTAAAAATATTTTATCTCCTAATTAAAAAAGTGAATTAAAAATCCATTTTCACCATTAAATCCGTCATGACGAGATCTTCAAAACTGGACCCCATGTTGATATGTTTCGACAAAAAAAATTGCCCAAAAGTTGCCATGATGTTACATTGTAGTTGCCATAGTGCTTAAACTAAAGTTGACATGTGGCAATTTTAGTTTCTAGATCATGGCAATTTTAGTTTTTCGATGATGGCAATTCTAGTACTTTGACCATGAAAATATTTTTTTGTATGAACCATGGCAATTTTAAGTGCATGTATCATGGCAATTTTAATTTATGGTGCATGGCAAGTCTAGTTTCTTAATTCCCTGTTTTATAATATGTCAAAATTTACTTTTAAATGCAGAAGAAAATAGCTGAACATATCATGGCAACTTCAGTGTAAACATCATGTGCAATAGACACGGTAACTTTTACCAAAAAAAAATGCCAAAATATATTGATACGAGATCTAGCTTCGAAGATCTCATCGCGAGGGATTTAATTGTGAAAACATATCTTCAATTGGATTTTTCATTTAAGAGACTAGTAAGTGTGCACGTGCAACGCACGTTTTAACAAATATAAACCAGGGGGAAAATCCACTTCAAGGTAAATAAATCTAGAATAAGGTTCAGCAAAAATGTTTTACAAAAATCCTTGGTTCCCAAAGATGTTCAGTGATAACCATCCTATATGAGCAATCGAACATACCTTGACTCACTTTATCAAAAAGGTTGCAGCTCCAACTCATGTCTTGACAAATACACCATTTTCCTTAGTTAGAACTTGCAAATAAATGGCAACCCATCATCTCTAACGATTCCATATTAAAAGGAAAAAAATACATCATCAAAATGACATACAAACAATATGCACACAATTATGTTGAACAATGATATGGGTCAAACATATGGAGTTAGTTGTTTCCCGAAAACAACTTTCTTCAAAATAATTATCTCAACGTTGTGCCTGCAAAAGGAAAGAGAAACTTTATGTAAACACAAAAACTACAATGGACAAATAGACAATTTTTCAACAAAAAAAAGAACACTGACCAGGAAGCTTCCAATCCTTGTAGGAAGGACAACCTTCCTACAAATACACAATCCGGTGCAGGTTCATACAATTTTCATTCTGCGCAAGTGATGCAACATAGAAATTCAAGCCATTGCGACAAAATATGCAGGGAGAAGTCTGTTTAAAGGCAAATAATTGTTTATCAGCAAGTTGGTACAAGTTGTTATCAAATACTTCAACACATTTCCAATTTCAATTATGAATATGCAATAAGATCCTTGCACCTTAATGATTTTTAACCAAACTATAAAATTAGTAGGCCAACCATAAATATTTTTGTTGTCGTATCTGAAGTACCTTTGAAATCTTGAGAAACAACAAGTAATATAGAATCAAACTGGCTTCTTCTTGGGATAAGCCAATGTTCCAGCTCCAAGGCTTGATATGCCCGAAAGCTACAACATCTTTTAAATGGCACACATAAAAATTGAGAAGTCCATTGTTTGCACTAAGCATTTTCATTGACATGTGCAAAGTTCAAGGAGCTTTAGCGACACATGTTATTAATAGAAGTCTACATTTGATAATACAAAACAATTTACTGCGGCAATTAAATCTCATTGTACAGCAATTGCTCACACATGAAATATCAACCTGATGGCTCCATCTTTTTTGTTGCATCGCCATCTGTTGAAGCCCTTATTTTAATTTATGGTCAGCATTGACTGATGCAATAATAAAGCAACAGCTTCCCAACCAAAACCCTTAGTGATGAAGCTATCGTCTTCGACCACTTGGATCTCGAAGAATACAATTAAGCTAGCTTAGCTACAGGCACAATCTGTGCCTGGTTCTCCAACTGATATCTTTGCTCACCTTGTTGGCCTTGAGCACCAGTTCTTGCAGGGCCTTTATCCTCTCGGCTATCCTCTCCCCGCAAAACTGCAACAAGGACCAGATGGTTAATTAATTAGAAAAAATCATCGAGCATTAAGTTATAGAGGAACGGACACAACTATCTCTGACCCAGGAACGGGGGCGGCCGCGAGGGCGACGGGCTAAATTTTGGGTTAGCGCTAATTTTGTGGTGGATTTAGCGCTAATTTTGTGGTGGATTTAGCGCTAATTGAGGGTGGGATCACGTGGTTGTTGAACGAATCTTTCGTCTGCTCGACGGCAGAGTTTTCGTCCGCCCCTTAAATTGGTAGACGTGCTTTTGCTGAAGGTTAGTTGTTATTTTGACGGTTAGATCTAAATGATTGGACCGATCATGAGGCTCTAATTATCTTGGTTTGTTGCGTATACGTTAGACGGGGTGTACTTAAGAAAGATAATGTTTGCTTGTTTAATAATAGTAGAGATAAAACATTTTAAAAATAGAAAATTCAAAAAGATTTCCACATACATGCATGTGGTGCATGTGGTGACATGGCATAGTCTGTGTGCTATAGGGCGTGTGGGCGGATTTGACTCCCACCACACATGTAGGCGCTAGCGTTGTCCTTGTTTTAATCACAATGAACAAAAAAAAACTTGCTGACATGTATTTAGAGATTATAAAGGAAGTTTCTTATGATCTCTATTCAAATTGCACAAATAAGCAGATGTCTTTTAAGTATAACTTCTCAAATTTATTAACCCAATAAAGTGGCCATCCGTAAAAGCTAACAATTTACAATATGCTCATGACTGTTGGGTCGTAGTCATCAAATAGATCAAATTACAACATGAGAATGCAATCTCCTGTACAATGAAAATCTGAATCCTATGCTGAATGATTGTGTATGTCTGTTGCTCCAGAAGCTGTACCCAGCTTGTTCCATGAAACCTTGCAGCGCAGATTTCATATATAATCCTTACTGAAAGAAGCTTCTAACCTTTTTATATTCGACCAAAAGAAAAATGGATCAGTTAGTTTTACAGGAATAGTGTGTGCACAATATTTAGTCAGAATTTTATTTTATTTTTTGAAAAGGAGGACCACCCCCGGCCTCTGCATCAATCGATGCATGCAGCCATATTATTAAATTAAAATGTAACAAAGTCATGAGGTCCAAAGAAGCTCATAAAAGTCAGAATTATGTTGGGAGTAGAAAAGGTTACCTGTTCCAAAGTTAAGAACATTATCACATTCCATGACCCAACTCGACAAAAGTTTGCAATAAACCCCTTGTAGAAAGCAGCAAGTCCCTGCAGAAAAGCACGATCTTTGGTCAGTATGGATGTATTGTAGTGATGATTTTCTGCAAAGCACCTAGTAACATGGCACTACACTTTCTAAATTATTGCAGAATAAAGCATATTCCTCCAGCACAAGCATTTGCACCATCCAAAACCAGATCAACAATAAAAAGAGGTATAGTTGGTAGAACCACGAGTTGCTGGCATTCACACAGGCGTATGTTATGCCTATTTATAGAAAATGATTACTGAGACGGCATGCCATTTCATCAATTTCGCTAAATGTGGTATGCCACATCATGAAACTCTAGCGTGCCATATCATCAAAACTGCTAGCAACTGTGGCCTGAATGGGACAGAAACGGAAGTTTGGGGGTAGACTAACCAACGAAATTTTCCTAGTACACAACTGCTGCTTTGGAATTACCTTTAGAAAGGAGGCGCTTGCCCGGCTTTAGCGAACTGAATCAAGCGTTTACAACAAAAAGTAGTACAAAACAAATAAAGCGGTTCGATACAGACCCGAAAGCAAAGCTTTGGAATGGCCAAAGAGGCACGTTTCTTTTCCTTCCTAGCTTTCCCAATGTCTCTCTCTCTCTCTCTCTCTCTCTCTCTCTCTCTGTGTTGTAGCTCTAAAATTCCGTAGTGATCTTAACAAAATCTAGGCTAAACTCAAACTACAAAGCATCGGCATGCTTTTTTACTTCGAAAAGGAGGGGCTTACCCCCAGCCTCTGCATCAAGCGATGCATACAGCCATCTTTATTAATTATTCAACAGAGTCCGACAAAGTAGATACATGGATCAACCCAAAGCCACCTTCCTGGCGACCTCAATCGCTACACCTACAAGTCTCATGGAGTGCCCTGGCGCATCCACGCATACCATCTAATCCAGTGGCCACCCCAGGCTGCCTTGAGCCGAGAGCACCAACCGGTGTAGCGGACCCTCAACAGACACGGAAAAGTCCGCCGCCGCCATCTTCCACCGGCCCATCTTCAGGAAAGATCAATGCATATGCCTTGCCAAGCCCAACTGCCGTCGAAGCCACCACAACGCCAGACAGCGCCACCATCCTGCACGCGTCCATCGCTGAGACCCACTGTTGTCGGCATGTCAGATGCCACGCCGCTCCACCGCTGTAGTCGTCCACTGGTCCCTCTAGCCGATGAACCCCTACAAGAATGATGCCCCCAACGAGGGAACGACACTTAAGCGCCGCCATCATTCGATCGACTGATCAAGGGTTTCCTCCGAAGGTAGCGGAATGAGGTGGGAGCTCCACCTCGATGATGCCTTCAAGAAGGAAACGGCGCCTGGCCATCACCGGCTCCGGCCACCAGCCGAAGACGGTTTTCACCTGGATCTGTCCCACGAGAATCCAACCGCTATCTTGTGCACCGGCCAGACCACCTTCAAAGCCCCAGATCAGGCCGCCCAGATCCAGCGACCAGCCACTACCGGAGTGCACCACCACTGGAGCCTGGGAGGAGGGCCGCCACCCCACTTCGCCCAACCGCATGAGCTGCCGGGAAAGATCCCGCTTTTGCTCATCACCGTCACTGATCTAATCCAATTCGGAGCACCAGATCACCGGCGTAGTTCCGCCTTGGACAGGGGCACCACCACGCCATGCCGCTGCAGGCTGCCTAAGCTTCACTCTCCACCACCGACCAGGGCCACCGCCCTCGGATCCAGGCCGGACCTCGCTGCCGCTACCGGCCACGCCCAGCCCCACCCCATCATCTGGCTGATCTCCACCCGTGCCACCACAAGCCCCGCCGTCGCGCCGCCATGGACCAAGGGAGAGGCCGCTTCCCGCGGATCCAGCGCCCTCGCCGCCGTTCGATCCGAGAGAAGGAGGAGCAGCCCTACACCGCTGCCAGCCACACGGGCTTTGCCGGCGCCGACCCTAGGCGGCGACGGAGGGGGGGAGGGGAGTCATTGGGGCACTGGCGGCTAGGGTTGGCGCCTCTCGTGTCGAGGGACCAGAGGCAGGGGCGACGCGAGAGGGACGAGAGGTTTGGAATGTGATAATAAGCATTAGAAAAAAGCTAGCAGAAAAAATAGCCATTCACATGTTTCCTGATTAAGCTGCAAAATGCAGTCAAGCATAAGTCATCATCTTCAAATAATCCAGCAAACAGGCAGTCAGCAATAAAACGACATTTACCTCCTGGATACATCAACAACCATTACGCATGTTGAGCAAACCAACCAAGCACCCATGGAAGGGAAAAACTCAATAACCTAACAAGGTGATGACTATCTATCTGACACAAAATATCAACTATATTGTCGTTTCTTATTTGAGTAAGGATGATATAGTATATTAAGGGCAGATGTTGACATATTTGACACATACAGATATGGGCTTCACAAGTGGAAAATGAATTATTTTTTTGTTCGCTAAGTGTTTGGATATTGGTGATAGAACATCAAAAGTTATCTTCTATAAAGTTCTTAGAAATTTGGAGGTATAAAACAGCACAATACTGAAAATAATGGAAATTGTTCATCATACATCATTTTTAATGTCTTGGCGAAACAATCAAATGTACTTCTGTATGTTGAATCGCCCATCATTCTTGATTTCACCTACAAAGGACTCATGCGGTTAAAATTATGTGAAAACTAGACCATTCGTTAATATAGAAGACAAGGGAAATAGTGAGGTATAAAGCTTTTGCAGACAATACCACATCCACTGGAGATCCAATGCAAACAGCAAAAATACCGGCACCGAGTCCAGCTAAAAGATGAGTATAAACATTATCTGTAAACCCAGGAAGACCTAGAAACATCTGCACACAAAGAAAAATGTGATGAAAGTATAATTAAATACAGGATCGAAAGATGAGGGAGAATGAAGAGGCACCTGTTTAAATTGGTCGTAGCTGGCCAACTCGGCGGCATTAATCAAAGCATTTCGTGCCATATTAGGACCAAGGCCAGTCCACAAAGCTCCGATACCTTCCTAGAAAAATAACAAGCTTACAGACCATGGGCGAGAGAAATAATTTTGTAACCTTTTACTGGTCGTTGTCACGATGAATCGTAGCAGCAACCTGTCTGACTATGGTGGCATACGCATTAAGGGCTCCAGAATAGTGCCTCTTGACGGTAGTAGATTTTCCATCTGCTTGCAATCTCACTTTGACAAGATCAGTTGGATTTGCGACAGCAATCGCTATGACACCTATACACACATAGTTAATTCATTCAGTGTGTGTTTCGTCATCCACATTAACCTAGCATGGCCCTTTACAATGGACCAGGGTAGTGTGGCAATGTTATGACAAAAGTAGAGTTTTTCCAGTGAAGAGAGGCTGGAAATGCTTACCAGTTGTAAGAGCGGCAAGAATCTTGTTCATTAAAGTGGCATCACCTACAAACACAAATAAGGCTTTGACCTGCAATGCGCAGAAAGAGCAATCCTGTCAGGCAATTGGTCGCTCTGAACTGAAGAAGGAAAATGCACTGCAACTGCAAGGTGAAATGGGAGCAGCACAGACAGGCTCATACAAGCCGACACGGAGGCCGCCATAGAGGCACTGGCGGTGAAAGCCAGGGATGATGCCCTTCCAAAGTGCGGTGACGCCTTCCTCCCTTGCAATCGACATCATTGTGCCCAGCATTCCTACTGTACCTGCAGGCCCGGCAGCTGTTTTCTTTTGCAGCTGAAGACGCACTTTGGCTGTGTCCAGAGGAATGGTGCACACCTGATGGAATCAATCACAACAACAATCTCAAGTATTATGATCATAACGAGTCTGAGACTCTGAGTAATCATCATATCATATCCAGGTAAGGAGAGGTAAGGCAACAAAGAAACCCTAGGCCTAGCTATAGCTCTAGTTTAGTGCAGCAGCTCAGCTGATGAAAATGGAATAGTTCTCTAGTCTCTCCTACTCAGGTCTTGTTGCTTGTTTTTATGGCAGGAGAAACAGACTAATATACCACTAGTATATGTACTACACTGGTATGGTATGGAGGCAGGAAATGTTATCCAAAAAGCTTCCCTTCTATCACGGGTGCATTAGCAAGATCGAGCAGGCATTCATCCCAATCCCCAATACAAGCGATGTGCTAGGCAGCGGCACAGCCAGGATAGAGCAAGAGAGACTGCAATCCTGTGGTGTACCTCAGCGAAGCAGGAGGCGATGGCGCTGCTGATGAAGACGGCGGCGAAGGAAGAGGCCGTCGCCATTTTATCCCCGGGGAAGCGGCGGCGGCTGTGGTTCGGTCGATGGCGAGCAGAGGGAAAGAAGGGTAGAAGCAAGCTCCGAGTAGGCTGCTGGTCTAGTCCATATTTAAGATCTAGATTCAGATCTCAGCGTCTTTCTTGTTTCCAGGCTTCGTCGGCTGCTCAGGCCTGGGCTGTTACAGTAAACTCTATCAAATGATTCATATCTGCAGTCTCTGAAATCGTTTTGTAGATTGTAGAAGTTGTACGTCATTAGCTAGCACGAAACAATAGTTGGAGCCCCCGCCCTAGCCCTAGGGCTGGGCATATAACCGGAAAACCGATGTACCAAACCAAAATAACCGGAAAACCGATGTACCAAACCAAAATAACCGGAAAACCGATGTACCAAACCAAAATAACACCGAAGTCAAATACACCCAAACCGAAAACTTCGGTAGTACAATCGGTTTGCATGTCTGGAAAACCGAAGTTAGTTCGATGAATTCGGGTTTAGCCCTCGGTCTAACTGACCGAACACCCAGTAAAAAGAAGGCCTAGCCCATACGCACTGCTATCCCTATGGGCCTACCCTAATCCCCCGCAGCCGCATGCGTAACGAGTATACCGAGGTAGCGAGCGAGCCGCGCGCCGACTAACCTCTGCAATTAAATTCACCGCCTCCTCGCTCCCCGCATGGAGTTTTTTTATTAAGATAACTCCGGCATTGAGTTTAATGGTCGATGCTTCCTGGTCTTCCCAATGCTGAGCATGTGAATTCACGTGGAGGCTAGTACTATCTTTTAGCAGGCAGGCACGCAATGCTACAGGGTGTACACCGGGTACAGACACTGAGTACTCTCAGTACGGCCATTGGGTCACAACCGATGACCGAACCGATGTACACCGGGTACAGACACTGAGTACTCTCAGTACGGCCATTGGGTCACAACCGATGACCGAATCGATTTTTCGGTGCAACGGAACCTCGGTTTCACAGTTTTTTATTGACAGACCGGTCAGTGATTTCTCAAAACCGAATTGTTGCAGAAACCGAAGAACCACATCGATCGATTCGAGGCAAACGCATGACCCTACCTAGCCCTCTAGCCCTCTTCCTCCTCCCTCCCCTCCTCGCCACCACCCAAGAGGCCACCGGTGTCCCCTCGTGGCTACCGATGAAGGTGGCGGCGAGGTTTTTGCTGCCCTGCGTCAATTCGGGGACTTTTGGGGAGTTCTGAAAACCGGGGCGACCACAGGTCTGAGCCGCGTCGACCTCTTCCGGCGGGTGGCACTGCGGATGTTGGTAGCCCAACCGATCGCACGGGAGGCAGTGGCTCATCGACGTGTGGTATGCTCCGCGGCTGCGCCAAATCTGGATCCCACCGCTCCATCTCAGCTCCATCCGTCCTTGCCGGGTGCGGATCCGGCCGCCTCCGGGTCGCCAGATCGGGCTGGCTTTTGGGCGTGGTGGGGAAGGACTAGGATGGGGAAAACCCAGGTCGACCTCAACCTAGACGGTGGCTCCTGCTGTTCTCCCTCCTGAGAGGCGCTCAATTCCTCCCCCGCCTCCAATCTCGGGAGAAAACCCTGGCCACAAGTGGTTGGACGACGACGATGCCCCAACGTCGCGATCTTCTTGAACATGTCGCCTTAGGATGGGTGGAGCTTGTGGATCTGCTTCGAGTTGTCAGGGTCGACGGGGGTTGTGTGTTTCCTGTTGGGCGTCTGAAAGGATCGAGAAGAGGTATTTAGAGGGGGGTGATTAGACCCTCAACAAAGAAAATTAGCAGTTTTTAATTTCTTTAAGTTAAGGTGGAGTTTTAGCACAAGTTCAAACATTCATAATACATTTCAAGCAAGCATGGCAAGAGTATATGAGCAGCGGAAAGTAAAGCATGCAACTTGCAAGAATGTAAAGGGATGGGATTGGAGTGTCCAAACGCAATTAGAGACACGGAGATTTTTGGTGTGGTTCCGATAGGTGGTGCTATCGTACATCCACGTTGGTGGAGACTTCAACCCATGAAGGGTAACGGTTGCGCGAGTCCACAGAGGGCTCCACCCATGAAGGGTCCACGAAGAAGCAACCTTGTCTATCCCACCACGGCCATCGCCCACGAAGGACTTGCCTCACTAGGGTAGATCTTCACAAAGTAGGCGATTTCCTTGCCCATACAAACTCCTTGGTTCATGATGCGGAGCATCCCTCGACCATCACCATGGACGTCACACCGCCACCGCAAGCACGGAGAAGACCGATGGCAAGAGCACACGCACGTGCCACCGAAACCGAGGTTGACTCCTTCCTCTTCAAACTTCTTTCGGTTTCATATGGGAATTGGATTCTACCTTCAATGAAAACATTGTTCATTCTTAGGTACAAAGAAGGTGATCGTGAGAAGGAGAGGACGGAGGCTCGAGTGACCACTAAGCAAGGGAAAGGAGAGAAGAAGGAGAGGAGGAATGGGCCAAGCCCCTGGACCACCCGGGTGCCCGGCCGCCTCGACCCCGGGTGCCCGGCCACCTCTTGGTCAAGCAACCTCACCGCCCTTGGGTGCCCGGCCACCAAGCACCGGGTGCTGCCAAGTTCCACCATGGCTGGCACAAGACCAGTGTCCTACCGCCCGGTGCCCGCCTCCTGCCTGGCGGCCCAAAGATGCCAGGGTGCCGGGCTCTCACCCCCTGGGTACCCGGCCCTCCTCCACGCGCCCAGGCCGGCGCCCCTGACTGGTCCGGGTGCCCGGGCCCTCAACCCCGGGTGCCCGGCCAACTACAGCCGCGCCCACCTCCGGGTGCCCGGTCCACTTGACCCCGGGTGCCCGGACTACTCCGAAGGGTTCTCATTTTCAGTGTCAAAATGGACCTTTGTATCCCTACCTCCCCCAATTTCGTCCCTAGACTTTATATACTCATCCCCTAGCTCATTCGTAGGATAGCAAAGTATTTGATAGACAAAGAGAGAGCTTGCTCATCTTTCTCCTCATGGAGATCATGACCTCCTAAGGGAGAAGATCCACTTGTGGATATCAAGCCCTTCTCTTGGGGAAGGGTCTACCTAGATCATCAAGCCCTCATCTCCTTCATAGGATTTGGGATGAACTCTACCATGTATCTTGTTTCCCTTTGATTGTTCATGTACCTTGTGGATCTTGTGTGTTTGTTGGTCTAGTGGATGTGTGATTGGACTTGTTCTTGAGTGTTCCTCTTGTTTTCCCTCTTGTGTTCATCTTGTTCTTGGGGATTCCCCCTCCAATTCGTGAAAGATCTTCACTTAGGGTTCCACCCTACAACATCTTGGTATCATGAGCCATGGTTTCTCACGAAATTGGAGCCCCCCTTGTTGTTCTCTAGCCTAATTTTGTTGTGTTCTTCCCCAATTTCGAAAATTCCCCATCAAAAATAGCCCCAAAATTTTTTGTGATTTGTTGGTTTGATGAGGTTTTGTTGGATTTGATCCATGGATTTTCTTGGTTTCGAGTGGATCTAGCATTCCCCATCCATCTCCACCATTCCCTCCACAAAATCCACCAATTTCTTGCATCTTCCCACGAATTTCCGCCCAAATCCGACACCCCCGGGCACCCGGACCCCCCGTGCACCCTGCTGACCACCCCGGGTGCCCGCACCCCCGGGCTGTTTGCCCCTGCCCACCCCGGGCACCCGCACCCCCCAAAATCAGCCGCGTGCACTTTACCGTTTCAGCCATAACTTTCACTCCCGGAGTCTGATTTTCGCGTTCTTTAGCTCGTTGAGTAGCTATTGACATCCCCCATCCATCTAGATAGGTTCCATCACCATTTGAATCCATCAAAAATTTGGCATCTTTGCATCTTTGCATAGGCCATCCACCATATCATACACAAAACCGCCATCGCTTTCCGCAACCTAACCCGTTTTTGATCCATATAGCATTTGTGGTTGCTTGAGTGGTGACTTGAGTCTCCTAAGGTGTTTCAGCTACTTAGGAACGGTCGCTTCCTCATCACCCACCACCACCACTTCTGCATTGCTAACTCCGGAACCACCAATGCATTCCGCCACCACCATTTGACATTTGCCTTTGGAGATTTTGAGTTTGCTGTTTTTACCGTTTCCTAAGGTGTTTCAGCTACTTAGGGACGGGTCTACATCATCTTGGTATCTACATCAAGAACACCGCCACTCATCATTGCCACGAGGCCGTCTTCGACATCGACCACTTCACCAATTTGACACCCTAACCGTAAGCAAGATCGGTAACCTCCATATCACCTTGGTATCGCGGTATCCCTTCATTCTACATTCTTGCCATTACATTGTTAACCCCTTAGCCCATTTTGCGTCACTTGCCTATCGAGACTAGCCTTTGAGTATTGCCGGCAACGTTACTTGTGCACATTAGTGATCTGTACCCCCATTGCATACATACCATATCATATCGGTATCATCTTGGTATCATCATATCATCCCTTGTGCCACAAGATTGTTCCCGTATATACGCAATTGCTATCTTGGTTTGTGCATTTCGCATAGTGACCATATCAAAAAAAAAGAATAAGATTTTAAGCACAAAGGAAAAGAGAGCAAAGAGCTTGTAAGCAAGAGCCATAGCATCGCCACATTGCATATCATACTACCATATTGATCATCTTGGATCATCGTGTGCGAAACACTGGAACATCATACACATAGCATACTTGGGATAGAAAGCTCGTACATTTTGCATCTTCTAGGTTGTGCACAAGTGTCGTATTCGCCTATTGAGCAATCGTGCTAGCGTCCCTCTTGAGTTGTGCATCACGAGCGTTTCCGTCGATTCCACATTTTGTGCTCATTCCTTGGTTGCACGACCCCATTTATCTATCCGTGTGTGTGTTTCCGCGTGCCACATATTTCTATTGGTCTACTTGTTTCATTTGCGAATTTGTGAATCTTTTCCAACATTATTGACTCTTGCTAACATTTTGCATTAAATTTTTGTGCCACTATCCTCACCAAGCCACTTCATAAGCTTTACTTGATAGGTGTGAGTGAACAAGTCCGGTACCAATTCCACTATTCTTTCATCTCACATTGAGTGAAACGGGATACATCCTCAACTTTGGGAGAAGGTCACTTGGTATTGTTTATCTCATTTCCTACTCACATTTGCTCGAGTCTTGTGATGGATAGGCAAGGCATTTCATCTCCGGTCTTCCACGACAACGACGACACGAACAACTACATCACCAAAATGCCCATCTTCGGACTACAACGAGCAATGCGAGGCATTGAGCGACTCACCGCTGACATTCATCAACGTGAAGCACGGACAAGGGACTACCTCGACACCAAGTTGGCGGAACAAAGGGATCAAGTACGCGAAATGTTGGCCAACTACAAGTCTTCTTCCCCTTCGTCATCTTCAAGGCGGCGACGCTCAACTGGCCAATCTTCGGAACGTCATCGAGCTCAAGCACTACAACACCATCAAGATGACGATGCTCGCGATGCGTACACCTACAAGTCCCAAAAAGCTCTACATCAAGCTACGGCCAAACTTCATGAGCACAAGAGAAGACCGCGAGACAAGCACCACCAAGAGGAAGCTCCGGCTACCACGACTACTTTGGCATCTTCCCCAAGTGTTATCAAGGCATCTTTGCCTTCGGATGTACGGCATCTTCGCCTACTTCCCACGAGTACGCCTACTTCGACATCATCAAGTACAAGGCGATCACCTATGAGTGAGGGCGACACTTCCATCTTCGGAAGCCCCTCAAGGAAGATGATTGAGCATGGGATTTTCCCTTCGGTCAGGGAGGAGAGTGATGATGTGCCATCTTCGGCCTTCATCCACGGCGACGACGACGAGATGGTTGAGTGCTACCTCTTGAGCTTGCGTTGGATTTCCCCGAATAGGAGAGGATGATGCAGCACAGTAGCGTAAGTATTTCCCTCAGTTTTTGAGAACCAAGGTATCAATCCAGAAGGAGACCACGCGCAAGTCCCTCGTACATGCACAAAACGATAGCTACTCACAACCAACGCTTAGGGGTTGTCAATCCCTTCACGGTCACTTACGAGAGTGAGATATGATAGAGATAATTTTTTTGGTATTTTCGGTATAAAGATGCAAAGTAAAAGTAAAAGCAAAGCAAGTAAATAAAGTGATGGAGATTGATATGATGAGAATAGACCCGGGGGCCATAGGTTTCACTAGTGGCTTCTCTCAAGAGCATAGATATTCTACGGTGGGTGAACAAATTCTTGTTGAGCAATTGAGAATTGAGCATAGTTATGAGGTTATCCAGGCAATGATCATGTATATAGGCATCACGTCCGTGACAAGTAGACCGAAGCGATTACGCATCTACTACTACTACTCCACTCATCGTAGCTATCCAGCATGCATCTAGAGTATTAAGTTAAAAAGCAGTAACGCCTTAAGCAAGATGACATGATGTAGAGGAATAAATTCATGCAATATGATAAATACCCCATCTTGTTATCCTCGATGGCAACAATACAATACGTGCCTTGCAACCCTTTACATCCTTTGGGTAAGGTCACATAAGATTGAACCCAAAGCTAAGCACTTCTCCGTTGCAAGAACTACCAATCTAGTTGGCCAAACCAAACGGATAATTGAAGAGACTTGCAAAGATAACTCAATCATACATAAAAGAATTCAGAGAAGAATCAAATATTTTCCATAGATAAGCTGGATCATAAACCCACAATTCATCGGTCTCAACAAACACACACTTAAAGAAGATTACATCGAATAGATCTCCACGAGAGAGGGGGAGAACATTGTATTGAGATCCAAAAAGAGAGAAGAAGCCATCTAGCTACTAACTATGGACCCGAAGGTCTGAAGTAAACTACTCACACTTCATCAGAGGGGCTATGGTGTTGATGTAGAAGCCCTCAGTGGTAGATGCCCCCTCCGGCGGAGCTCAGGGGCAAAAATTTAGAAGTCATAAAAAAATTCAAGTACTACGCGCATGCTCCTAGGGGGATAGATTGGTAGGAAAAGACCATCGCTCGTCCCCGACCGCCACTCATAAGGATGCACAAGCCAGGTACACTTCATGCTTCAAATTTGTTACACAACTTTAACCATACGTGCATGCTACGGGACTTACAAACTTCAGCACAAGCATTTCTCAAATTCACAACTACTAAACCAGCATGACTTTGATATTATTACCTCCATATCTCAAAACAATTATCAAGCATCAAACTTATCTTAGTATTCAACGCACTCAAAAGAAAGTTTCACATATCTTGAACATCAAGTATATTAACATTAAGCAGATTACCATGCTATTAACAACTCTCAAAATAATCTAAGTGAAGCATGAGAGATCAAGTTTCTTTAAAACAAATCCACCACCGTGCTCTAAAAGATCTAAGTGAAGCACTAGAGCAAAAATTATCAATCTCAAAAAGATATAAGTGAAGCACTATGAGCAAATTATCAAGCTCAAAAGATATAAGTGAAGCACATAGAGTATTCTATCAAATTCTAATTCATATATGGCTCTCTCAAAAAGTGTGTACAGCAAGGATGATTGTGGTAAACTATCAAGCAAAGACTCAAATAATACAAGACGCTCCAAGCAAAACACATATCATGTTGGTGAATAAAAATATAGCTCCAAGTAAATTACCGATGGAAGTGGACGAAAGAGGGGATGCCTTCTGGGGCATCCCCAAGCTTTGACTTTTTGGAGTCCTTGGATTATCTTGGGGTGCCATGGGCATCCCCAAGCTTAGGCTCTTGCCATTCCTTGTTTCATAATCCATCAAAAGAATTCACCCAAAACTTGAAAACTTCACAACACAAAACTCAATAGAAATCTCGTGAGCTCCGTTAGAGAAAGAAAACAAAAGACTACTTTAAAGTACTGTAATGAACTCATTATTTATTTATATTGGTGTTAAACCTACTGTATTCCAACTTCTCTATGGATCATAAATTATTTTACTAGCCATAGATTCATCAAAATAAGCAAACAACACACGCAAAACAGAATCTGTCAAAAACAGAACAGTCTGTAGTAATCTGTAACTAACGCAAACTTTTGGAACCCATAAAATTCTATAAAAATTATACGACCTGGAAAATTTGTTTATTGATCAGGATCAATTGGAATCAGTATTTTATCACGTTCTGGTGATGTTTAACAATTCGGGCACTGAGCACAAAGATTCTGGAAATTACAGCAAGATCAAATAACTATCATCTAAGAAGATCCAATAGGTCCAACTTGGCACAAACACTAATTAAAAGATAAAATAACATATAAACAGAGTCTAGATGGATTATTTTTTTCCTAAACAGAACCAAAAACAAAAAACACAAAATAAAATTGGGTTGCCTCCCGACAAGCACTGTCGTTTAATGCCCCTAGCTAGGCATAAAAGCAAAGATAGATCTAGGTATTGCCATCTTTGGTGGGCAATCCATAAGTGGCTCTCATTATAGATTCATATGGTAATATTGTTTTCTTTCTAGGAAAGTGTTACATGCCCTTTTTAATGGAAATTGGAATCTAATATTCCCTTCCTTCATATCAATAATTGCACCAATCGTTCTAAGGAAAGGTCTACCAAGAATAATAGGACATGAAGGATTGCAATCTATATCAAGAACGATAAATCTACGGGCACATAATTCCTATTTGCAACAATAAGAACATCATCAATTCTTCCCATAGGCTTTTTAATAGTGGAATCCGCAAGATGCAAGTTTAGAGATCAATCATCAAAATCACGGAAATCTAGCAAATCACACAAAGTTTTGGGAATAGTAGAGACACTAGCACCCAAATCACATAAAGCATGAAACTCATAATTTTTATTTTTAATTTTAATAGTAGGTTCCCAATCATCATGGAGTTTCCTAGGGATAGAAATTTTCAACTCAAGCTTTTCTTCATAAGATTGCATCAAGGCATCAACAATGTGTTCGGTAAAAGCCTTATTTTGACTATAAGCATGAGGAGAATTTAGCACGAATTGCAACAAGGAAATACAATCAATTAAAGAGCAATTTTCATAATTAAATTCCTTGAGATCCAAAATAGTGGGTTTAGCAACATCTAGATTTCTATTTCTTTCAATCCCACTTTTGTCAATTTCATCATCAAGATCTAAAAACTCAGAATTCTTAGAACGCCTTCTAGGTAAAGGAAGATAATATTCAGTTTCATCAAGATTCATATTGCAAAAGAAAGATTTAATAGGGGACACATCAATAACTTTTAGATCTTCATCTTGATTTTCATATGAATTAGAAGAACACGCTTTAATAAAGGCATCTTTGGAAGCACGCATCCTAGCGGTTCTTTCTTTGCACTCATCAATGGAAATTCTCATAGCTTTGAGAGACTCATTGATATCATGCTTAGGAGGAATAGATCTAAGCTTTAAAGAATCAACATCAAGAGAAATTCTATCAACATTCCTAGCCAAATCATCAACTTCAAGTAATTTCTCTTCAAGCAAAGCATTAAAATTCTTTTGCGAATTCATAAACTCTTTAACACTACTCTCAAATTCAGAGGGCATCATATTAAAATTTCCATAAGAGTTGTTGTAGGAATTTCCATAATTATTAGAAGGATTACTAGGATAAGGCCTAGGATTAAAATTCCCTCTATACACGTTGTTTCCAAAACTATTCCTACCAACAAAGTTCACATCCATAGATTCATTATTATTCTCAATCAAGGTAGATAAAGGCATATTATTGGGATCAGAAGAAACACTCTTAGCAAATAAATTCATAAGTTCATCCATCTTTCCACTCAAAACATTGATTTCTTCTATAGCATGCACCTTTTTATTAGTAGATCTTCGGTATGCCATTGAGAATAATTAACCATAATATTATCTAGGAATTTAGTAGCATCTCCTAAAGTTATTTCCATAAAAGTGCCTCCCATGGCCGAATCTAAAAGATTTCTAGAAGCAAAATTCAATCCGGCATAAATTTTTGTATAATCATCCATAAGTTCAAACCATGAGTAGGACAATTACGTAGCATTAATTTCATTCTCTCCCAAGCTTGTGCAACATGTTCATGATCAAGTTGCTTAAAATTCATAATATTGTTCCTAAGAGAGATAATCTTAAGCGGGAGGAAAATACTTAGAGATAAAAGCATCTTTGCACTTGTTCCAAGAATCAATACTATTTTTAGGCAAAGATGAAAACCACGCTTTAGCACGATCTCTAAGAGAAAAAGGAAATAGCTTCAATTTAACGACATCATTATCGACATCTTTTTTCTTTTGCATATCACATTAAATCAACGAAGCCATTCAGATGAGTAGCGGCATCTTCGCTAGGAAGGCCGGCGAATTGATCTTTCATAACAAGATTCAACAAAGCAGTATTGATTTCACAAGATTCGGTATTGGCAAGAGGAGCAATCGGAGTGCTAAGGAAATCATTATTACTGGGATTGGTGAAGTCACACAATTTGGTGGCATCTTGAGCCATCGCGACGAACAAGCAAACTAACACACGAGCAAACAAAAGGCAAAGGGAAAAAGAGGAGGAGATTGGGAAAGAGAGGGCGAATAAAACGTCAAGGGTGAAGTGGGGGAGAGGAAAACGAGAGGCAAATGGCAAATAATGTAATGCGAGAGATAGGGATTGTGATGGGTACTTGGTATGTTGACTTTTGCGTAAGCCTCCTCGGCAGCGGCGCCAGAAATTCTTCTTGCTACCTCTTGAGCTTGCGTTGGATTTCCCCGAAGAGGAGAGGATGATGCAACACAGTAGCGTAAGTATTTCCCTCGGTTTTTGAGAACCAAGGTATCAATCCAGAAGGAGACCACGCGCAAGTCCCTCGTGCACTGCACAAAGCGATAGCTACTCGCAACCAACGCTTAGGGGTTGTCAATCCCTTCACGGTCACTTACAGAGTGAGATCGATAGAGATAATATTTTTGGTATTTTTGGTATAAAGATGCAAAGTAAAAGTAAAAAGCAAAGCAAGTAAATAAAGTGCGGAGATTGATATGATGAGAATACACCCGGGGCCATAGGTTTCACTAGTGGCTTCTCTCAAGAGCATAGATATTCTACGGTGGGTGAACAAATTCTTGTTGAGCAATTGTGAGAATTGAGCATAGTTATGAGGTTATCCAGGCAATGATCATGTATATAGGCATCACGTCCGTGACAAGTAGACCGAAACGATTACGCATCTACTACTACTACTCCACTCATCGACCGCTATCCAAAGCATGCATCTAGAGTATTAAGTTAAAAAGCAGTAACGCCTTAAACAAGATGACATGATGTAGAGGAATAAATTCATGCAATATGATAAATACCCCATCTTGTTATCCTCGATGGCAACAATACAATACGTGCCTTGCAACCCTTTACATCCTTTGGGTAAGGTCACATAAGATTGAACCCAAAGCTAAGCACTTCTCCCGTTGCAAGAACTACCAATCTAGTTGGCCAAACCAAGCGGATAATTGAAGAGACTTGCAAAGATAACTCAATCATACATAAAAGAATTGAGAGAAGAATCAAATATTTTCCATAGATAAGCTGGATCATAAACCCACAATTCATCGGTCTCAACAAACACACCGCAAAAAGAAGATTACATCGAATAGATCTCCACGAGAGAGGGGAGAACATTGTATTGAGATCCAAAAAGAGAGAAGAAGCCATCTAGCTACTAACTATGGACCCGAAGGTGCAAGTAAACTACTCACACTTCATCGGAGGGGCTATGGTGTTGATGTAGAAGCCCTCCGTGGTAGATGCCCTCCGGCGGAGCTCCTAACAGGCCCCAAGATGGGATCTCGTGGATACACGAGATTCTGGGCGGTGGAGTTAGGTTTTGGCTCCGCCCCGATCTGTTGGGGGTACGAGGTATATATAGGAGGAAGGAGTACGTCGGTGGAGCGTCGGGGCCCATGAGGCGGGGCGCCTGTGGGGAGACACGCCCCCACCCTCGTGACCGCCTCTGGCACTCCTTGGAGTAGGGTCCAAGTCTCTGGATCACATTCGGTGAGAAAATCACGTTCAGAAGGTTTAATTCCGTTTGGACTCCGTTTGATATTCCGTTTCTTCGAAACACTGAAATAGGCAAAAAACAACAATTCTGGGTTGGGCCTCCGGTTAATAGGTTAGTCCCAAAAATAATATAAAAGTGGAAAATAAAGCCCATTATAGTCCAAAACAATATATAAAGTAGCATGGAGCAATAAAAAATTATAGATACGTTGGAGACGTATCAGGCATCTAAGCTTAATTCCTGCTCGTCCTCGAGTAGGTAAATGATAAAAAAGAATTTTTGATGCGAAGTGATACTTTGGCATAATTTCAATGTAAATCTTCTTAATTGTGATATGAATATTCAGATCCGAAAGATTCAAGACAAAAGTTCATATTGACATAAAAATAATAATACTTCAAGCATACTAATCAAAATAATTATGTCATCTCAAAATAACATGGCCAAAGAAAGTTCATCCCTACAAAATCATATAGTTAGCCTATGCTTCATTTTCGTCACACAAATATGTTCCCAACTTCTATACCCCCGATGACAAGCCAAGCAATTGTTTCATACTTAAATAATGTCAAACCTTTTCAACCTTCACGCAATACATGAGCGTGAGCCATGGATATAGCACTATGGGTGGAATAGAATATGATGATGGGGATTGTGTGGAGAAGACAAAAAAGGAGAAAGTCTCACGTTGACGAGGATAATCAACGGGCTATGGAGATGCCCATCAATTGATGTCAACATGAGGAGTAGGGATTGCCATGCAACGGATGCACTAGAGCTATGAATACTCAACAAAAGAAAACTAGTGGGTGTGCATCCAACTTGCTTGCTCATGAAGACCTAGGGCATTTGAGGAAGCCCATCGTAGGAATATACAAGCCAAGTTCTATAATGAAAAATTCCCACTAGTATGAAAAAGACAACTTATGAGACTCACTATATGAAAAACATGGTGCTACTTTGAAGCACAATATATATGAGACTCACTACATGAAGAATGAGATGCTACTTTGAAGCACAAAATATGAGACTCATTACATGAAGAACATGGTGCTACTTTGAAGCACAAGTGTGGAAAAAGAGATAGTAGCATTGCCCTTTTCTTTTCTTTTTTTGGGCCTTTCTTTTTTATTTTGGCCTTTCTCTTTTTTTTTGGGCAATGCTCTAATAATGATGATCATCACACTTCTATTGATTACAACATGAGGATTACAACTCGAAACTAGAACAAGGTATGACTCTACATGAATGCCTCCGGCGGTGTATCGGGATGGTGCAATGAATCAAGAGTGACATGTATGAAGATAATGCATGGTGGCTTTGCCACAAATACGATGTCAACTACATGATCATGCAATGGCAATATGACAAAAGTAATGTATGTCATAATAATGATGGTGGAAGTTGCATGGCAATATATCTCGGAATGGCTATGAAAATGCCATAATAGGTAGGTATGGTGGCTGTTTTGAGGAAGATATAAGGAGGTTTATGTGTGATAGAGCGTATCGTATCACGGGTTTGGATGCACCGTGAAGTTTGCGCCAACTCTCAATGTGAGAAAGGGCAATGCACTGTACCGAAGAGGCTAGCAATGGCGGAAAGGTAAGAGTGCGTATAATCCATGGACTCAACATTAGTCAAAAGAACTCATATACTTATTGCAAAAATTTAGAAGTCATAAAAAATTCAAGTACTACGCGCATGCTCCTAGGGGGATAGATTGGTAGGAAAAGACCATCGCTCGTCCCCGACCGCCACTCATAAGGATGCACAAGCCAGGTACACTTCATGCTTCAAATTTGTTACACAACTTTAACCATACGTGCATGCTACGGGACTTACAAACTTCAGCACAAGCATTTCTCAAATTCACAACTACTAAACCAGCATGACTTTGATATTATTACCTCCATATCTCAAAACAATTATCAAGCATCAAACTTATCTTAGTATTCAACGCACTCAAAAGAAAGTTTCACATATCTTGAACATCAAGTATATTAACATTAAGCAGATTACCATGCTATTAACAACTCTCAAAATAATCTAAGTGAAGCATGAGAGATCAAGTTTCTTTAAAACAAATCCACCACCGTGCTCTAAAAGATCTAAGTGAAGCACTAGAGCAAAAATTATCACTCTCAAAAGATATAAGTGAAGCACTATGAGCAAATTATCAAGCTCAAAAGATATAAGTGAAGCACATAGAGTATTCTATCAAATTCTAATTCATATATGGCTCTCTCAAAAAGTGTGTACAGCAAGGATGATTGTGGTAAACTATCAAGCAAAGACTCAAATAATACAAGACGCTCCAAGCAAAACACATATCATGTTGGTGAATAAAAATATAGCTCCAAGTAAATTACCGATGGAAGTGGACGAAAGAGGGGATGCCTTCCGGGGCATCCCCAAGCTTGACTTTTTGGAGTCCTTGGATTATCTTGGGGGTGCCATGGGCATCCCCAAGCTTAGGCTCTTGCCATTCCTTGTTCCATAATCCATCAAAAGAATTCACCCAAAACTTGAAAACTTCACAACACAAAACTCAATTGAAATCTCGTGAGCTCCGTTAGAGAAAGAAAAAAAAAGACTACTTTAAAGTACTGTAATGAACTCATTATTTATTTATATTGGTGTTAAACCTACTGTATTCCAACTTCTCTATGGATCATAAATTATTTTACTAGCCATAGATTCATCAAAATAAGCAAACTACACACGCAAAACAGAATCTGTCAAAAACAGAACAGTCTGTAGTAATCTGTAACTAACGCAAACTTCTGGAACCCAAAAAATTCTAAAAAACTTAGACGACCTGGAAAATTTGTTTATTGATCAGGATCAATTGGAATCAGTATTTTATCACGTTCTGGTGATTTTTAACAATTCGGGCACTAAGCACAAAGATTCTGGAAATTACAGCAAGATCAAATAACTATCATCTAAGAAGATCCAATAGGTCCAACTTGGCACAAACACTAATTAAAAGATAAAATCACATATAAACAGAGTCTAGATGGATTAATTTATTCCTAAACAATACGTGCCTTGCAACCCTTTCTGTCACTGGGTAAGGTCACCGCAAGATTGAAACCAAAGCTAAGCACTTCTCCCGTTGCAAGAACTACCAATCTAGTTGGCCAAACCAAACGGATAATTCGAAGAGACTTGCAAAGATAACTCAATCATACATAAAAGAATTCAGAGAAGAACCAAATATTTTCCATAGATAAGCTGGATCATAAACCCACAATTCATCGGTCTCAACAAACACACCGCAAAAAGAAGATTACATCGAATAGATCTCCACGAGAGAGGGGAGAACATTGTATTGAGATCCAAAAAGAGAGAAGAAGCCATCTAGCTACTAACAATGGACCCGAAGGTCTGAAGTAAACTACTCACACTTCATCAGAGGGGCTATGGTGTTGATGTAGAAGCCCTCCATGGTAGATGCCCCCTCCGGCGGAGCTCCGGAACAGGCCCCAAGATGGGATCTCGTGGATACAGGAAGTTACGGCGGTGGAATTAGGTTTTTGGCTCCGTCCCCGATCTGTTGGGGGTACGTAGGTATATATAGGAGGAAGGAGTACGTCGGTGGAGCGTCAGGGGGCCCACGAGGCAGGGGGCGCGCCCAGGGGGGAGGGGCGCGCCCCCCACCCTCGTGACCGCCTCTGGCACTCCTTGGAGTAGGGTCCAAGTCTCCTGGATCACGTTCGGTGAGAAAATCACGTTTCCGAAGGTTTCATTCCGTTTGGACTCCGTTTGATATTCCGTTTCTTCGAAACACTGAAATAGGCAAAAAACAGCAATTCTGGGTTGGGCCTCCGGTTAATAGGTTAGTCCCAAAAATAATATAAAAGTGGAAAATAAAGCCCATTATAGTCCAAAACAATAGATAAAGTAGCATGGAGCAATCAAAAATTATAGATACGTTGGAGACGTATCATTGAGCACGGTATTTTCCCTTCGACCACAGCGACGTATGATGAGTTGAGTGACTTGTGCCACCATATTGAGAGTGAGAGTGACTTCACCACTAGCCCCATATATGATGAGCTGCCCCAATTCCCATGTGAGGAGAGCCACAACCCCCACCACTTGAGTGAGATGAGTGACTCCACCATATGTGACATTGAGTGCACCTACCTTGAGGGAGTGAGGGAGCCACCGCCACATAGAGAGAGTGAGGAAGTTGATAGGGCACGTGAGGCCATTTCGATTTCTAACAACTTAACCTCTACCTCTATTATGTCTTCTCATTTGGTGCTAGGTCCCATATATGATGACTGATAACCCACAAGTATAGGAGATCAATTGTAGCCTCTTTCGATAAGTAAGAGTGTCGAACCCAACGAGGAGCTAAAGGGAGAACAAATATTCCCTCAAGTTCTATCGACCACCGATACAACTCTACGCACACTTGACGTTCGCTTTACCGGAAACAAGTATGAAACTAGAAGTACTTTGTAGGTGTTGTTGGAAAGGCTTGCAAGAAAGTAAAGAGCACGAAAATAAAAGCTAGGGGCCGTTTAAGTAAAGACACAACTAAAGTAAATATGGCGAGTGTGGAAAAGTGGTGGTAGGAGTTGTGGAATTGTCCCTAGGCAACTGACTATATTACTAGACCGGTAATCACTATTGCAATTCTATTTGAGGGAGAGGCATAAGCTAACATACTTTCTCTACTTGGATCATATGCACTTATGATTGGAACTCTAGCAAGCATCCGCAACTACTAAAGGTTCATTAAGGTAAAACCCAACCATAGCATTAAAGTATCAAGTCCCCTTTATCCCATACGCAAACAACCTACTTACTCGGTGCAGGCTTCGCCACTCACGCCACCCACCATAAGCAAATCATAAACATATTGCAAACCCTACAGCGGAATCCCTCACGCTATGCCGACACGGAGGGCACAATAGGACAGCACCAATAATAAAATATGCAACTCAAACCAATCATAGCAACTCATCAATCACCGATAGGACAACGAAAATCTACTCAGACATCATAGGATGGAAACACATCATTGGATAATAATATGAAGCATAAAGCACCATGTTCAAGTGGAGGGTACAGCGGGTTGCGGGAGAGTGGACCGCTGAATATAGAAGGGGGAAGGTGATGGAGATGTTGGTGAAGATGACGGCGGTGTTGGTGAAGATCATGGTGATGATGATGGCCCCCGGCAGCGCTCCGGCGCCACCGGAAGCAAGGGGGAGAGAGGCCCCCTTCTTCTTCTTCTTCCTTGACCTCCTCCCAAGATGGGAGAAGGGTTTCCCCTCTGGTCCTTGGCCTCCATGGCTTAGGAGGGCGAGAGCCCCTCCGAGATTGGATCTATCTCTCTGTTTCTGCGTTCTGTTCTGGCTCTGTTTCACCGTTTCACGTATATATGGAGATCCGTAACTCCGATTGGCCTGAAACCTTCGCCGTGATTTTTTTCTTCTGAATATTAGCTTTCTTGCGGCAAAAGAAGAGCATCAACCGCCTTACGGTGGGCTCACGAGGGTAGGGGCGCCAGGGGCAAAGGCGCCCTGCCTCGTGACCACCTCGAATTGGTTCGATTGATTTTCCTTCCAAATTTTCCAAAAATAAGCTCCGTCTGCTTTTATCCCGTTTGGACTCCGTTTGATATGGATATTCTGTGAAACCAAAAACATGCAATGGTAGGACGGCACTCGGGCAATCGGATCAATATGTTAGTCCCAAAAATAATATAAAAAGTTGCCAAAAAGTATATGAAAGTTGCATAATATTGGCATGGAACAATCAAAAATTATAGATACGACGGAGACGTATCAGCATCCCCAAGCTTAATTCCTGCTCGTCCTCGAGTAGGTAAATGATAAAAAGATAATTTTGATGTGGAATACTACCTAGCATAATCTTGATCATATGTCTAATCATGGCATGAATATTAAGACACGAGTGATTCAACGCAATAGTCTATCCTTTGACATAAAAACAATAATACTTCAAGCATACCAACCAAGCAATTATGTCTTATTGGAATAACATAGCCAAAGAAAGCTCATCCCTACAAAATCATATAGTGCGGCTATGCTCCATCTTCACCACACACAATATTTACATCATGCACAACCCCGATGACAAGCCAAGCAATTGTTTCATACTTTTGACGTTCTCAAACCTTTTTCAACTTTCACGCAATACATGAGCATGAGCCATGGACATAGCACTATAGGTGGAGTAGAATATGATGGTGGGGATTATGTGGAGAAGACAAAAAAGGAGAAAGTCTCACATCAACTAGGCATATCAACGGGCTATGGAGATGCCCATTAATAGATATCAATGTGAGGAGTAGGGATTTCCATGCAACGGATGCACTAAGAGCTATAAGTGTATGAAAGCTCAAACTGAAACTAAGTGGGTGTGCATCCAACTTTCTTGCTCATGAAGACCTAGAGCATTTGAGGAAGCCCATCATCGGAATATACAAGCCAAGTTCTATAATGAAAATTCCCACTAGTATATGAAAGTGATAACTCAAGAGACTCTCTATATGAAGAGCATGGTGCACCTTTGAAGCACAAGTGTGGTAAAAGGATAGTAACATTGCTCCTTTTTATTTATTTTCTTTTTTTTGCGGGCTTCTTTGGCCCCATTTTTTTATTTAGGCTTCTTTGGCCTCTCTTTTTTTTTGAATGGGGCAATGCTCTAATAATGATGATCATCACACTTTTATTTACTTACAACTCGATATTACAACTCGATACTAGAACAAAGATGTGACTCTATGTGAATGCCTCCGTGAATGCAAGGATGTGCAATGATCTAGCGTAGCAATGACAACAAAAAATGGACAAGCCATGAAAACATCATGCTAGCTATCTTACAATCATGCAAAGATATATGACAATGAGTGCTCAAGTCATGTATATGATGATGATGGAAGTTGCATGGCAATATATCTCGGAATGGCTATGGAAATGCCATGATAGGTAGGTATGGTGATTGTTTTGAGGAAGATATAATGAGGTTTATGTGTGACAGAGCGTATCATATCACGGGGTTTGGATGCACCGGCGAAGTTTGCAGCAACTCTCGAGGTGAGAAAGGGCAATGCACGGTACTGAAGAGGCTAGCTATGATGGAAGGGTGAGAGTGCGTATAATCCATGGACTCAACATTAGTCATAAAGAACTCACATACTTATTGCAAAAATCTATCAGTCATCGAAAAAAAGTACTACGCGCATGATCCTAGGGGGATAGATTGGTAGGAAAAGACCATCGCTCGTCCCCGACCGCCACTCATAAGGAAGGCAATCAATAAACACCTCATGCTACGACTTCGTTACATAACGGTTCACCATACGTGCATGCTACGGGACTTGCAAACCTCAACACAAGTATTTCTCAATTTCATAATTACTCAACTAGCACGACTCTAATATCACCATCTTTATATCGTAAAAATATTGCAAGGAATCAAACATATCATATTCAGCGATCTACAGGTTTATGCAGGATTTTATGACTAACCATGTGAATGACCAGTTCCTGTCATCTCTCTAAATAGATATAAGTGAAGCAAGAGAGTTTAATTCTTTCTACAAAAGATATGCCCAAGCTCTAACAAATATAAGTGAAGCAAAAGAGCATTCCACAAATGGCGGTTGTCTATGTAAAGAGAAACAGGCAATCCAAACTTCAAATGATATAAGTGAAGCACATGAAGCATTCTATAAAGCCATACTCAAAAGATATAAGTGAAGTGCATACAGAATTCTATAAATCAACCAAGGACCATCTCATACCAGCATGGTGCATAAAGGAAAAATAAAAACCTATTTGCAAAAAGACGCTCCAAGACTTGCACATATCGCATGAACGAAACCAATCCGAAAACATACCGATATTTGTTGAAGAAAGAGGGATGCCTTCCCAAAGCATCCCCAAGCTTAGACGCTTGAGTCTCCTTGAATATTTAATTGGGGTGCCTCGGCATCCCCAAGCTTGAGCTCTTTCCTCTCTTCCTTCTTCTCACATCGAGACCTTCTCGATCATCGAATATTTCATCCACACAAAACTTCAACAGAAAACTCGGTAAGATTCGTTAGTATAATAAAGCAAATCACTACTATAAGTACTGTTGCAAACCAATTCATATTTTGTTTTTGCATTGTGTCTACTGTAATATAACTTTTTCATGGCTTAACCCAATCGATATAAATTGATAGTTTCATCAAAACAAGCAAACTATGCATCAAAAACAGAAACTGTCTAAAATGTAACAGTCTGTAACAATCTGAACATTCACCATACTTATGTTACTTGAAAAATTCTGCCAAAATTAGGAAAAAAATTGCACTGACAAGACAGTGCAAAAAGAATCGTAACCATTTGACGTTCCAAGAAACAATTAAAATTACAAGACTACGCCCAAAGTTTACATTCTGCATCGTACAAACCGACAAGCATTGTAAACATCCTAAAGGCAAACCTTGGCACATTATTTTTATAATACAATGGAATTGTAAAAGGGGATAATTATTTTTGTTGAAAATTTTCTGTAATTAAGATTCACAAAGTTCCCATGGGCATGAACAAAGTTCAAGGACGTCCCCCACTTTCACAATGCTCGTCTCTCTCACTTTCACTTTTCTTTTTGAAAAAGTTTTGGGTCCCCTCTTTATTTTTGTTGTTTTTAAACTATATGAAAGCTCTCATACAGAAATAGATGACTCTCTAAAACTTTCGGGTTGTCTCCCTGGCAGCGCTTTCTTTAAAGCCATTAAGCTAGGCATATAGTGCTCAAGTAATGAATCCACCCGGATCCCAAGGTATATCAAAGCCGATTTTAATTAGCAATGTTTTGTAATTTAGTAGTGGGCACAAAGTAACATATATCATGTAATGACGAAGTCTAACTCTCTTCCTATGCATCGGCATGTCATAAAGAAACAATTCATGCACACATAGTAAAGGCCAATGTATAGTATAAACAGTTTCTTGCAATTTTATTGCATTAGAAACATATAGAGGTGGAGATATAGTTCCTCTCTCATAATAATTGCAAGTAGGAGCAGCAAACACATGCATATTATATCTATCAAAATCATCATGTGCAACGGTAAAAGGCAACCCATCAATGTAATCCTTAATAAGTGCAAACTTCTCCGATATAGTATAATCGGGAGAATTCAAAAAGATAATAGGACTATCATGCGTGGGTGCAATAGCAAGTTCATCTCCATAAGCATCATTCATATTGGCATCTTGGCCACAATCATAGCAAGCACCATCAAAAAGGGATATTTCAAAAGAATCATAGGGATCATAACAGTCATCATAGCAATCGTCCTTCGGTAAGCACGAAGGGGAATTAAACAATGTATGAGTTGCAGAGTTACTCTCATTAGAAGGTGGGTACGGGTGATCAATCCGCTCTTCCTCCTTTTGTTCTTCGCTCTCCTCCTCATATTTTTCATCCAATGAGCTCATAGTTTCATCAATTTCTTCTTCCATATATTCCTGCAAAATATTAATCTCTTCTTGGACAGCAGAGACTTTCTTAATAAGTGCATTAATATAGGCATTATATTCATAATTCTCATAACAATATTTAAGGATAGCTAAATTTTCAGATCTATAACAAGCATCATCAAAATCCTCAAACTCTTTAAAACATGGATTCAATTTCATAAGCACCCATAAAAGCAACAAATTCTTCTATTTCTTCCACATCATAGTAATCGTATATACCATTAGCATAAGAAGCTAAGGATTCATTATCAATAAATTTGCATGAAAAGGGAAGGTGTGGAGCATTCATCCTAGAGCAACAAGTATAATCATATTCCGAGCATAGTTGTCTAGCATACCACTTCAATATATAAATTTGATCCCATAATAGTTTCCCTTTTTGAGTTAAGCAATAATCCCTAAATATTCACGTTGATCCAATGTTACTCCCATTACCAAATTGAATGAAGTTTTCTCAAGATTATCAAAGTGGTACATAATATTTTTCACATATTGAGCATCGAGGGTTTTAGGAGGTTCCTCATCTCCATGAGTAGCAAGTACACCTAATGTTTTTGGTATTTCGTGTTCCATATCCATAACTAAAGATAGAGAACAACTAAGAACAACAAATAAAAATTACTTAGTGATAAAGCAAACAAGCACACACGAGAATATTCACCCCACGCTATGGCTCCAAGAACGGGCGCTTTAAAAAGGTCTTGATAACCCACAAGTATAGGGGATCAATTGTAGCCTCTTTCGATAAGTAAGAGTATCGAACCCAACGAGGAGCTAAAGGCAGAACAAAAATTTCCTCAAGTTCTATCGACCACCGATACAACTCTACGCACACTTGACGTTCGCTTTACCGGAAACAAGTATGAAACTAGAAGTACTTTGTAGGTGTTGTTGGAAAGGCTTGCTAGAAAGTAAAGAGCACGAAAATAAAAGCTAGGGGCTGTTTAAGTAAAGACACAACTAAAGTAAATATGGCGAGTGTGGAAAAGTGGTGGTAGGAGTTGTGGAATTGTCCCTAGGCAACTGACTATATTACTAGACCGGTAATCACTATTGCAATTCTATTAGAGGGAGAGGCATAAGCTAACATACTTTCTCTACTTGGATCATATGCACTTATGATTGGAACTTTAGCAAGCATCCACAACTACTAAAGATTCATTAAGGTAAAACCCAACCATAGCATTAAAGTATCAAGTCCCCTTTATCCCATACGCAAACAACCTACTTACTCGGGTCTGTGCTTCTGTCACTCACGCCACCCACCATAAGCAAATCATAAACATATTGCAAACCCTACAGAGGGAATCCCTCACGCTTGCGCGACACGGTGGGCACAATAGGACAACACCAATAATAAAATATGCAACTCAAACCAATCATAGCAACTCATCAATCACCGATAGGACAACGAAAATCTACTCAGACAACATAGGATGGCAACACATCATTGGATAAAAATATGAAGCATAAAGCACCATGTTCAAGTAGAGGGTACATCGGATCATGGGAGAGTGGACCGCTGAATATAGAAGGGGAAGGTGATGGAGATGTTGGTGAAGATGACGGCGGTGTTGGTGAAGATCGCGGTGATGATGATGGCCCCAGCGCCTCCGGCCACCGGAAGCAAGGGGAGAGAGGCCCCTTCTTCTTCTTCTTCCTTGACCTCCTCCCAAGATGGGAGAAGGGTTTCCTCCGGTCCTTGGCCTCCATGGCTTAGGAGGGCGAGAGCCCCTCCGAGATTGGATCTATCTCTCTGTTTCTGCGGTCTGTTCTGGCTCTATTTCACCGATTCGCGGATCTATGGAGATCCGTAACTCCGAGTGGCCTGAAACCTTCGCCGTGATTTTTTTTTCCCGAATATTAGCTTTCTGGCGGCAAAAGAAGAGCATCAAACGCCTTACGGTGGGCTCATGAGGGTAGGGGGCGCGCCCAGGGGGGCAGGCGCGCCCTCCTGCCTCGTGACCACCTCGGGCACTGGTTCGCGTTGATTTTCCTTCCAAATTTTCCAAAAATAAGCTCATCCGTTTTATCCCGCTTTGGACTCCGCTTTGATATGGATATTCTGTGAAACCAAAAACATGCAATGCATGTGGATCGCACCGGGCAATCGGATCAATATGTTAGTCCCAAAAATAATATAAAAAGTTGCCAAAAAGTATATGAAAGTTGCATAATATTGGCATGGAACAATCAAAAATTATAGATACGATGAGACGTATCAAGATCCCCAAGCTTAATTCCTGCTCGTCCTCGAGTAGGTAAATGATAAAAAGATAATTTTGATGTGGAATACTACCTAGCATAATCTTGATCATATGTCTAATCATGGCATGAATATTAAGACACGAGTGATTCAACGCAATAGTCTATCCTTTGACATAAAAACAATAATACTTCAAGCATACCAACCAAGCAATTATGTCTTATTGGAATAACATAGCCAAAGAAAGCTCATCCCTACAAAATCATATAGTCTGGCTATGCTCCATCTTCACCACACACAATATTTACATCATGCACAACCCGATGACAAGCCAAGCAATTGTTTCATACTTTTGACGTTCTCAAACCTTTTCAACTTTCACGCAATACATGAGCATGAGCCATGGACATAGCACTATAGGTGGAGTAGAATATGATGGTGGGGATTATGTGGAGAAGACAAAAGGAGAAAGTCTCACATCAACTAGGCATATCAACGGGCTATGGAGATGCCCATTAATAGATATCAATGTGAGGAGTAGGGATTTCCATGCAACGGATGCACTAAGAGCTATAAGTGTATGAAAGCTCAAACTGAAACTAAGTGGGTGTGCATCCAACTTTCTTGCTCATGAAGACCTAGAGCATTTGAGGAAGCCCATCATCGGAATATACAAGCCAAGTTCTATAATGAAAATTCCCACTAGTATATGAAAGTGATAACTCAAGAGACTCTCTATATGAAGAACATGGTGCAGCTTTGAAGCACAAGTGTGGTAAAAGGATAGTAACATTGCCTCTTTTTATTTATTTTCTTTTTTTTGCGGGCTTCTTTGGCCCCATTTTTTATTTATGCTTCTTTGGCCTCTTTTTTTTGAATGGGGCAATGCTCTAATAATGATGATCATCACACTTTTATTTACTTACAACTCGATACTAGAACAAAGATGTGACTCTATATGAATGCCTCCGGCGGTGTACCGGGATGTGCAATGATCTAGCGTAGCAATGACATCAAAAATGGACAAGCCATGAAAACATCATGCTAGCTATCTTACGATCATGCAAAGCAATATGACAATGAATGCTCAAGTCATGTATATGATGATATGGAAGTTGCATGGCAATATATCTCGGAATGGCTATGGAAATGCCATGATAGGTAGGTATGGTGGCTGTTTTGAGGAAGATATAATGAGGCTTATGTGTGACAGAGCGTATCGTATCACGGGGTTTGGATGCACCGGCGAAGTTTGCATAAACTCTTGAGGTGAGAAAGGGCAATGCACGGTACCGAAGAGGCTAGCAATGATGGAAGTGTGAGAGTGCGTATAATCCATGGACTCAACATTAGTCATAAAGAACTCACATACTTATTGCAAAAATCTATTAGTCATCAAAAAAAAGTACTACGCGCATGATCCTAGGGGGATAGATTGGTAGGAAAAGACCATCGCTCGTCCCCGACCGCCACTCATAAGGAAGGCAATCAATAAACACCTCATGCTACGACTTTGCTATATAACGGTTCACCATAATGCATGCTACGGGACTTGCAAACCTCAACACAAGTATTTCTCAATTTCATAATTACTCAACTAGCACGACTCTAATATCACCATCTTTATATCGTAAAAATATTGCAAGGAATCAAACATATCATATTCAGCGATCTACAGGTTTATGCAGGATTTTATGACTAACCATGTGAATGACCAGTTCTGTCATCTCTCTAAATAGATATAAGTGAAGCAAGAGAGTTTAATTCTTTCTACAAAAGATATGCCCAAGCTCTAACAAATATAAGTGAAGCAAAAGAGCATTCCACAAATGGCGGTTGTCTATGTAAAGAGAAACAGGCAATCCAAACTTCAAATGATATAAGTGAAGCACATGAAGCATTCTATAAAGCCATACTCAAAAGATATAAGTGAAGTGCATACAGAATTCTATAAATCAACCAAGGACCATCTCATACCAGCATGGTGCATAAAGGAAAAATAAAAACCTATTTGCAAAAGACGCTCCAAGACTTGCACATATCGCATGAACGAAACCAATCCGAAAACATACCGATATTTGTTGAAGAAAGAGGGGATGCCTTCCCAGCATCCCCAAGCTTAGACGCTTGAGTCTCCTTGAATATTTAATTGGGGTGCCTCGGGCATCCCCAAGCTTGAGCTCTTTCCTCTCTTCCTTCTTCTCACATCGAGACCTTCTCGATCATCGAATATTTCATCCACACAAAACTTCAACAGAAAACTCGGTAAGATTCGTTAGTATAATAAAGCAAATCACTACTATAAGTACTGTTGCAAACCAATTCATATTTTGTTTTTGCATTGTGTCTACTGTAATATAACTTTTTCATGGCTTAACCCATCGATATAAATTGATAGTTTCATCAAAACAAGCAAACTATGCATCAAAAACAGAAACTGTCTAAAACAGAACAGTCTGTAACAATCTGAACATTCACCATACTTATGTTACTTGAAAAATTCTGCCAAAATTAGGAAAAAAAATTGCACAGCAAGACAGTGCAAAAAGAATCAGAACCATTTGACGTTCCAGTAAACAATTAAAATTACAAGACTACGTACCAAAGTTTACATCTGCATCGCATAAACCGACAAGCATTGTAAACATCCTAAAGGCAAACCTTGGCACATTATTTTTATAATACAATGGAATTGTAAAGGGGATAATTATTTTGTTGAAAATTTTCTGTAATTAAGATTCACAAAGTTCCCATGGGCATGAACAAAGTTCAAGGACGCCCCCACTTTCACAATGCTCGTCTCTCTCACTTTCACTTTTCTTTTTGAAAAGTTTTGGGTCCCCTCTTTATTTTTGTTGTTTTTAAACTATATGAAAGCTCTCATACAGAAATAGATGACTCTCTAAAACTTTCGGTTGTCTCCTGGCAGCGCTTTCTTTAAAGCCATTAAGCTAGGCATATAGTGCTCAAGTAATGAATCCACCCGGATCCCAAGGTATATCAAAGCCGATTTTAATTAGCAATGATTTGTAATTTAGTAGTGGGCACAAAGTAACATATATCATGTAATGACGAAGTCTAACTCTCTTCCTATGCATCGGCATGTCATAAAGAAACAATTCATGCACACATAGTAAAGGCCAATGTATAGTATAAGCAGTTTCTTGCAATTTTATTGCATTAGAAACATATAGAGGTGGAGATATAGTTCCTCTCTCATAATAATTGCAAGTAGGAGCAGCAAACACATGCATATTATATCTATCAAAATCATCATGTGCAACGGTAAAAGGCAACCCATCAATGTAATCCTTAATAAGTGCAAACTTCTCCGATATAGTATAATCGGGAGAATTCAAAAGATAATAGGACTATCATGCGTGGGTGCAATAGCAAGTTCATCTCCATAAGCATCATTCATATTGGCATCTTGGCCACAATCATAGCAAGCACCATCAAAAAGGGATATTTCAAAAGAATCATAGGGATCATAACAGTCATCATAGCAATCGCCCTTCGGTAAGCACGAAGGGGAATTAAACAATGTATGAGTTGCGAGTTACTCTCATTAGAAGGTGGGTACGGGTGATCAATCCGCTTCTTCCTCCTTTTGTTCTTCGCTCTCCTCCTCATATTTTTCATCCAATGAGCTCATAGTTTCATCAATTTCTTCTTCCATATATTCCTGCAAAATATTAATCTCTTCTTGGACAGCAGAGACTTTCTTAATAAGTGCATTAATATAGGCATTATATTCATAATTCTCATAACAATATTTAAGGATAGCTAAATTTTCAGATCTATAACAAGCATCATCAAAATCCTCAAACTCTTTAAAACATGGATTCAATTTCATAAGCACCCATAAAAGCAACAAATTCTTCTATTTCTTCCACATCATAGTAATCGTATATACCATTAGCATAAGAAGCTAAGGATTCATTATCAATAAATTTGCATGAAAAGGGAAGGTGTGGAGCATTCATCCTAGAGCAACAAGTATAATCATATTCCGAGCATAGTTGTCTAGCATACCACTTCAATATATAAATTTGATCCCATAATAGTTTCCCTTTTGAGTTAAGCAATAATCCCTAAATATTCACGTTGATCCAATGTTACTCCCATTACCAAATTGAATGAAGTTTTCTCAAGATTATCAAAGTGGTACATAATATTTTTCACATATTGAGCATCGAGGGTTTTAGGAGGTTCCTCATCTCCATGAGTAGCAAGTACACCTAATGTTTTGGTATTTCGTGTTCCATATCCATAACTAAAGATAGAGAACAACTAAGAACAACAAATAAAAATTACTTAGTGATAAAGCAAACAAGCACACACGAGAATATTCACCCCACGCTATGGCTCCCGCAAGAACGGGCGCCGTAAAAAGGTCTTGATAACCCACAAGTATAGGGGATCAATTGTAGCCTCTTTCGATAAGTAAGAGTATCGAACCCAACGAGGAGCTAAAGGCAGAACAAAAATTTCCTCAAGTTCTATCGACCACCGATACAACTCTACGCACACTTGACGTTCGCTTTACCGGAAACAAGTATGAAACTAGAAGTACTTTGTAGGTGTTGTTGGAAAGGCTTGCTAGAAAGTAAAGAGCACGAAAATAAAAGCTAGGGGCTGTTTAAGTAAAGACACAACTAAAGTAAATATGGCGAGTGTGGAAAAGTGGTGGTAGGAGTTGTGGAATTGTCCCTAGGCAACTGACTATATTACTAGACCGGTAATCACTATTGCAATTCTATTAGAGGGAGAGGCATAAGCTAACATACTTTCTCTACTTGGATCATATGCACTTATGATTGGAACTTTAGCAAGCATCCACAACTACTAAAGATTCATTAAGGTAAAACCCAACCATAGCATTAAAGTATCAAGTCCCCTTTATCCCATACGCAAACAACCTACTTACTCGGGTCTGCAGGCTTAGCCACTCACGCCACCCACCATAAGCAAATCATAAACATATTGCAAACCCTACAGAGGGAATCCCTCACGCTTGCGCGACACGGTGGGCACAATAGGACAACACCAATAATAAAATATGCAACTCAAACCAATCATAGCAACTCATCAATCACCGATAGGACAACGAAAATCTACTCAGACATCATAGGATGGCAACACATCATTGGATAATAATATGAAGCATAAAGCACCATGTTCAAGTAGAGGGTACAGCGGATTGCGGGAGAGTGGACTGCTGAATATAGAAGGGGGAAGGTGATGGAGATGTTGGTGAAGATGACGCGGTGTTGGTGAAGATCGCGGTGATGATGATGGCCCGGCAGCCTCCGGCGCCACCGGAAGCAAGGGGAGAGAGGCCCCTTCTTCTTCTTCTTCCTTGACCTCCTCCCAAGATGGGAGAAGGGTTTCCTCTGGTCCTTGGCCTCCATGGCTTAGGAGGGCGAGAGCCCCTCTAAGATTGGATCTATCTCTCTGTTTCTGCGTTCTGTTCTGGCTCTGTTTCACCGTTTCACGTATATATGGAGATCCGTAACTCCGATTGGCCTGAAACCTTCGCCGTGATTTTTTTCTTCTGAATATTAGCTTTCTTGCGGCAAAAGAAGAGCATCAAACGCCTTACGGTGGGCTCATGAGGGTAGGGGGCGCGCCCAGGGGGGCAGGCGCGCCCTCCTGCCTCGTGACCACCTCGGGCACTGGTTCGCGTTGATTTTCCTTCCAAATTTTCCAAAAATAAGCTCCGTCCGTTTTTATCCCGTTTGGACTCCGTTTGATATGGATATTCTGCGAAACCAAAAACATGCAACAGATAGGGACTGGCACTGGGCACTGGATCAATATGTTAGTCCCAAAAATAATATAAAAAGTTGCCAAAAAGTATATGAAAGTTGCATAATATTGGCATGGAACAATCAAAAATTATAGATACGACGGAGACGTATCAGCATCCCCAAGCTTAATTCCTGCTCGTCCTCGAGTAGGTAAATGATAAAAAAGATAATTTTTGATGTGGAATACTACCTAGCATAATCTTGATCATATGTCTAATCATGGCATGAATATTAAGACACGAGTGATTCAACGCAATAGTCTATCCTTTGACATAAAAACAATAATACTTCAAGCATACCAACCAAGCAATTATGTCTTATTGGAATAACATAGCCAAAGAAAGCTCATCCCTACAAAATCATATAGTCTGGCTATGCTCCATCTTCACCACACACAATATTTACATCATGCACAACCCCGATGACAAGCCAAGCAATTGTTTCATACTTTTGACGTTCTCAAACCTTTTCAACTTTCACGCAATACATGAGCATGAGCCATGGACATAGCACTATAGGTGGAGTAGAATATGATGGTGGGGATTATGTGGAGAAGACAAAAAAGGAGAAAGTCTCACATCAACTAGGCATATCAACGGGCTATGGAGATGCCCATTAATAGATATCAATGTGAGGAGTAGGGATTTCCATGCAACGGATGCACTAAGAGCTATAAGTGTATGAAAGCTCAAACTGAAACTAAGTGGGTGTGCATCCAACTTTCTTGCTCATGAAGACCTAGAGCATTTGAGGAAGCCCATCATCGGAATATACAAGCCAAGTTCTATAATGAAAATTCCCACTAGTATATGAAAGTGATAACTCAAGAGACTCTCTATATGAAGAGCATGGTGCAACTTTGAAGCACAAGTGTGGTAAAAGGATAGTAACATTGCTCCTTTTTATTTATTTTCTTTTTTTTGCGGGCTTCTTTGGCCCCATTTTTTTATTTAGGCTTCTTTGGCCTCTCTTTTTTTTGAATGGGGCAATGCTCTAATAATGATGATCATCACACTTTTATTTACTTACAACTCGATATTACAACTCGATACTAGAACAAAGATGTGACTCTATATGAATGCCTCCGGCGGTGTACCGGGATGTGCAATGATCTAGCGTAGCAATGACAACAAAAAATGGACAAGCCATGAAAACATCATGCTAGCTATCTTACAATCATGCAAAGATATATGACAATGAGTGCTCAAGTCATGTATATGATGATGATGGAAGTTGCATGGCAATATATCTCGGAATGGCTATGGAAATGCCATGATAGGTAGGTATGGTGATTGTTTTGAGGAAGATATAATGAGGCTTATGTGTGACAGAGCGTATCATATCACGGGGTTTGGATGCAATCGAAGTTTGGCAAAGAACTCTCGAGGTGAGAAAGGGCAATGCACTGATCAAGAGGCTAGCTATGATGGAAGGGTGAGAGTGCGTATAATCCATGGACTCAACATTAGTCATAAAGAACTCACATACTTATTGCAAAAATCTATCAGTCATCGAAAAAAAGTACTACGCGCATGATCCTAGGGGGATAGATTGGTAGGAAAAGACCATCGCCGTCCCTCGACCGCCACTCATAAGGAAGGCAATCAATAAACACCTCATGCTACGACTTACGTTACATAACGGTTCACCATAATGCATGCTACGGGACTTGCAAACCTCAACACAAGTATTTCTCAATTTCATAATTACTCAACTAGCACGACTCTAATATCACCATCTTTATATCGTAAAAATATTGCAAGGAATCAAACATATCATATTCAGCGATCTCTGAGTGTTTATGCAGGATTTTATGACTAACCATGTGAATGACCAGTTCCTGTCATCTCTCTAAATAGATATAAGTGAAGCAAGAGAGTTTAATTCTTTCTACAAAAGATATGCCCAAGCTCTAACAAATATAAGTGAAGCAAAAGAGCATTCCACAAATGGCGGTTGTCTATGTAAAGAGAAATGCATAATCCAAACTTCAAATGATATAAGTGAAGCACATGAAGCATTCTATAAAGCCATACTCAAAAGATATAAGTGAAGTGCATAGAGAATTCTATAAATCAACCAAGGACCATCTCATACCAGCATGGTGCATAAAGGAAAAATAAAACCTATTTGCAAAAGACGCTCCAAGACTTGCACATATCGCATGAACGAAACCAATCCGAAAACATACCGATATTTGTTGAAGAAAGAGGGGATGCCTTCCCAGCATCCCCAAGCTTAGACGCTTGAGTCTCCTTGAATATTTAATTGGGGTGCCTCGGGCATCCCCAAGCTTGAGCTCTTTCCTCTCTTCCTTCTTCTCACATCGAGACCTTCTCGATCATCGAATATTTCATCCACACAAAACTTCAAAGTAAAACTTCGGTAGAAGATTCGTTAGTATAATAAAGCAAATCACTACTATAAGTACTGTTGCAAACCAATTCATATTTTGTTTTTGCATTGTGTCTACTGTAATATAACTTTTTCATGGCTTAACCCACTGATATAAATTGATAGTTTCATCAAAACAAGCAAACTATGCATCAAAAACAGAATCTGTCTAAAACAGAACAGTCTGTAACAATCTGAACATTCACCATACTTATGTTACTTGAAAAATTCTGCCAAAATTAGGAAAAATAAATAATTTTTCACAGAAAGACAGTGAAAAAATAATCATAACCATTTGACGTTCCAGTAAAAAACTAAAATTCAAGACCATACCAAAGTTTACATTCCGCACTGCATACAAACCAACAAGCATTGTAAACATCCTAAAGGAAACGTTGGCACATTATTTTTATAATACAATGGAATTGTACAAGGGGATAATTATTTTTGTTGAAAAGTTTCTGTAATTAAGATTCACAAAGTTCCCATGGGCATGAACAAAGTTCAAGGACGTCCCCCACTTTCACAATGCTCGTCTCTCTCTCTTTCACTTTTCTTTTTGAAGAAGTTTTGGGTTACCTCTTTATTTTTGTTGTTTTTAAACTATATGTAAGCTCTCAGACAGAAATAAATGACTCTCTAAAACTTCCGGGTTGTCTCCCTGGCAGCGCTTTCTTTAAAGCCATTAAGCTAGGCATATAGTGCTCAAGTAATGAATCCACCTGGATCCCAAGGTATATCAAAGCCAATTTTAATTAGCAATGATTTGTAATTTAGTAGTGAGCACAAAGTAACATATATCATTTTATGACGAAGTCTAACTCTCTTCCTATGCATCGGCATGTCATAAAGAAACAATTCATGCACACATAGTAAAGGCCAATGTATAGTATAAACAGTTTCTTGCAATTTTATTGTATTGGAAACATAGAGAGGTGGAGATATAGTTCCTCTCTCATAATAGTTGCAAGTAGGAGCAGCAAGCACATGCATATTATATCTATCAAAATCATCATGTGCAACGGTAAAAGGCAACCCATCAATGTAATCCTTAATAAGTGCAAACTTCTCCGATATAGTATAATCGGGAGAATTCAAAAAGATAATAGGACTATCATGCGTGGGTGCAATAGCAAGTTAATTTCCATAAGCATCATTCATATTGGCATCTTGGCCACAATCATAGCAAGCACCATCAAAAAGGGACATTTCAAAAGAATCATAGGGATCATAACAGTCATCATAGCAATCGTCCTTCGGTAATCACGAAGGGGAATTAAACAATGTATGAGTTGAAGGGTTACTCTCATTAGAAGGTGGGCACGGGTGATCAATCCGTTCTTCCTCCTTTTGTTTTTCGCTCTCCTCCTCATCTTTTTCATCCAATGAGCTCATAGTTTCATCAATATCTTCTTCCATAGATTCCTGCAAAATATTATTCTCTTCTTGGACAGCGGAGACTTTCTTAATAAGTGCATTAATATAGGCATTATATTCATAATTCTCATAACAATATTTAAGGATAGCTAAATTTTCAGATCTATAACAAGCATCATCAAAATCCTCAAACTCTTTAAACATGGATTCAATTTCATAAGCACCCATAAAAGCAACAAATTCTTCTATTTATTCCACATCATAGTAATCGTATTTACCATTAGCATAAGAAGCTAAGGTTTCATTATCAATAAATTTGCATGAAAAGGGAAGGTGTGGAGCATTCATCCTAGAGCAACAAGTATAATCATATTCCGAGCATAGTTGTCTAGCATACCACTTCAATATATAAATTTGATCCCATAATAGGTTCTTTTTTTGAGTTAAGCGATAATCCCTAAATATTCACGTTGATCCAATGTTACTCCCGTTACCAAATTGAATGAAGTTTTCTCAGGATTATCAAAGTGGTACATAATATTTTTCACATATTGAGCATCGAGGGTTTTAGGAGGTTCCTCATCTCCATGAGTAGCAAGTACACCTAATTTTTTGGTATTTCGTGTTCCATATCCATAACTAAAGATAGAGAACAACTAAGAACAACAAATAAAAATTACTTCATGATAAAGCAAACAAGCACACACGAGAATATTCACCCCACGCTATGACTCCCCGGCAACGGCGCCAAAAAAAGGTCTTGATAACCCACAAGTATAGGGGATCAATTGTAGCCTCTTTCGATAAGTAAGAGTGTCGAACCCAACGAGGAGCTAAAGGTAGAACAAATGTTTCCTCAAGTTCTATCGACCACCAATACAACTCTACGCACACTTGACGTTCGCTTTACCAGAAACAAGTATGAAACTAGAAGTACTTTGTAGGTGTTGTTGGAAAGGCTTGCAAGAAAGTAAAGAGCACGAAAATAAAAGCTAGGGGTTGTTTAAGTAAAGACACAACTAAAGTAAATATGGCGAGTGTGGAAAAGTGGTGGTAGGAGTTGTGGAATTGTCCCTAGGCAACTGACTATATTACTAGACCGGTAATCACTATTGCAATTCTATTTGAGGGAGAGGCATGAGCTAACATACTTTCTCTACTTGGATCATATGCACTTATGATTGGAACTCTAGCAAGCATCCGCAACTACTAAAGATTCATTAAGGTAAAACCCACCCATAGCATTAAAGTATCAAGTCCCCTTTATCCCATACACAAACAACCTACTTACTCGGGTCTGTGCTTCCGCCACTCACGCCACCCACCATAAGCAAATCATAAACATATTGCAAACCCTACAGCTGAATCCCTCATGCTTGCGCGACATGGAGGGCACAATAGGACAACACCAATAATAAAATATGCAACTCAAACCAATCATAGCAACTCATCAATCACCGATAGGACAACGAAAATCTACTCAGACATCATAGAATGGCAACACATCATTGGATAATAATATGAAGCATAAAGCACCATGTTCAAGTAGAGGGTACAGTGGGTTGCGGGAGAGTGGACCACTGAATATAGAAGGGGGAAGGTGATGGAGATGTTGGTGAAGATGACGGCGGTGTTGGTGAAGATCGCGATGATGATGATGGCCCCCGGCAGTGCTCCGGCGCCACCGGAAGCAAGGGGAGAGAGGCCCCCTTCTTCTTCTTCTTCCTTGACCTCCTCCCTAGATGGGAGAAGGGTTTCCCCTCTGGTCCTTGGCTCCCATGGCTTAGGAGGGCGAGAGCCCCTCCGATATTGGATATATCTCTCTGTTTCTGCGTTCTGTTCTGGCTCTGTTCACCGTTTCACGTATATATGGAGATCCGTAACTCCGATTGGCCTGAAACCTTCGCCGTGATTTTTTCCCGAATATTAGCTTTCTTGCGGCAAACGAAGAGTATCAAACGCCTTACGGTGGGCTCACGAGGGTAGGGGCGCCAGGGGCAGCACGCCCCGCCTCGTGACCACCTCGGCAATCGGTTCATGTGATTTTTCTTCCAAATTTTCCATATTTTCCAAAAATAAGCTCATTCGCTTTTATCCCGTTTAGACTCCGTTTGATATGGATATTCGTGAAACCAAAACATGCAATGCAGACGGGGGACTGGCATTGGGCAATCGGATCAATATGTTAGTCCCAAAAATAATATTAAAAGTTGCCAAAAAGTATATGAAAGTTGCATAATATTGCATGGAACAATAAAAATTATAGATAATGATTTGAGACGTATCAAGATCCCCAAGCTTAATTCCTGCTCGTCCTCGAGTAGGTAAATGATAAAAAAGATAATTTTTGATGTGGAATGCTACCTAGCATAATCCTGATCATATGTCTAATCATGGCATGAATATTAAGACACGAGTGATTCAAAGCAATAGTCTATCCTTTGACATTAAAACAATAATACTTCAAGCATACCAACTGACGGTGTCCTGGACTAGGAGGTACTCACCACGTCGTCTCCCGATCAGTTGGATTGGGCCGAGGATCCCCATGGCCGTATACTCATGGGCCAGTCCGGACAGTTGCCGCATACAAGGAAGATTCCACAAGACTTGGCGATCAAGACAAGGACTCCTCCCCACCGGCAGATTCGGCTTAGGACTCTTGTTATCCTAGGCCTCTGGTGCATTATATAAACCAGGGCTAGGCTAGTCGATGATATACAATATACAACAATCATACCATAGGCTAGCTTCTAGGGTTTAGCCTCCTTGATCTCGTGGTAGATCTACTCTTGTACTACCCATATCATCAATATTAATCAAGGTGAGTAGGGTATTACCTCCATCGAGAGGGCCCAACCTGGGTAAAACATCATGTCCCTTGTCTCCTGTTACCATCCGCCTAGACGCACAGTTCGGGACCCCTACCCGAGATCCGCCAGGTTTGACACCGACATTGGTGCTTTCATTGAGAGCTCATTGTGTTCGGCAAAAGGTCGATGGCTTGCCTGCAGATCAACTGCGACTTCGACATCTTCGTCACCAGCTCGACTGGTCACCTTGGTTCGGTCGGGGACTGCGCCCTACCTCTGTCGTCATGTTCGGATGAGGGCCTTCATCAACATCAACTCCGATCTCTGTCAAGATCATGGAGGAATCATCCAGGGAGCCCGGGGGCTCAACGTCAACATTGCCCTCGGGCGACCGTACTGTTTTTTGGACAACGGACTTGTGTCCGCCGCCATCGCCTCCTCAAGCGTTGTTTTAACGATTGCTTTGGTGGAATTGTGCGGAATTGAGTCTACAACGACCCTCGAAAATTTCTCGAGTTCCGATGGATGAATCTCTGGCAATCTCTGATATACCGGAGCCGCATTGAATCGCGATGAGAATCTGGACGAGTTTAGGGCGTGGTTTCCAGATTCTAGCTCGGAATTCCTTTGGAAGATCCAACCGTTGATCGGCTGCGGAATTCCTATATCTACCACCCCTCAAAATTTCAGCTCGATCCGACCGTCCAAACTCCGGGAACCTTCCGATTAGTGCATCACTTTTCGGATCTGTTTTTCGGCGAAACGAATCCGACCGAGTTCGTCTTTTTATGAACGGGATTTCGGGCATCCTTTTTGAAGGAAGTTTTGTATGGGATGTTGTGTTTTGTTTCCGAACACATCCCACTAACTTCAAAATCTTTTGAACATGATCTTCAATATCATGCTGCTGTCAAACCAGTCCGGCAATATTGCTCCACTACCGCCGACTCCACGCTAGACACGTCGTCACTTTGTTGAGCCGAGCTCAACTTCTTCGGATCATCATCTCGGCAAGCCGAACAAGAGTACGGCATCACGAAGAATAAATCATCACCAACATCGCCGCTCAACGGATTACACGGAGCGGGCATACCGGCATCGCCGCACGGTCGCCTCATCAAGCCGGCATCGACCACGTCACGACCTGCATCGGCAGGGCCGCACTATTGCTTCTTCAAGATGGTGTCCATCACGCCGACCTACTTCGACATCTCGGCTGGACCGGGGCTTCGCCATCTCTTCATCAACCTACTCGGACGCTCAAGGCCGCTTAGCCGACCAGCTCCGTCACGTTAGCTGGACCGAGGGCTTTTGCCTCGGCGAGCCAACCTTTGCCAGCATTGCCATGTCGTCATTTTATCGCCCATCAGGCAATGGGTGCGCGGATCGAGTCCCAATTTTGGGAATCACCTTCCTTCGGATTACTACAACAAATAAACCAGGTGCTATTAATCCTAGTATTTTTTGCTTGTTTGGGCTCATATTTCCCAAGGAATTATTACTCTGGTTTGTCAACATATATACGCAGGTCTATAAAACGGTGGCCGCATTAACAACGATCGCATGGTGGTTCGGCCGGTTCAGACATAGTCCGCTAACGCCGTGATCCTAACTTGGACCGACTGTGAATTCAGGCTTTGCCACGCCTTTATTGCATTACTGACGACCTGCATCGACATTGACTTGGCGCAGGCCATATTTCTTTTATTACTCACTTTGCATAAATTATTTATTATGCAACATTTTTTAATTCTTATTATTACTATTATCCCGATGCGCACTATTTTTTGTGCACAGGAAAATGATCCAGCCGGACTATATCCTTTGGCGTCACCTCGGCCGGACGGGGGCTTCATTAACACTTCATTACCCCATCCAGGGACTTCGCATCACTGCTGTCCTGCATTGACCGTGCTATGTCACCACTTCGGAGTGCCGAGCTCTTTGCTCCGCCACCTCGGGATCGGCTTGGGGGATGGAACCTTGCCCCGCATCAAGCTCGGACCGCGTCGTCAATACCGAACACATTAACCAGCTAAGTTGCCTTCATGCTCAAAGTTTTAAATTATAACTTGTGTTCGGCTCGACCAAGCGTTATACTTTTTTGGAAAAAAGTTGCTTGTCGAAATTTTCCTTGTCCAAACTTTGTTCGCACACACTTGACGCGCTACCCGCGCTCATTATACCTGGGGCTTCTTTAACAGAAGCTTACTAATACGGGCTTTATGCCCAAGACATGTGTCACACTTCCGCATGTACCTTTTATTCACCATTATATGCATCGATATGACTTAAGTTTTGGCCAAGCTGGGTTGTTCGCCCCTGTGCTTACCCCTACATTCCCGATTGTTCTGGCTAGGTGGTAAAGGGAGCACTTCATGATTGTTATCGCCGGTCACCGGATGTGTACCTCGACCGGGTGAAGCCGAAAGCTAGCGTTCTTAAGGGAATACTCGGTGAACTAAAAGATGATTTCTTACCTATCCATTTACCTGCCCCAGATGTTTTTCTGCTCTTTTCACAGTCAGACATGCACTTTAGGGCATGCCTCCTGTGGAAAGGAACCCCTAACGGAACTATTCTCGGAAGATGTTTCTTACTAACCATGTAATATAACATAACTAGTTGGGCACTTGTCCGATAAAGCACTAATGACCCCTCGCTTTGGTCTCCACGCATGCCCCGGTTTTTTATAACCGCGAGGGTATTCGGACACACTCCAGACTATTGGGTCCAGAGGTTGAAGCGAAAAGGTCCGCTACGACAAACGATCTATAATCCGGCTAGAAGGCATTTTACATGTCACCTTACTGTAAAATCCCAAATTTTCAATTTGGCATGTATACACAGGTCATCCATGCATATCATATTTTAATGCATTCCCGTTTGCCATCCTCGAAATCCTAAACAACTCAAGGACCCTCGGAGAGAGTTGAGGATTTTCCGATTTTCATATTTGAATTTTATCAAATAATGAAAGGCGAGGATTTTGGATTTTATTATTTTTCTCTCCGGAAAAATATTTCAAGTTTAAAATAAACGAGAGGAGATAATATGACTTCTCCAAAAATAACTGAAATACCGGAGGAAAAATGTTAAAATCATTATTTGGATTTTATTTTATTTATTTGGAATTTTATTTGCCTAGAGAAAATTAGCATATATTTAAAATTGCATTTTAGGGGCCAAGAAAAGTTCATCTTGTTCTAAATATTTTATTTAGGCAAAGAAAACTTGTTTTGGCATTTTTAGATTTTTATTTATTTTTCTAGGATTTTTTATAATTTTCGGCGGAATGTTAAGTAATAATAATAATAATAAAGGAACCACTGTGGGCCAGCCCGGCAAAAGCGACCCAAAGCCCGGCGCCTCACTTCTTGTGCGCCGCTTGCTGTGGGACACAGTCCGTGCGGACTCCTCCCGCCGCCTTGCCCCCTCCTCCAAGCCACCTCTTCCCCCCTCTTTATATACCGCCCCTCTCCCCCTTAGCCACCACCGCCTTGCCCTTGCCGGACCGGGCCAGGCAGACCCGGCAGCCGCCCGCCGCCCTTAGCCGCCGCCCGCCTCCCTCGCCGTCGCCCCTCGCCGAGCCACCGCCCCTAGCCGCCCTCGCCGGACCCCCGCCGGAGTAGCCGCCGCCCCGCCGGACGATCGCCGGAGGTAACCCTCATCGCCGGTTTTTTTAAAAAAACCTTCGGTTTTTTTTGAAAAAACCCTAGCCCGTTTTTTTATATATATTAGATCTGTTTTATTTCCCGGTTTGTTTATTTGAGAACGCTCACCCGTCCGTTCGTTTTTATGAACCGTTCGTCGTTTAGTTTCCGCTAACGAACGTTCGCTCGCTTAGCTGCTCGTCGCTTTTCTTTTATCGGTTTTATTCCGCGATTATTCCGATTTCGATTTACGGGCCAATGTTCAAATTAGTATAACTTTTCACTGCTTATCGAAATCAGGCGATTCAAGCGCTACCGAGTTTCATCTCGAAACCCTCTTTCCGAATAGCCAACTTAAACCAGTTTTTGTGTTTGTAAAATTAGACTCTAGTTCAGATTAGTAAACGGATATTGTTTCTCTCGCCGTTTGAGTTTCGTTGTTTCGTTTGGTTTGATTCTGTTTGCAAACCGGAGTTCTTAAGTTGAACTCTCCGGTCAACCTCTTTCAGTTGAAGTTTCGGTTGTGCATCTTTGTTTGTTGCTTATGTATGTACTGTTTGCTTGCGATAGAATTCTTGAGTGCGTAAGCGTGTTACTACGAAGTCTCTAGGATTCACGGATCGTCGACAAGGCAAGTAACACTTGATCATACCTTTTCATACCCAGTTTTATGCATTAGCTCAATCCTCAAACATTGCATGATTAGGATGTCTTTAATTTGTGGGTTGGGAAGTAGATGATGAGGTAGGAACCTATTGTTCTGTTACTATCAAACCCTTGGGAGTTACTTCTACGTGTTGCTTATATTGCTATGCTATGCTCAGAGACGTGGTTTGGGTTTGAGAGATATTCACGACAGATGTGAGATTGTTAATTAATGGTTTACTTTAAGGTGGCAACTTAAATACACATCCTGGGTGGATTGAGGCACTGGGGAACCCAGTGTTGTCTGCTTTTATTTTGGAAATCCCGGGTACCCGTGTGATCTTCCTAAGGACCGCCACCTGTGCTCAAAGGAATCGAGACTATTCATGCTAGAAACTTCGTGTGCAGCCACAAGCTATTATGGGCTCTAGCATAGTTGAGTAAGTTACGTGAAGCTCTCAAGAGGTAGATCAGCAGGTAGTGGGTTTTATAGGTTTGGTATGATCTATCCGGAGTAGAGAGAGTTAATGTTTACGAAAGATCGTGTCTCGGTCATCCGCTTTCTCAAACACCATGTAGTGCGAGAAACCAACGGAGGCGATCGAGTCTTGTGGGGAAAAGTGCATAAACCTCTCAGAGAGAGTGTACAATCTAATCATGGTTAGCCGTGTCCCCGGTTATGGACAATTCTGAGTATCTAGTACTTGAGTAATCACATGTATCTCATCACTCTAAATTAATATTGCTGGGTTGTTAATCACTTTAATTGGGATTGAGTTGGGGTTATACCTTCTCAATGTTGTTCCAACCACCATGATAGTTAAATAAAATTTATTCTTTTGATATAGGGAAAAATTGGCTTTATGCAAAACTGTAACCATAGAGCTATTCCACCAGCCATATATGCATGTAGTATAGCTTATTCTTTCATTACTCTCTATGTGTTACATTGCGGCATATTCCATGTGTCAATTGTTCTCGGGCTGCAACATTTTATGTTGCAGACTTTTCAGACGAGGAGTAAGGATTGGTAGGTCGTTGCCGTGGAGCTCAGTTATGCCGTTGGAGTTGATGGACTCACTTTATCTTCCAAGCCTTCCGCTGTTATCGCATTAGATGGCCTTAAGCCATATTATTGTAATAAGTTCTCCTTTGAGACATTCAATGTAATAAGTGTGTGATTGCTACTCTGTTATAAATCCTTCGAGTAATCGTGTGTGTCAAGATTACCGATCCAGTGGATGACATGAACACGTAGACTTGACCATCACGAGGTCGGGTCGCTACAAGATGGTATCGAGCACACGCTGAGTGTAGGACACGACCACTAAGATAAAACCATAGGTCACTCCTCTCTACTCATTTCAGACCCCTCTCCATTTTTCCACTCTTTAGGATGACGCAGATGAAGTACAAGTTTGCACAACCGGATGAAGACACACATTTTGGACGCCACTTGAAGGAAGTCACTAGGTACCTGAATATTGGAATACCAAGCTTCACTGGACGCATAACGCCACCTTACCGTAAGAAGAATCTGGAAGATTCAAGCTCTAGTTCCGGAAGGACGCTTATGCCAAGCACGGAGCCCATAGTATGTGTTTTCAATGCACCAACATGGAGTTTGGGAAAGAGTATGGCAGCTCACATTACCATGGGACGCATTGGAGAAGTCTACAATAAGGAGCTTAAAGACACCATATACCAAATATGTGGGCGCCGAGACGAGCAATGGGAAGTAATCAGCACCAAGAAGGATAGATCCATTGCAGCCTACATCCAGGAGCTAAACCAGCACATTCGACGTCAAGAGAACCAGATGCGCAGACATGATGGATTTGAAGAAGGCGAAAACTAAGATCATCGAGTGGAGGAAGAACTCAAGTCTACACGCGATGGATATGAGGAAGAAATCAAAATACTGCTGGAGAAGAATGACGACCTAGTCAAGAAGATCGGAGTCTTCATGGGAGGACCAGCACCCAAGGAAGAGGAGCAAGAAGAGGAAGAAGATCCCGCTTGTCCAGACAACTACATCATCATCGACGACACCGACTCAGATCCAAGTGATGATGACTATGAAGACGAAGCTGGAGCAGACATCATGGAGTCTTCCACCGATCAAAATTTTTAGATGACCACCATATAATAGTAGTATTACCCCCATGTAACTAGTAGTAGTTGAGCACTTATGCGATAGTCCTAGATCGTTTTGTATGCCCTTGCTTGCTTGATTGAATGAATGTGTGTTTGCCTCATGTGCATATGGGTAGTGTTTTCTCACTAGACCTCTTTCTATTCTAATCTCTCCCATCTAAACCTTCAGATGCCTCCGAGACGTGACCCCGGTTTTGTTTTCCCACCGGAGCTCACTCAGTTGATCCAACAACAGAATGCCTTGATGCAATTGCTAATTCAGAACCAGGGCAATACCAACAACAACCCACCGCCAGTGGACAATTTAGCCTATTTTCTAAGGTTACAACCGCCGGTGTTTTCCAGTAGCACCGAGCCAATAGTTGCATATGACTGGTTACGCTGTATTGGAAGGGAGTTAACCACCGCAGGATGCACGGATGCTGAAAGAGTGCATTTTGCCGCACATCAATTGGATGGACCAGCAGCCGCATGGTGGGAGATTACACGGCTACTTTTCCTATAGCCAATGTCACTTGGGACCAGTTCGAACAAGCTTTTCGCACGGCCCATGTTTCAACTGCAGCCATGCAGATAAAGAAGCGTGAGTTCCGCAACTTACGCCAGGGGAACCGTCTTTGTGGCCCAAAGACGTGGATGAGTTTAGCAAGTTATCACGCTTATGCCCCGATGATGTGGCCACAGATGCCGCGAAGCAAGAGAAGTTTATGGAAGGGTTGAATGATGAGATGAGTATGCAGTTGATGGTGGCAACTTTCAACAACTACCAGGAGTTGGTAGATAAGGCCCTAATGATTGAAGGAAAGCAGCAGCAAATTGAGAATCGTAAGAGGAAGTATGGACAAGGGAAGTATAACTCAGGAGCTCACCAGAAGCCTCGTTTAACCCCGAACTCGGGAGGACTTGTTCATAACCATGGAGGACATAACCATACTGGAGGAGGATCGCATAATGGTGCGAAGAATGGGAATGGAAATGCAGCCAACAATAATCAGAATCGCTCTAACCCAGCTACACCCGCCAAGAGGGACTTAAGCCAAGTTATTTGCTTTAAGTGCGGGAAGACAGGGCACTATGCCAACGATCGCCTCAAGGAAAGAATGGAAACGGAAATGGAAGCGCCGGGAAGAAGCCCAATCCATTCAACAAAGGACAAGTGAACCACGTTAACGTGGAGGAATTTGAAGAGTAGCCGGACGCGATAATAGGTAAGTTTTTGGTTCAGTCATTTACCGCTATTGTTCTTTTCGATACTGGTGCATCGCATTCATACATATCAAGGGGATTTGTGGATAAGTTTAAGTTACCAACCTAGACCCTTAGGACCCCTCTTTTAGTGAGCTCGCCTGGAGCAGAGTACATGGCTAGCAAGTGGTGCACCCAGATACCCCTAATCATTGGCACGCATGTTTTTCCGTCGACCTAATTATCTTGGAGTCGCAAGGATTGGATGTGATATTAGGTATGGATTGGATGTCAAAGTTTGGAGGAAGTATTGACTGTGCTAGCAAGTCAATTTATCTTACCACCGGAGGGAAAAAAGGATTAAGTATGTATCTAGGCATGTGCCTAGGAGGAGCCAAGTGAATACCCTCACGGGAGTTGTACAAGAGGAAGTACCTGTAGTGAAGGATTATCACGATGTTTTTCCAGAAGAGTTACCAGGCATGCCACCGGATCGAGACATCGAGTTTCTAATAGAACTAATGCCAGGTACAAGGCCAATATCAAAGAGACCCTATCGGATGCCCGCAAATGATCTGGAGGAAATTAAGAAGCAGATCAAGGAGCTATTGGAGAAAGGTTACATTCGTAGAAGTTCATCACCTTGGGGAGCCCCAAGATTGCTTTTGATGGAGAAGAAGGATAAATCCCTAAGGATGGTTGTTGATTACCGAGCTCTGAATGAAGTAACGGTAAAGAACAAGTATCCCTTATGATGATTAATGATCTGCTTGATCGGTTGCAAGGAGCTAAGGTGTTTTCTAAGATTGATCTACGATCGTGATACCATCGATTGAAGATCCGAGAGAAGGATATACCACAGACAGCATTCACCACACAATATGGATTATATGAGTATCTTGTCATGTCATTTGACTGACTAACGCCTCGCCTATTTTATGAGTATGATGAACAAAGTGTACATGGAGTATTTGGACAAGTTTGTTGTGGTGTTTATCGATGAAATTATGGTTTACTAGAAGAACGAAGAGGAGCACGCAGAACACCTACGTTTGGTTCTTGATAAACTCAGCGAACACCAGTTATACGCCAAATTCGATGAAGTGCGAGTTTTGGTTGAAGGAAGTTGGATTTCTTGGGCATGTTATATCGGAGAGGGTATAGCAAGAGATCCCAAAAATTCAGTCGATCCTTTGAATGGTTGGCACCCACTTCGATCGGCCGAGATTCGCAGTTTCCTTGGACCGGCAGGATATTATCGGAGATTCATTGAGAATTTTTCCAAGATTGCTAAACCAATGACAGAATTGCTAAAGAAGGATACCAAGTTCAAATGGACAGATGATTGTGAGACAAGCTTCCAAGAGTTGAAGAAACGGTTGACTACAGCCCCAGTGCTGACATTGCCAGATATACATAAGGAGTTTCAAGTGTATTGTGATGCCTCTCGCTTGGGACTTGGATGTGTTCTTATGCAGGACGGAAAAGTTGTTTCGTATGCCTCACGACAATCAAGCCTCATGAGTTGAACTATGCCACGCATGATTTGGAGTTAGCATTTGTAGTACATGCGTTGAAGACTGGAGACATTATCTCATGGAAACCGTTGTGATGTGTACACGGATCATAAGAGTTTGAAGTACATTTTCACACGAAGGAGTTAATCCTCGCATGCAGGAGATGGCTGGAGCTTATAAAGGATTACGATATGAAGCTACACTACCATCCAGGAAAGGCCAACGTCGTAGCAGACGCCTTGAGTCGGAAGAGCTATGCAAATATCCTTGAAAGTAGAGGACTGCCAAAGGAGTTAGTAGAGGATATTATGGAACTTCAGTTGGAGATTGTTCCAAGAGGTTTTCTAGCAACAATGGAGGTTCAGTCGACCTTGTTAGACAAGATTGAGACGCTCAAAAGGAGGATAAAGAGATTGCTGAGATAAAAGAAAAGATGGGCAAAGGAAAAGCCAAAGGTTTTCGCGAGGATGAGCACGATACCTTGTGGTTTGAGGACCGGATTTATGTGCCCAACAACTCGGAGATCGTGAAGATAGTACTTCAAGAGGCCCATGACTCACCATACTCGATTCACCCGGAAACACCAAGATGTATTTGGACTTGAAGGAACGTTTACGGTGGACTGGTATGAAGAAGGATATTGCCGAGTATGTAGCCGTTATGCGATGTATGTCAGAGAGTGAAGGCAGAGCATCAAAAGCCACCAGGACTGTTGCAGCCTATGCCAATACCCGAATGGAAGTGGGACAAACTTGGCATGGATTTTATCACTGGATTACCCAGAACCAGAGCAGGATATGATTCAATATGGGTAGTTGTGGATCGTTTGACCAAAGTAGCTCACTTCATCCCAGTGAAAACAACTTATACTAGTGCCAAGTTGGCCAAGATATATATGACCAGGATCGTATGTTTGTATGGAGTTCCGATGAGCATCGTATCAGATAGAGGAACAAAGTTTACTTCAAAGTTTTGGCATCAACTACACGGACTTGGTGCAGATTGGAATTGATCGCTGCGTTCCACCCACAGACGGATGGATGACAGAGAGAGAGTTAACCAGATCCGGAGGATATGTTAAGAGCCTGGCGCTAGATTATGGATCTAGTTGGGATGACAATTTGCCGTGACGCAGAATTCTCATATAACAACAACTACCGTGCGGTTTGAAGATGGCACCGTTCAAGCTCTGTATGGACGCAGATGTAGAACACCCTTGATGTGGGATGAGGTCGGAGACCGTCGGTTGTTTGGACCAGATTTGATCAAAGACTTCGAGGAGAAGGTTAAAGCGATCGAGATGACTAAAGATTGCTCGCCTAGATGTAAGAGTTACGCAGATTCAAAACGCAAGGAAGTAACCTATGAAATTGGAGACAGAGCCTATTTATAGTATCACCCCGAGGGGAGTGAAACGTTTTGGAGTAAAGGGAAAGTTAGCCCCAAGATTTGTAGGACCGTATCGTGTTTTGGAACGAATGTGAGAAGTTGCCTACAAGCTGGAGTTACCCGAAGGACTGTCAGGAGTTCAAGATGTGTTTCACGTATCACAACTGAAGAAGTGCCACGCTGAGATGGCCGACATACCATTAAAGGATACAGTGCCCCTAGAGGCTGATGCAGCTTGGATAGTAATTTGACTTATGAGGAGAAGCCGGTGAAGATTTTGGATTTCGACGGCCGAAGTCACTCGCAAAGAAAGTTATCAAGTTTTGTAAAGTTCAGTGGAGCCACCATACCGAGGAGGAAGCCACCTGGGAGCGAGAAGATGATATTCGCAAGGACTATCCTCACCTATTTTCTAGCCAACCCGAATCTCGAGGGCGAGATTCATCTTAAGGGGGGTAGGTTTGTAACATCCCAAATTTTCAATTTGGCATGTATACACAGGTCATCCATGCATATCATATTTTAATGCATTCCCGTTTGCCATCCTCGAAATCCTAAACAACTCAAGGACCCTCGGAGAGAGTTGAGGATTTTCCGATTTTCATATTTGAATTTTATCAAATAATGAAAGGCGAGGATTTTGGATTTTATTATTTTTCTCTCCGGAAAAATATTTCAAGTTTAAAATAAACGAGAGGAGATAATATGACTTCTCCAAAAATAACTAAAATACCGGAGGAAAAATGTTAAAATCATTATTTGGATTTTATTTTATTTATTTGGAATTTTATTTGCCTAGAGAAAATTTGCATATATTTAAAATTGCATTTTAGGGGCCAAGAAAAGTTCATCTTGTGCTAAATATTTTATTTAGGCAAAGAAAACTTGTTTTGGCATTTTAGATTTTTATTTATTTTTCTAGGATTTTTATAATTTTCATGAATGTTTTTAAAATAAAATAAAATAAAATAAAATAAAGGAATCATACCTTGGGCTAACGGCCAGCCGAGCAAACCAGCCAAGCCGCCCGCCTTTCAGCTTGGCCCGGCCTTGGCGGACATGGAGTCCGAGCCGGACTCCTCGCCGCCTTGCTCCCTCCTCCAAGCCACCTCTTCCCCTCTTTATATACCGCCCCCTCTCCCCTTAGCCACCACTTGCCGCCGCTTTGCCGGACGGGCAGGCCGAGCCCGGCGGCCGCCGCGCCGCCGCCCTTAGCCACCGCCCGTCGCCGCCGCCGCCTCCGCCCTTGGCCGCCGCGCCTCCCTCGCCGTCGCCCCTCGCCGAGCCACCGCCCCTAGCCCTCGCCGGACCCGAGTAGCCGCCGCCACGGACGATCGGGAGGTAGCCCTCGTCACGGTTTTTTAAAATAACCCTTCGGTTTTTTTTTGAAAAAACCCTAGCCCGTTTTTTTACATATTAGATCGGTTTTATTCCCGGTTTATTTATTTGAGAACGTTCACCCGTCCGTTCGTTTTTACGAACCGTTCGTCGTTTAGTTTCCGCTAATGAACGTTCGTTCGTTTAGCCGTTCGCCGTTTTCTTTTATCGGTTTTATTCCGTGATTATTCCGATTTCGATTTCTGAGCCAATGTTCAAATTAGTATAACTTTTCGCTCGTTTATCGGAATCAGGCGATTCAAGCGCCTGGAGTTTCATCTCGAAACCCTCTTTCCGAATAGCCAACTTAAACCAGTTTTTGTGTTTGTAAAATTTGACTCTAGTTCAGATTAGTAAACGGATCTTGTTTCTCTCGCCGTTTGAGTTTCGTTGTTTCGTTTGGTTTGATTCTTTTTGCAAACCGGAGTTCTTAAGTTGAACTCTCCGGTCAACCTCTTTCAGTTGAAGTTTTGCTTGTGAATCTTTGTTTGTTGCTTATGTATGTATTGTTTGCTTGCGATAGAATTCCCGGAGTGCGAAGCGTGTTACTACGAGTCTCTAGGATTCACGAATCGTCAGCAAGGCAAGTAACACTTGATCATACCTTTTCATACCCAGTTTTATGCATTAGCTCAATCCTCAAACATTGCATGATTAGGATGTCATTAATTTATGGTTGGGAAGTAGATGATGAGGTAGGAACCTATTGCCCTGTTACTATCAAACCCTTGGGAGTTACTTCTATGTGTTGCTTATATTGCTATGCTATGCTCGTAGACGTGGTTTGGGTTTGAGAGATATTCACGACAGATGTGAGATTGTTAATTAATGGTTTACTTTAAGGTGGCAACTTAAATACACATCTGGGTGGATTGAGGCACCCGGGAACCCAAAGTGTTGTCTGCTTTTATTTTTGGAAATCCCGGGTACCCGTGTGATCTTCCTAAGGACCGCCACCTGTGCTCAAAGGAACTGAGACTATTCATGCTAGAAACTTCCGTGTGCAGCCACAAGCTATTATGGGCTCTAGCATAGTTGAGTAAGTTACGTGAAGCTCTCAAGAGGTAGATCAGCAGGTAGTGGGTTTTATAGGTTTGGTATGATCTATCCGGAGTAGAGAGTTAATGTTTCGAAAGACTGTGTCTCGGTCATCCGCTTTCTCAAACACCATGTAGTGCGAGAAACCAACGGAGGCGATCGAGTCTTGTGGGGAAAAGTGCATAAACCTCTCAGAGAGTGTACAATCTAATCATGGTAAGCCGTGTCCCCGGTTATGGACAATTCTGAGTATCTAGTACTTGAGCAATCACATGTATCTCATCACTCTAAATTAATATTGCTGGGTTGTTAATCACTTTAATTGGGATTGAGTTGGGGTTATACCTTCTCAATGTTGTTCCAACCACCATGATAGTTAAATAAAATTTATTCTTTTGATATAGGGAAAAATTGGCTTTATGCAAAACTGTAACCATAGAGCTATTCCACCAGCCATATATGCATGTAGTATAGCTTATTCTTTCATTACTCTCTATGTGTTACATTGCCAACATATTCCATGTGTCAATTGTTCTCGGGCTGCAACATTTTATGTTGCAGACTTTTCGCACGAGGAGTAAGGATTGGTAGGTCGCTGCCGCAAAATTTCGCTTATGCCGTTGGAGTTGATGGACTCACTTTATCTTCCAAGCCTTCCTGTTATCGCATTAGATGGCCTTAAGCCATATTATTGTAATAAGTTCTCTTTTGAGACATTCGATGTAATAAGTGTGTGATTGCTACTCTGTTATAAATCCTTCGAGTACTGTGTGTGTCAGCATTACCGATCCAGGGATGACACAGAAGCACAGAGACTTGACCATCTGAGGTCGGGTCACTACACTTACATTATATAGTCAACTTTTACCCAAGTCACTTGGGGGCTCTTATGTTTATTTGAGCCGTTTTATACTAAGTGTTTTTCTTCTTAGTCGTTGCAAAGTGTTTATTATTTATCACTCCTTTTTTCGACACGCAGTGTGCAGTCACTAGCCGGGAGCCTAATTTCTCTCTCAAAACCGCTTAGGGTTTAGTTTTCTAAACTGGCCTAATGAGAAGTACTCCGCCTTGGGATGGGAGGCTGAAGCCGTAGGCTGACCCGCTTGAAGTCTTGAGATAGGATGTGTCATGTTAAAGCACGCATGTAAGCACTTTTTTCTTTCTAAAGTCCAATTTTCGGATTGGCACCGAACACTTGATCTTGTTCGAACGTCATGTTTTTACTGACGTTTTTTGGTTTTCCGAGCTTTTGGCACTTCTTAACTATTTGTGTGTTTTCAACACAAGTCTAGTAGTGCAACGCCGGACACCTTTAGAGATTCGGCAAAAACATTCTCGGATATTGCTATATATGCATCAGTTTCGAATTGTGTCTTCGGTCAATAGTTGGGTTGCCCAGCTCCCGCGCTTGCCTCCTACGTTCCGCTTTGTTTGGCTAGGTGTGCAAAGGGAGAACCACTGCGATTGTGCTTCCAGCTTGCATGGCCAAGCACCTCAGTGGAGAAAGCCGAAAACTGACTGTCACAATAGGTGTAAACTGGTCAGCGATCCGATGACTATATTAAATGACGGGCCATTCATAAAATTGGCCGAAGTGTTTCCTGCTTGACCTCGACTGTCGCCGAACACTACCGGGGGCTAGTAACTGGCCTCCCATACTAAATCCTCAATATTTTGCTCTTATTGGAGCTGAGGTTTCATGATCATGCTTAGCATGACAACCCAAAGAAAGGAACCGATAGCGGGACTATTTTCTTTGGAAGACATTTCTTCTGTTAAATAGTAATATAACATATCTCTCTGCGTACCTTTGTTTATAAAACCGTATGGCTAGATTGCCTTGTTTGTCGTAAATCTTTGCCCTCATAAAGGCTTTATAAAGTAGGACAAACACTCCTCGGCTATTGGACGAGGAGGTTGAAACCGATGGTTGGTCAACAAAGTTTTGTACAATGCGGATCCGAGCATTAATGACGTAAAGTACTTGGATACATAGTCATTACACATAATTTGTGATTTTACTATGGATATCAATCCTTAATTCGGCCACCCGTGCCCGCATTAAGGCTCGGGGGCTACTGGGCTTCGGGCTTATTATTTACAAATATTAAAGGGGCACATCGATCCTCGATGCGGTGTTGCCACCGACCAGTGTCTCGGGGCTACTCCATTGCCTGTTCTATGCGTAAAATTTTAAGTGCAATACAGTTTCCGAGGAGATTTTGATCCTCGGGTTGGTCGGCCGCACCCAACCCGAGTCTCGAGGATCGAGCACGCCGCTTTTTGTGTCCCAAGTATTCGCCGAGCTAGGACTCTGATCCTCGTGCGATTTTGCAAATCAACCTCGAGTCTCGGGCTAGTGGGATCAGCGGTCTTATGTCATCCTTCGTGTGCATCTCGGTTTTAGACCGATACACACCTTGTGGGCTATCGGCTATGTATCTCGGCAGAGAATAAATTGCACCAATGAAAAATATTGACAAAAATCGGCCCACATTCGGGTGGTGCACCACCTCGAAGCAGTCCCGCTTAAAGCTCGGGCGCTAGTGGCTGGCTCCATAGAGGGCATTTCCGGCATTAAGCTCGGCTAAACTCCTTCAAACTTCTTTGAACCAAGGTGATTTACGACACCTCGGATACAGTCCGGCGTTGGAGCTCAGATACATAGTCCGGCGTTGGAGCTCGGATACCGTCCGACATTGGAGCTCGGATACATAGTCCGGCGATAGAGTTGGGAAGCAGTCCGGCGTTGGTGCTCGGCTGCAAAAGATACCTCGAATGTAGTCCGACGTTAGAGCTCGGACGCAAGAGGACACTGCCTCCCGGTGATAACTTCAAACCCGAGGTGTGGCATAAAAATAACAAGGCATTGATAAAGGCCGCAAACTTAAAGGGGCTCCTCGGATACCCGACATGTAAACTCGTCGAATGCATTTCGGCGATCCTCAAGATCGAAGATGAGAAGATTTGTTGAACCAGTTTTCAAGACCGACGACCGAAGATGAAGAACAGTTCGAAAAAGAATCGAGGAGCGTCCCTAACTTGAAGACCGGTTCAGGGGCTATCGACGGTGTCTGGACTTGGGGGTACTCACCACGTCGTCTCCCGATCAGTTGGATTGGGCCGTGGATCCCCATGGCCGTATACTCATGGGCCAGTCCGGACAGTTGCCGCATACAAGGAAGATTCCACAAGACTCCGCCTTCGGGATGGGAGACTGAAGCCGTAGGCTGACCCGCTTGAAGTCTTGAGATAGGATGTGTCATGTTAAAGCACGACAGAAGCGCTTTTTTTCTTTCTAAAGTCCAATTTTCGGATTGGCACCGAACACTTGATCTTGTTCGAACGTCATGTTTTTACTGACGTTTTTTGGTTTTCCAAGCTTTTGGCACTTCTTAACTATTTGTGTGTTTTCAGCACAAGTCTAGCAGTGCAACGCCGGACACCTTTAGAGATTCGGCAAAAACATTCTCGGATATTGCTATATATGCATCAGTTTCGAATTGTGTCTTCGGTCAATAGTTGGGTTGCGGCTCCGCGCTTGCCTCCTACGTTTCGCTTTGTTCGCTAGGTGTGCAAAGGAGAACCATGCGATTGTGCTTCCAGCTTGCATGGTCAAGCACCTCGATGGAGAAAGCCAAAACCGATCTGTCACAATAGGTGTAAACTGGTCAACGATCCGATGACTATATTAAATGACGGGCCATTCATAAAATTGGCCGAAGTGTTTCCTGCTTGACCTCGATCGTCAGCCGAACACTACCGGGGCTAGTAATGGCCTCCCATACTAAATCCTCAATATTTTGCTCTTATTGAGCTGAGGTTTCATGATCATGCTTAGCATGACAACCCAAAGAAAGGAACCGATAAGCGGGACTATTTTCTTTGGAAGACATTTCTTACATTAAATAGTAATATAACATATCTCTCTGCGTACCTTTGTTTATAAAACCGTATGGCCAGATTGCCTTGTTTGTCGTAAATCTTTGCCCTCATAAAGGCTTTATAAAGTAGGACAAACACTCCTCGACATCTTGGCCGAGGAGGTTGAAGCCGATGGTCGGTCAACAAAGTTTTGTACAATGCGGATCCGAGCATTAATGACGTAAAGTACTTGGATACATAGTCATTACACATAATTTGTGATTTTACTATGGATATCAATCCTTAATTCGGCCACCGTGCCCGCATTAAGGCTCGGGGCTACTGGGCTTCGGGCTTATTATTTACAAATATTAAAGGGCACATCGATCCTCGATCCGGTGTTGCCACCCGACCCGATGTCTCGGGGGCTACTCCATTGCCTGTTCTATGCGTAAAATTTTAAGTGCAATATGATTTCGAGGAGATTTTGATCCTCAGGTTGGTCGGCCGCACCCAACCTGAGTCTTGAGGACTGAGCACGCCGCTTGTTGTGTCCCGAAGTATTCTGCCGAGCTAGGACTTGATCCTCAGGCCGATTTTGCAAATCAACCTGAGTCTCAGCGGCTACTGGGATCAGCGGTCTTATGTCATCCTTCAGGTGCATCTCGGGTTTTAGACCGATACACACCTTGTGGGCTACTGGCTATGTATCTCGGCAAGAGAATAAATTGCACCAATGAAAATATTGACAAAAATCGGCCCACATTCGGGGTGGTGCACCACCTCGAAGCAGTCCGCATAAAGCTCGGACGCTAGTGGCTGGCTCCATAGAGGGCATTTCGGCATTAAGCTCGGCTAAACTCCTTCAAACTTCTTTGAACCAAGGTGATTTACGACACCTCGGACATGATCCGGCGTTGGAGCTCGGATACATAGTCCGGCGTTGGAGCTCGGATACCGTCCGGCATTGGAGCTCAGATACATAGTCCGGCGATAGAGCTGGGAAGCAGTCCGGCGTTGGTGCTCGGCTGCAAAAGATACCTCGAATGTAGTCCGACGTTAGAGCTCGGACGCAAGAGGACACTGCCTCCCGACGATAACTTCAAACCCGAGGTGTGGCATAAAAATAACAAGGCATTGATAAAGGCCGTAAACTTAAAGGGGCTCCTCGGATACCCGACGTGTAAACTCGTCGAATGCATTTCGACGATCCTCAAGATCGAAGATGAGAAGATTTGTTGAACCAGTTTTCAAGACCGACGACCGAAGATGAAGAACAGTTCGAAATAATCGAGGAGCGTCCCTAACTTGAAGACCGGTTCAGGGGCTCGACGGTGTCCTGGACTAGGGGTACTCACCACGTCGTCTCCCGATCAGTTGGATTGGGCCGAGGATCCCCATGGCCGTATACTCATGGGCCAGCCCGGACAGTTGCCGCATACAAGGAAGATTCCACAAGACTCGGCGATCAAGACAAGGACTCCTCCCCCACTGGTGTATTCGTCTAGGACTCTTGTTATCCTAGGCCTCTGGTGCATTATATAAACCAAGGCCAGGCTAGTCGACAGATATACAATATACAACAATCATACCATAGGCTAGCTTCTAGGGTTTAGCCTCCTTGATCTCGTGGTAGATCTACTCTTGTACTACCCATATCATCAATATTAATCAAGCAGGAGTACAGTATTACCTCCATCGAGAGGGCCCGAACCTGGGTAAAAACATCGTGTCCCTTGTCTCCTATTACCATCCGCCTAGACGCACAGTTCGGGACCCCCTACCCGAGATCCGCCGGTTTTGACACCGACACCAACCAAGCAATTATGTCTTATTGGAATAACATAGCCAAAGAAAGCTCATCCCTACAAAATCATATAGTCTGGCTATGCTCCATCTTCACCATACAAAATATTTACATCATGCAAAACCCCGATGACAAGCCAAGCAATTGTTTCATACTTTTGACGTTCTCAAACCCTTTCAACTTTCACGCAATACATGAGCGTGAGCCATGGACATAGCACTATAGGTGGAATAGAATATGATGGTGGGGGTTATGTGGAGAAGACAAAAAAGGAGAAAGTCTCACATCAACTAGACATATCAATGGGCTATGGAGATGCCCATTAATAGATATTAATGTGAGGAGTAGGGATTGCCATGCAACGGATGCACTAAGAGCTATAAGTGTATGACAGCTCAAACTGAAACTAAGTGGGTGTGCATCCAACTTGCTTGCTCATGAAGACCTAGGGCATTTGAGGAAGCCCATCATCGGAATATACAAAACAAGTTCAATAATGAAAATTCCCACTAGTATATGAAAGTGATAACTCAAGAGACTCTCTATATGAAGAACATGGTGGAACTTTGAAGCACAAGTGTGGTAAAAGGATAGTAACATTGCCCCTTTTTATTTATTTTCTTTTTTTTGCGGGCTTCTTTGGCCCCATTTTTTTATTTAGGCTTCTTTGGTCTCTCTTTTTTTTGAATGGGGCAATGCTCTAATAATGATGATCATCACACTTTTATTTACTTACAACTCGATATTACAACTCGATATTAGAACAAAGATGTGACTCTATATGAATGCATCCGTCGGTGTACCGGGATGTGCAATGATCTAGCATAGCAATGACATCAAAAAATGGACAAGCTATGAAAACATCATGCTAGCTATCTTACGATCATGCAAAGCAATATGACAATGAGTGCTCAAGTCATGTATATGATGATGATGGAAGTTGCATGGCAATATATCTCGGAATGGCTATGGAAATGCCATGATAGGTAGGTATGGTGGCTGTTTTGAGGAAGATATAATGAGGCTTATGTGTGACAGAGCGTATCGTATCACGGGGTTTGGATGCATCGTGAAGTTTGCACCAACTCTCGAGGTGAGAAAGGGCAATGCACTGCATCAAGAGGCTAGCAATGATGGAAGGGTGAGAGTGCGTATAATCCATGGACTCAACATTAGTCTTAAAGAACTCACATACTTATTGCAAAAATCTATTAGTCATCGATACAAAGTACTACGCGCATGATCCTAGGGGGATAGATTGGTAGGAAAAGACCATCGCTCGTCCCCGACCGCCACTCATAAGGAAGGCAATCAATAAACACCTCATGCTACGACTTCGTTACATAATGGTTCACCATACGTGCATGCTACGGGACTTGCAAAACTCAACACATGTATTTCTCAATTTCACAATTACTCAACTAGCACGACTCTAATATCACCATCTTTATATCACAAAACTATTGCAAGGAATCAAACATATCATATTCAGCGATCTACAGGTTTATGTAGGATTTTATGACTAACCATGTGAATGACCAGTTCCTGTCATCTCTCTAAATAGATATAAGTGAAGCAAGAGAGTTTAATTCTTTCTACAAAAGATATGCCCAAGCTCTAACAAATATAAGTGAAGCAAAAGAGCATTCTACAAATGGCGGTTGTCTATGTAAAGAGAAGCAGGCAATCCAAACTTCAAATGATATAAGTGAAGCACATGAAGCATTCTATAAAGCCATACTCAAAAGATATAAGTGAAGTGCATAGAGCATTCTATAAATCAACCAAGGACCATCTCATACCAGCATGGTGCATAAAGTAAAAATAAAAACCTAATTGCAAAAGACGCTCCAAGAGTTGCACATATCGCATGAACGAAACGAATCTGAAAACATACCGATATTTGTTGAAGAAAGAGGGGATGCCTTCCCAGCATCCCCAAGCTTGACGCTTGAGTCTCCTTGAATATTTACTTGGGGTGCCTCGGGCATCCCCAAGCTTGAGCTCTTTCCTCTCTTCCTTCTTCTCACATCGAGACCTTCTCGATCATCGAGCACTTCATCCACACAAAACTTCAACAGAAAACTTGGTAAGATCCGTTAGTATAATAAAGCAAATCACTACTATAAGTACTGTTGAAAACCAATTCATATTTTATTTTTGCATTGTGTCTACTGTAATATAACTTTTTCATGGCTTAACCCATTGATATAAATTGATAGTTTCATCAAAACAAGCAAACTATTCATCAAAAACAGAATCTGTCTAAAACAGAACAGTCTGTAACAATCTGAACATTCACCATTCTTATGTTACTTGAAAACTTCTGCCAAAATTAGGAAAAAAATTGCACAGCTAGACAGTGCAAAAAGAATCAGAACCATTTGACGTTCTAGTAAAAAAATAAAATTCGCGCACTACAGCCAAAGTTTTTGTCCTGCACCGTACAAACCAACAAGCATTGTAAACATCCTAAAGGCAAACCTTGGCACATTATTTTTATAATACAATGGAATTATACAAGGGGATAATTATTTTTGTTGAAAAGTTTCTGTAATTAAGATTCACAAAGTTCCCATGGGCATGAACAAAGTTCAAGGACGTCCCCCACTTTCACAATGCTCGTCTCTCTCACTTTCACTTTTCTTTTTGAAAAAGTTTTGGGTTCCCTCTTTATTTTTGTTGTTTTTAAACTATATGAAAGCTCTCAGACAGAAATAAATGACTCTCTAAAACTTCCGGGTTGTCTCCACAGCGGCGCTTTCTTTAAAGCCATTAAGCTAGGCATATAGTGCTCAAGTAATGAATCCACCGGATCCCAAGGTATATCAAAGCCAATTTTAATTAGCAATGATTTGTAATTTAGTAGTGAGCACAAAGTAACATATATCATGTAATGACGAAGTCTAACTCTCTTCCTATGCATCGGCATGTCATAAAAGAACAATTCATGCACACATAGTAAAGGCTAATGTATAGTATAAACAGTTTCTTGCAATTTTATTGTATTGGAAACATAGAGAGGTGGAGATATAGTTCCTCTCTCGTAATAATTGCAAGTAGGAGCAGAAAGCACATGCATATTATATCTATCAAAATCATCATGTGCAACGGTAAAAGGCAACCCATCAATGTAATCCTTAATAAGTGCAAACTTCTCTGATATAGTATAATCGGGAGAATTCAAAAAGATAATAGGACTATCATGCGTAGGTGCAATAGCAAGTTCATCTCCATAAGCATCATTCATATTGGCATCTTGGCCACAATCATAGCAAGCACCATCAAAAAGGGATATTTCAAAAGAATCATAGGGATCATAACAGTCATCATAGCAATCGTCCTTCGGTAAGCACGAAGGGGAATTAAACAATGTATGAGTTGAAGAGTTACTCTCATTAGAAGGTGGGCACGGGTGATCAATCCGTTCTTCCTCCTTTTGTTCTTCGCTCTCCTCCTCATCTTTTTCATCCAATGAGCTCATAGTTTCATCAATTTCTTCTTCCATATATTCCTGCAAAATATTAGTCTCTTCTTGGACAGCGGAGACTTTCTTAATAAGTGCATTAATATAGGCATTATATTCATAATTCTCATAACAATATTTAAGGATAGCTAAATTTTCAGATCTATAACAAGCATCATCAAAATCCTCAAACTCTTTAAACATGGATTCAATTTCATAAGCACCCATAAAAGCAACAAATTCTTCTATTTATTCCACATCATAGTAATCGTATATACCATTAGCATAAGAAGCTAAGGTTTCATTATCATTAAATTTGCATGAAAAGGGAAGGTGTGGAGCATTCATCCTAGAGCAACAAGTATAATCATATTCCGAGCATAGTTGTCTAGCATACCACTTCAATATATAAATTTGATCCCATAATAGTTTCTCTTTTTGAGTTAAGCGATAATCCCTAAATATTCACGTTGATCCAATGTTACTCCCATTACCAAATTGAATGAAGTTTTCTCAGGATTATCAAAGTGGTACATAATATTTTTCACATATTGAGCATCGAGGGTTTTAGGAGGTTCCTCATCTCCATGAGTAGCAAGTACACCTAATTTTTTTGGTATTTCGTGTTCCATATCCATAACTAAAGATAGAAAACAACTAAGAACAACAAATAAAAATTGCTTAGTGATAAAGCAAACAAGCACACACGGGAATATTCACCCCACGCTATGACTCAAGAACGGCGCCAGAAAAAGGTCTTGATAACCCACAAGTATAGGGGATCAATTGTAGCCTCTTTCGATAAGTAAGAGTGTCGAACCCAATGAGGAGCTAAAGGTACAACAAATATTTCCCCAAGTTCTATCGACCACCGATACAACTCTACGCACACTTGACGTTCGCTTTACCGGAAACAAGTATGAAACTAGAAGTACTTTGTAGGTGTTGTTGGAAAGGCTTGCAAGAAAGAAAAGAGCACGAAAATAAAAGCTAGGGGTTGTTTAAGTAAAGACACAACTAAAGTAAATATGGCGAGTGTGGAAAAGTGGTGGTAGGAGTTGTGGAATTGTCCCTAGGTAACTGACTATATTACTAGACCGGTAATCACTATTGCAATTCTATTTGAGGGAGAGGCATAAGCTAACATACTTTCTCTACTTGGATCATATGCACTTATGATTGGAACTCTAGCAAGCATCCGCAACTACTAAAGATTCATTAAGGTAAAACCCAACCATAGCATTAAAGTATCAAGTCCCTTTATCCCATACACAAACAACCTACTTACTCGGTCTGTGCTTACATCACTCACGCCACCCACCATAAGCAAATCATAAACATATTGCAAACCCTACAGCGGGAATCCCTCACGCTTGCGCGACACGGAGGGCACAATAGGACAACACCAATAATAAAATATGCAACTCAAACCAATCATAGCAACTCATCAATCACCGATAGGACAACGAAAATCTACTCAGACATCATAGGATGGCAACACATCATTGGATAATAATATGAAGCATAAAGCACCATGTTCAAGTGGAGGGTACAGCGGGTTGCGGGAGAGTGGACCGCTGAATATAGAAGGGGGAAGGTGATGGAGATGTTGGTGAAGATGACGGCGGTGTTGGTGAAGATCGCGGTGATGATGATGGCCCGCGGCAGCGCTCCAGCACCACCGGAAGCAAGGGGAGAGAGGCCCCCTTCTTCTTCTTCTTCTTCTTCTTCCTTGACCTCCTCCCTAGATGGGAGAAGGGTTTCCCCTCTGGTCCTTGGCTCCCATGGCTTGGGAGGGGCGAGAGCCCCTCCGAGATTGGATCTACCTCTCTGTTTCTGCGTTCTGTTCTGGCTCTGTTTCACCGTTTCACGTATATATGGAGATCCGTAACTCCGATTGGCCTGAAACCTTCGCCGTGATTTTTTCCCGAATATTAGCTTTCTTGCGGCAAAAGAAGAGCATCAACCGCCTTACGGTGGGCTCACGAGGGTAGGGGGCGCGCCCAGGGGGGCAGGCGCGCCCCTGCCTCGTGACCACCTCGGGCACTGGTTCGCGTTGATTTTCCTTCCAAATTTTCCAAAAATAAGCTCCGTCCATTTTTATCCCGTTTGGACTCCGTTTGATATGGATATTCTGCGAAACCAAAAACATGCAACAGACAGGGACTGGCACTGGGCACTGGATCAATATGTTAGTCCCAAAAATAATATAAAAAGTTGCCAAAAAGTATATGAAAGTTGCATAATATTGGCATGGAACAATCAAAAATTATAGATACGACGGAGACGTATCAATGACGCGCCGATTCACGATGACTTCGTCCTTCCTATGGACAAGACGATGGCCATGGTGGACTATGATGCACCCCCCACATGGTTCCATCACGAAGATGACGTTGACCACGCTTTGGTCTTTCCCACCTCACCTACACCACTTGAGTGGAACGAGAAAGGTAACATAGGTGAAGGTGATGCTCTTGTCCCACTAGTGGACGTTCTTGACATTGATTGCTTGCATGATGTTGCTCCACCTAGTGTCATGCTTCATTCTAGTTCGACTTCCCCATGCGATGATTTACCCATTTATGATGAGTTTGATGATTGCCATGAGGAGTCTATTAGTTGTGATGCCATGTTACATAGGATTTCTTGTGATAATCCTCTTGGTCACATCATGTTTGACAATCCGCTTGCCTTGTCATATGCTATGCATGAGATCAACAATATGTCATATTTGCAATCTCTTCGTAGTGACTATGCATATGCCATCAACATAAACCCAATTTGCACATATGGCATAGATGACAAGCCCATGGTTAGTGGCATTTGTTTTTCTTGCGATGATATTTCCATGCTTCCCTTACATGATTTGCGCAATTCATCTACTATGCCATGCCATGATCACATTGTTCCAAATATGCATTGTTTTGGATGTTGTCAATATTCTCCATATGATGTTTCCACTATTGCTCATGAGGAGACCCCCATAGTTTCCTCATACATGTTAGGAGATTTTGATTCATCCTATCCATTAAATGATCCCAATACTTGTGTGCACCATATGCTTCCCATGAATAAACATGCTAGTGATGTGCCATATACTTGCATTCTCAATTTGTGTCCCCATCGTGTCATACATAATAACTATTCTTTCATGATGGATGACATGTTTCTATATCACGCATCAAATTTCTTTAAGCGATGCTTATCTTGTGCTAACTCACACATGCACATACACATCATGATGGATGATGTGTACATTTACCACGCACACACTTTCTTTGGTTTGTGTCTCTTTTGTGTAGGTACCCATGAATACTTGTCAACCTCACAATCCCATGAGTTGACAAAACGAGCTCTATAGAGCAATGATGTCTTGGGATCCCATGGATTGAATTTCCCATCAGCTTCTTCTTCACAAGAAAGACTTCACAAGATTTCTTCTACATGGCTCTCACATGGTTATGGGTTCTCGTCCATTACATATTATATGCCCATCTTGCCGTGTTCACTTTGCATGATATGCTCATTCCTATGCCTTTGCCATGCATTTGTGACCCATGCTTTGCATTACATATGATGATTGATTCTACTACTTGTATGTGTATTTGCAAGCTTGGTGGAGATATTGCTTGTTATTGCCATGTTCCTTTTATGCCACATTCCTACAATGATACTATGATCTTGCTTTGTCATCGTGCTTGTGATATGCCATGTGCATTGACTATGCCTACTATTTGCTCTCATGGCTTGATTGCCTCGCACATGTTGCAAAATTGCTATATCATTTGTGTTGAGTGCCTCACTTTCTTCACCACACCATATGCACATTATGCTTGGATTGTCTTGCACTTGCACCATGTTTTTAGACATTTCATTTCTTTTGGTGTTGTGAATGACTCTTATGCCTACCATAGACCATTTGTCGAGCGCTTTATGCATGTTTGCTATGATCTTGAGGTTGATCTTGTCTCACATATGTGCATCTCTACCTCACATTTACATGCTTGTTTCCATGATGTCCTTGACTGTGCTAAATTTATGTGCTTACATGCTATGCCACACTCCCTTGTCAAACCATATGCTATGCTTGACGACAACACTTGTTGGGTGAATCACCTCTTGAATGCTTGGTTTTGCTTTCATTCCAATCACATTTGTTTTTCCAAGTGCTTGTTATGTTTGCTCCTTTTGAAGGAACTACAAGACGGTGCGACATTGGAGAGTGCCCATTTCGAGCTTCCACATGACAAGTGCTTGGTGGTTGTCCACTTCTACACGGCGACGCCATCTCGTTACCATGGTGATGAAGATCACGATCCGTGGACGGATCTCTCCCAAGGGGGGGGGGATGATGCGGAGCATCCCTCGACCATCACCATGGACGTCACACCGCCACCGCAAGCATGGAGAAGAACGATGGCAAGAGCACACACACGTGCCACCGAAACCGAGGTTGACTCCTTCCTCTTCAAACTTCTTTCGGTTTCATATGGGAATTGGATTCTACCTTCAACGGAAACATTGTTCATTCTTAGGTACCAAGAAGGTGATCGTGAGAAGGAGAGGACAGAGGCTTGAGCGACCACTAAGCAAGGGAAAGGAGAGAAGAAGGAGAGGAGGAATGGGCCAAGCCCCTGGACCACCCGGGTGCCCGGCCGCCTCGACCCCGGGTGCCCGGCCACCTCTTGGCCGCAGCCCCAGCCGGCCCCGGGTGCCCGGCCAAGTTCCCAGCCGCGGCCTGGGCAGCACCCCGGGTGCCCGACCATCCTCCACGCGCCCAGGCCGGCGTCCCTGACCAGTCCGGGTGCCCGGGCCCTCAACCCCAGGTGCCCGGCCAACTACAGCCGCGCCCACCTCCGGGTGCCCAGTCCACTTGACCCCGGGTGCCCGGACTACTCCGAAGGGTTCTCATTTGCAGGGTCAAAATGGACCTTCGTATCCCTACCTCCCCCAATTTTGTCCCTAGCCTTTATATACTCATCCCCTAGCTCATTTGTAGGATAGCAAAGTATTTGATAGACAAAGAGAGAGCTTTTGTAGCGACCCGACCAGAATGGATCAAGTCTCTGTGCTTAAGTGTCATCCCTGGATCGGTATGCTGACACACACAGTACTCGAGGATTTATAACAGAGGTAAATCACATGTATAAATAACGTAAAAACTATTACCTCAATCCAAAATAGCGGAAGTAACAAGGTTGTGGATTCCCATCAACACCAACGGCAAAGTTGAGCGTAGAAATCGTAACCCTAACGTATCACTTACTCGTCGTAAATGCGAAAAGTGCGCAACATGAAACGTTGCAGCCCGAAAACGGGTCAGCACATGGAATATGCTGGCAATGTAACACATAGAGAGTAATGAAAGAATAAGACTATACTATATGCATATATGGCTGGTGGAAAGCTCTATGGTTACAGTTTTGCGAAAAGCCAAATTTTCCCTACTGCAAAGGAATAAATTTATTTAACTATCATGGTGGTTGTTGAACATTGAGAATGGTTGACAGCATCCTCAATCCCAATTAAAAGTACTCATTAAAAACCCAACAATATTAATTAGAAGTAACATGATGAGATTCACATGATATCCAAGTACTAGATACTCAAGATGTCCATAACCGGGGACACGGCTAACCATGATTAGTTTATACACCCTGCAGAGGTTTGCGCACTTTTCCCCACAAGACTCGATCGCCTCCGTTGGATTTATCGCACTACATGATGTTTGAGAAATGGATGACCGAGACATAGTCTTTCGAAAGCGCTAGCACCTTACATAGGGTAGACCGGTACACCTACTTTCCCCTACATCTGCTAGTCTACCCGTAAGAGTTCGCACAACTTAATCAACTATGCCAGAGCCCATAATGGCTTGTGGCTGCACACGTAAGTTTTTAGTTTGAATAATCTCATGATCCCTTTGAGCCTGGGTGGCGGTCCGAAGAAATACAGGCAAGTCCTGATGGAAACCAGGTGCCTCAGTCCACCCAGATGTGTGTTCAAGTTGCCACCTTAAATAAACCATTAATTTAACAATCTCACATCTGTCATGGAATACACTCACCCAATCCACGTCTACTGGCATAGCATGGCATAATAAGCAAACGTAGAAGTAACTCCCAAGGGTTTGAAAATAAGCAGTGTAATAGGTACTACCTCAAATACTTTCCATAACCCACGCTTTAATTAGATCCTAATCATGCAATGTTTGGGGATTGATCTAATGCAATAAAAACTGGGTATGAGAAAAGGTATGATCAAAGTGTTACTTGCCTGCAATGTTGATGAAGATGATTCGCACTTATAACTCTTGATAGTTCTACTCGTCACACTCCGGTCAATCTATCGTAAGCAAGCAATAGTAACCACACATAAGCAATCACTCAAAAGCTCGGGAAGAACAAAGAAAACAATTTGGAAAACATCAAAACAAGCAAATGACTCTTGCAACATAAAACAATTTCTAACAGTACCAAAATTATGTGAATTTGGCCTTATCAGAAAGTTTAGGTCAAGAGCTTTGATTTGCAAAAAGAATCAACTAAATCGGAGTTACGAAACTCAAGTTATGATCAAACGAAGTTCAAATTCAAATCTGATATAATTCAAATTTTAAACTTTCAAAAACATGTTTGAATTGGATTACTGGATAAAGGAGATCATAACGAAGAAGTGGGCGTTGGTTTCGTTGAATTCCGACTAACGAGCAAAAAGTTATAGCCGTTTGAAAACCAGGGCTAATCAAGAAAAAGTATTCACAGATAGGTCCTCGACGGAAAATTAAAAAGAAGAAAAAAGAAAAACTCTACGTAATCTAACGCTCGCTTTTCTAACTCTAACCAGCGAACGCTCTCTAAATAATCGGACTAAAACAGAAACCGGGTTTTAAATAAAACCAAACCCTAAAAAGAAAACCAAAGGAATCAAGGCGGTTATTACACGGACCGGAAAACCGGCTGGTCGGGCGGCGGATCTCGGGCGGTTCCACAGGCGACGGACAGCCGAGGCGGGGCGGCGTTCGGCGATCGTCGTGGGCGTGAAGTGGTCGGGAGGAGGCGACGCTGGGCGGCGGGTCGATGGTGGCTCATGACGGACGATGGCGGTGGAGGCAAGGCGGTGGGCGGAGTTGCGGCGGCGACAGACAGGCGGCGGCGACTGGCTCGAGCGGCGAGATGCGGGAGAGAGAGAGGCGAGAGGAGAGACGGGGCCGGGGCGGCGTCCTTTTAAGGGTTTTGTGATGGCGTGGAGGAGGAGGCAAGGCGGCGGGGGTTGCCGGGTCGGTCCTGGCGGGCGGCCGTGCTTTCAAGGCGGGACTCTGCCCGGTCGGTGGCGGCCTGGCTGGCTGGGCCTTAGCTGGCCGTTATTTGAGCCACCGGTCGGCGGAGGATTTCTTTTTTTAAGCATAAAAGAATTAAAACAAAAGAGATAAATACAAAATATAATATAGGCATATTATATATCAAAATTTTCAGAAAAAGATTTTCTACAAGATGAAAATTATTCTAGCTTCAAATAAAATACACACAATTTCAAATAAAACAAAGAGTGCTTCTGCTACAATAAAACCTCATAAAAGTCATTTTAAAAATACCAAAATTAATTCAAATTTATTTCTCTCCATTTTTCTGATGTAGGGAATTATGTTACCCTACTTTCCATATATTTTATTTTTGGAGAAAAATAATTTGAATAATACTCAAATAACTCCAAATTGAAAATAAATTCAAAAGAACTTTGAATTTAATTCTTTGAAACTCCCAACTCATATTTCATATAATTTGAAGAAGTCATTTTATCTTCTCTCATGAAAATCATTGAGTTGCATGAAGTTTATGAATCGAAATATTTCCAAATGAAATTCAAATATTTTCAAATACCCTTTCATTTAATTAAATGGAAGAAGTCATGTCATCTTCTCTCCAGGGTTTTGTGATGAAAAGAATTTGAATTCCCGAAGATCATAAAAGCAAAAATGAAAGTTTGGGAAAGTCCTTTTATTCCCTCTCATTTAACTTTCAAAAAGTTTCAAATTCACTCACTTTCAGTCAATCAATCAAACAATCAATCATAACTATCTATTTAATATAACATTCCAAAATTTAGAATTTTGGGATGTTACAAAACTACCACCCCTAAAATGAATCTCGTCCTCGAGATTCGGAGAGGCTAGAAAGAAATGGGTTAGGTTTGGGGTCTTCTCAAAATCCATCGATCGTCTCCGGGGTCTCGGTTGCTACCACCCTTAGAAGCATGGTTACGGTTCCATCAAAACTCATATACTCCATCCTTATTACTAACAGTGTCGGTCTTCTCAGATTGTAAGGATAATTCCTTCTCTGGGCTCTTCCGGTAGTGGCATAACCTTTTCCTCAATTCTTTTGTCCTTTCCTCTTAGTAAGGTTATCCCGAAACTGGGTCCTCTTAGCTGATGGGTCTGGCGCCAATTTTAAACAACTATCGTTATCTCATGGTGGTCCACAATTTTATGGTTTCTCCTGCAGGAAACGGGTCTGGGTTGAACCTCACTGTATGACCTACGTTTGGCAACAGCTGCCGTGTACAAGGGAAGATACTTATACCATTCTAAGGTTCAAACAAGGTTTTGATCGTCATCTCTCTACTATAGGCAAGTCACTCAGATTTACCATCCCGTATAGCAAGGCGAATAATAAGAGTAAGTCGGTATGGTGATCAATCCATCCCGCACCCAAATCATTACCTTGTACATGGTTTAGCGAATCTCGCATTCTAACACTCGGTCATCCTCACAAGCATTGCAGAATTCCTCTTGTCGATTTAACCAAGTTCGGATAAATCCATTGATTACGCAAGCCAAACAAACATCTATCGTTCCTTAACAACCCTCAGGTTTTGCGTAAACTCCTATAGAATCGTTGATTGATAAAATCGTAACTTCTTCCAGGGTTTTTCCTTCAGCAAGAGTGTGCTTGCTTCTTGGCCGGTCCTGGGGCCTGTGGGTTATGGCCCATCTCATCACTTGTAGTCCTTGAACTTATCCTCGGGCTTCTGATCATTATTCCAACTTCCAACTTCCTAGTATTCTTAAATCCATCCAATTGTAATGTCTTCCTTCCTTCTATTGGCACCAAACTAGGACATGATTACTCAGACTCATCATGGAATTTCCATTGATCCATATTTCCACAATCATACCTCCTTTCTATCCAATAGTAAATCATCTCTTCATCCTCGTGGGATATCCCACATACCAAGATAAAAACTTGTACTTATGAAGTCCATACTCCACTCCGTGGAACATCATTATCCTTTCCAGGGTCAAGCGTCCTTTCAAGGGAATATTGGCCATCTCTGCATGGCACTTCTTCAATTGGGAAACGTGAAACACCTCATGAACTCCTGACATTCCTTCGGGTGACTCCAATTTGTTGGCCACTTTTCCCATACGCTCCAAAACTCGGTATGGTCCTACAAATCTCGGGGCTAACTTTCCTTAATTCCAAATCGTTTAACTCCTCAAAGAGGGGACACATGAAGACATGCTCTGTCTCCAGTTTCATAGACTACCTCCTTGTGTTTTTGAGTCTGCATAACTCTTCTGCCTGGACTGAGCTTCCTTCAGTCTACTCGAATCCACTTAACATTCTCTTCTGACTCCTTGATCACATTTGGTCCAAACAACTGACGGTCTCCAACTTCATCCCACATCAACGGTGTCTGGCTCCTTCTCCCATACAAAGCTTAAAAGGGGCCATCTTCAAACTGGTTGGGTAATTGTTGTTGTATGAGAACTCCGCGTAAGGTACATTATCATCCCTACTAGATCCAAAATTTAGCGCACACGCTCTCAACACGTCCTCCAGAATTTGATTGACTCTCTCGGTTTATCCATCTGTCTGCGGATGAAAGGCTGTACTGAACTCTAGCCTAGTACCTGATTCCAAAAATTTGAGGTAAACTGTGTTCCTCTATCTAATACGATGTTCCTCGGAACTCCATGCAGATATACGATCCTGGTCAAATATATCTTGGCCAACTTCTCACTTGTATAGGTTGTTTTCACTGGGATACAGTGAGCCACTTTGGTCAAGCGAATCAACTACTACCCAGATAGAATCATATCCCGATCGGGTTCTGGGAAATCCGGTAATCAAATCCATGCCAAGCTTATCCTGCTTCCATTCGGGTATCGGCATAGGCTGTAGTAATCCTGCTGGCTTCCGATGCTCTGCTTTTACTCTCTGGCATACATCACCTATGACTACATACTTCGCAATAACCTTCTTCATACTAGTCCACCAGAAATGCTCCTTCAAATCCAAATACATCTTGGTGTTTCCAGGGTGAATCGAGTATGGTGAGTCATGAGCCTCCTGGAGTATTTACTTCCTGATCTTTGCATTGTTGGGCACATATACCCTATCCTCAAACCATAAGGTGTCGTGCTCATCCTTACGAAAACCTTTGGCATTTCCTTTGCTCATCCTCTCTTTTATCTCAGCAATCTCTTTGGCATCCGTCTGAGCTTCACATATCTTCAACAATGTAGACTGAACTTCCATTGCTGCAACAAAACCTTTGGGAACAATCTCCAACCGAAGTTCCCTGAGATCCTCGGCTAACTCCTTTGAAAATCCTCCAATTATGAGGGTATTCGTCCCTATTTCTCCACAAAGCTTGCATGCACTTTCTCCATATCATTTCCATAAGGCTTCAACTTCTGGGACATAAGCCGAGACTTTAGCAGAGTCAACTTAAATTCTTCCCAAGTGGTTACTCTTTGCCATCCATTGATGGTTTGGTACATCCTCCACCAAGTAGCAGCACCTCTTACAAAGCACGGAAGAGAATGCTGGGTCATATCCTTTCTGGGTATAGTGCCATTCTCCATATGATCCTCCATGTTCTGAATCCATCGATCTGTCTCCAATTGACTGATTGGTCCAGAAAATACAAGCTCATCTCCATTCATCCTCTAATGGGTCCATGGGTTTGGGGTGGGATAAGAGAGATAGAGAGGGATGCACACAATACAAACAATGGTTTTGCAAAGACAGATTTTATTTTGGCTGTTCGGAAAAACATCAAACAAATGACAGCTCACAAACGTCGCATCTAACGTAAGGGTATATAACAGGGGTTTGGTCTTCTAAGGTCAATAAATCTTCAAAGTCATCAAACTCTTCAAGTCTTGATCATGTCTCCGATGGCTTCTTCCGATCATGCTTGTCCTACTCAAGTTCTTTTGTCAGATCATCTCTGTTGACGCGAAATATCTCGTGACGTCCTTTAATATTTCTGGAGTTGCATTCCAAACTTCTGGGTTTCATCATCCTCGACATGGACCCAAATCCAACTGTCCTTCAGTCCTGACGAGTCTTTGATGTCTCAAGGTTTTGCTCCTCTAGCTTGGCTACTTTCAGCTTCTGGGTCCTGAGTTCTTCATGAAACTCTTCCTTATCAATACTGCTTCTGCAGGTCCATCCTAAACTTCCTGATGTAATATTCCAGATCCTGGTGAATACACCAGCTAAGGTTAACACTTCATCTTGCTCATAGGTGCTCCATCAGGCTTCTACCATCCAATCCTTCCATGCATATGCATGCTTAACTCAGCACGGTGATAATAGCATAAATGGACGATCACATCATGGATAGCCGTCTTTCTGCTCTTGTCATTTCCACGAGCTACCATTCCATAGTTGATATCTCCTGCCTTAGGGTTTACTGACAAAACTTTGAGTTTCTAACTCTCCATGTTCCGGTCTTACTCCAATACACCTTGATCTCGGGTATTGACAGCTTCCATAGTTTGCTAAGTTCCATAAGGGGTGCCTTCATAGGTCATACAAATCCGGAAATTCTTCAAAGCCTTCAAATTCTCCTAGTCTTCGGAGTCTTCACCGTTGTAGTTTCCGTCATTGTAATGCACGGTAAAAATCCTCTTCATTCCAAATGGTCTTAGTTGTCCGATATCTTGTACTTCTTGGAGTGGTCTCATCAGCCGAATCTTCGAGTGGTCAAAAAGGGAAAAGGGGTATGGTCTCACTAAAAGGGAATATTTGAATAAGCTCACAAGAGAAGAGAGGTAAAAGATCTTTTTGAAAAAGAAGTTGTAGAGAAAAAATCTTTCCTATGGGCTTGCTCGTTTCTAGGGTCACGTCCTACAGTCAACATGTGCTCTGATACCATCTTGTAGCGACCCGACCCGAATGGATCAAGTCTCTGTGCTTAAGTGTCATCCCTGGATCGGTATGCTGACACACACAGTACTCGAGGATTTATAACAAAGGTAAATCACATGTATAAATAACGTAAAAACTATTACCTCAATCCAAAATAGCGGAAGTAACAAGGTTTTGGATTCCCATCAACACCAACGGCAAAGTTGAGTGTAGAAATCGTAACCCTAACGTATCACTTACTCGTCGTCTGAAAAGTCTGCAACATGAAACGTTGCAGCTCGAAAACGGGTCAGCACATGGAATATGCTGGCAATGTAACACATAGAGAGTAATGAAAGAATAAGCCTATACTATATGCATATATGGCTGGTGGAAAGCTCTATGGTTACAGTTTTGCGAAAAGCCAATTTTTCCCTACTGCAAAGGAATAAATTTATTTAACTATCATGGTGGTTGTTGAACATTGAGAATGGTTGACAGCATCCTCAATCCCAATTAAAAGTACTCATTAAAAACCCAACAATATTAATTAGAAGTAACATGATGAGATTCACATGATATCCAAGTACTAGATACTCAAGATGTCCATAGCCGGGGACACGGCTAACCATGATTAGTTTATACACTCTACAGAGGTTTGTGCACTTTTCCCCACAAGACTCGATCGCCTCCATTGGATTTATCGCACTACATGATGTTTGAGAAATGGATGACCGAGACATAGTCTTTCTAAGCGCTAGCACCTTACATAGGGTAGACGGGTACACCTACTTTCCCTACATCCGCTAGTCTACCCGTAAGAGTTCGCACAACTTAATCAACTATGCGAGCCCATAATGGCTTGTGGCTGCACACGTAAGTTTTTAGTTTGAATAATCTCATGATCCCTTTGAGCCTGGGTGGCGGTCCGAAGAAATATGAGTAAGTCTGATGGAAACCAGGTGCCTCAGTCCACCCAGATGTGTGTTTAAGTTGCCACCTTAAATAAACCATTAATTTAACAATCTCACATCTGTCATGGAATACACTCACCCAATCCACGTCTACTGGCATAGCATGGCATAATAAGCAAACGTAGAAGTAACTCCCAAGGGTTTGAAAATAAACAGGTAATAGGTACTACCTCAACTACTTTCCATAACCCACAGTAATTAGATCCTAATCATGCAATGTTTGGGGATTGATCTAATGCAATAAAAACTGGGTATGAGAAAAGGTATGATCAAAGTGTTACTTGCCTGCAATGTTGATGAAGATGATCCGCACTTATAACTCTTGATAGTTCTACTCGTCACACTCCGGTCAATCTATCGTAAGCAAGCAATAGTAACCACACATAAGCAATCACTCAAAAGCTCGGGAAGAACAAAGAAAACAATTTGGAAAACATCAACACAAGCAAATGACTCTTGCAACATAAAACAATTTCTAACAGTACCAAAATTATGTGAATTTGGCCTTATCAAAAAGTTTAGGTCAAGAGCTTCGATTTGCAAAAAGAATAAACTAAATCGAGATTCTGAAACTCAAGTTATGATCAAACAAAGTTCAAATTCAAATATGATCTAATTCAAATTTTAAACTTTCAAAAACATGTTTGAGTTGGATTACTGGATAGAGGAGATCATAACGAAGAAGTGGGCGTTGGTTTCATTGAATTCCGACTAACGAGCAAAAAGTTATAGCCGTTTGAAAACCAGGGGCTAATCTGCAGAAAAAGTATTCACAGATAGGTCCCTGACGGAAAATTAAAAAGAAGAAAAAAAAAGAAAAACTCTACAGAACGAACGTTCGTTTTCTAACTCTAACCAGCGAACGCTCTCTAAATAACTGGACTAAAACAGAAAACCGGGTTTTAAATAAAATCGAAACTCCAAAAAGAAAAACTAGTGAACCGGGCGGTTTATTACCGGACCAGAAAACCGGGTCGGGCGGATCTGGCGGTTCCGGCGAGGCGACGGACTCCGAGGCGGGGGGCGGCGTTCGGCGGTCGCCGAGGTCAAGTGGTCGGGAGGGGCGGCCGGGCGGCGGGTCGATGGTGGCTCGGCCAAGGCGGGCGGTGGAGGCGGAGGCGGGCGGAGTTGCGGGCGGCGATCGCAGATGATGGGCGGGCGGCTTCGCCGAGCGAGATGCGGAGAGAGAGAGGCGAGAGGAGAGACGGGCGGGCGGCGTCCTTTTAAGGGTTTTGTGATGGCGTGGAGGAGGAGGCAAGGCGGCGGGGTTCTGGTCGGTCACTGGCGGCGTCGGCCGGCGTGCTCGGGCGGGACTCCGCCCGGGGTCGGTGGCGAGGGCGCGCTGGGCTGGGCCTTGGCCTGGCCGGTTGGCTGGGCCGGCCCAGTCGGCGGGAGGATTTCTCTTTTTTTTAAACAGACAAAGAATTAAAACAAAAGAGATAAATACAAAATATAATATAGGCATATTATATATCAAAATTTTCAGAAAAAGATTTTCTACAAGATGAAAATTATTCTAACTTCAAATAAAATACACACAATTTCAAATAAAACAAAGAGTGCTTCTGCTACAATAAAACCTCATAAAAGTCATTTTAAAAATACCAAAATTAATTTAAATTTATTTCTCTCCATTTTTCTAATGTAGGGAATTATGTTACCCTATTTTCCATATATTTTATTTTTGGAGAAAAATAATTTGAATAAAACTCAAATAACTCCAAATTGAAAATAAATTCAAAAGAACTTTGAATTTAATTCTTTGAAACTCCCAACTCATATTTCATATAATTTGAAGAAGTCATTTTATCTTCTCTCATGAAAATCATTGAGTTGGATGAAGTTTATGAATTGAAATATTTCCAAATGAAATTCAAATATTTTCAAATACCCTTTCATTTAATTAAATGGAAGAAGTCATGTCATCTTCTCTCCAGGGTTTTGTGATGAAAAGAATTTGAATTCCCGAAGATCATAAAAGCAAAAATGAAAGTTTGGGAAATTCCTTTTATTCCCTCTCATTTAACTTTCAAAAAGTTTCAAATTCACTCACTTTCAGTCAATCAATCAACAATCAATCATAACTATCTATTAATATAACATTCCAAAATTTAGAATTTTGGGATGTTACAGCTTTGCTCATCTTCCTCCTCATGGAGATCATGACCTCCTAAGGGAGAAGATCCACTTGTGGATATCAAGCCCTCCTCTTGGGGAAGGGTCTACCTAGATCATCAAGCCCTCATCTCCTTCATAGGATTTGGGATGAACTCTACCATGTATCTTTTTTCCCTTTGATTGTTCATGTACCTTGTGGATCTTGTGTGTTTGTTGGTCTAGTGGATGTGTGATTGGACTTGTTCTTGAGTGTTCCTCTTGTTTTCCCTCTTGTGTTCATCTTGTTCTTGGGGATTCCCCCTCCAGTTCGTGAAAGATCTTCACTTAGGGTTCCACCCTACAACAGTTCAACTCCACAATCTTGACGGAGGCTCCCATGTGACACCTAACCAATCTAGGAGACACCACTCTCCAAAAGGTAATAGATGGCGTGTTGATGATGAACTCCTTGCTCTTGTGCTTCAAATGATAGTCTCCCCAACACTCAACTCTCTCTCATAGATTTGGATATGGTGGAAAGATGATTTGAGTGGAAAGCAACTTGGGGAAGGCTAGAGATCAAGATTCTTGTGGTTGGATTGGAATGTCTTGATCTCAACACATGAGTAGGTGGTTCTCTATCAAAAAATGAATGTTGGAAGTGTAGGCACGTTCTGATGGCTCTCTCCATGAATGGAGGATGGGTGGAGGGGTATATATAGCCTCCACACAAAATCTTACCAAACTCGGTGGGACCGAATAGTGAAACTCGGTAAGACCGATATGGTTCAAAATATGAACGTTGGAGTTTTCGGTGGGACCGACATGATCAACTCGATGGGACGGATGTGCTAGGGTTAGGGTAAAACCTCAACTCGGTTTGACCGATTACACAAAATCGGTGAGAGCAATTTTGGTAATGAGCAAACAGAGAGTTGGTCAAGCAAACTCGGTGGGACCGACTGCATATCTCGGTGGGACTGAAATGATTGCAATAGGCAACAGAGAGTTTGCAAGCCCATCTCAGTGAGACCGAGATCCCATCGATGAGACCGAACTGATTAGGGTTTCTCGCAGTGGCTATGTCAAGTGAACTCGGTGGTGCCGGATAGATCAAATCGGTGGGGCCGAGTTTGACTTTAGATTTAGGACATATGTGGAATTGAGAAAGCGGTTGAGGGCTTCTGGAGCATATCACTAAGCATTTTGAGCAAGCAAGCCATTAAGCAACACCTTGATACGTCTCCAACGTATCTATAATTTTTTATTGTTCCATGCTATATTATATTCTGTTTTGGACATTATTGGGCTTTATTATACACTTTTATATTATTTTTGGGACAAACCTATTAACCGGAGGCCCAACCCAGAATTGTTGTTTTTTGCCTATTTCAGAGTTTCGCAGAAAAAGAATATCAAACGGAGTCCAAACGAAATGAAACCTTCGGGAACGTGATTTTCAGAATGAACGTGATCCAGAGGACTTGGACCCTACGTCAAGACATCAACCAGGAGGGCATGAGGTAGGGGGCGCGCCTACCCCCCTGGGCACGACCTCCACCCTCATGGGCCCCATGTTGCTCCACCGATGTACTTCTTCCTCCTATATATACCTACGTACCCCCAAACTACCAGATACGGAGCCAAAAACTTAATTCCACTGCCGCAACCTTCAGCCCTTGAGATCCCATCTTGGGGCCTGTTAGGAGCTCACGAGGGGGCATCAATCACGGAGGGCTTCTACATCAACACCATAGCCTCTCTGATGATGTGTGAGTAGTTTACCTCAGACCTTCGGGTCCATAGTTATTAGCTAGATGGATTCTTCTCTCTTTTTGGATCTAAATACAATGTTCTCCCCCTCTCTCGTGGAGATCTATTGGATGTAATCTTCTTTTGCGGTGTGCTTGGTGAGACCGATGAATTGTGGGTTTATGATCAAGTTTATCTATGAACAATATTTGAATCTCCTCTGAATTCTTTTATGTATGATTGGTTATCTTTGCAAGTATCTTCGAATTATCAGTTTGGTTTGGCCTACTAGATTGATCTTTCTTGCAATGGGAGAAGTGCTTAGCTTTGGGTTCAATCTTGCGGTGTCCTTTCCCGGTGTGATGAGGGGCAGCAAGGCACGTATTGTATTGTTGCCATCGAGGATAACAAGATGGGGATTTATATCATATTGCATGAGTTTATCCCTCTACATCATGTCATCTTACTTAAAGCGTTACTCTGTTCTTATGAACTTAATACTCTAGATGCATGCTGGATAGCGCTCGATGTGTGGAGTAATAGTAGTAGATGCAGGCAGGAGTCAATCTACTTGTCTCGGACGTGATGCCTATATACATGATCATACCTAGATATTCTCATAATTATGCTCAATTCTGTCAATTGCTCAACAGTAATTTGTTCACCCACCGTAATACTTATGCTCATGAGAGAAGCCACTAGTGAAACATATGGCCCCCGGGTCTATTTTCCATCATATTAATCTTCCAACAACAAGCTTCCATTGCCTTTTATTTTGCTTTTATTTTACTTTGCATCTTTATCATAAAAATACCAAAAATATTATCTTATCATATCTATCAGATCTCACTCTCGTAAGTGAATGTGTAGGGATTGACAACCCCTTATCGCGTTGGTTGCGAGGATTTATTAGTTTGTGTAGGTGCGAGGGACTCGTGCGTGGCCTCCTACTGGATTGATACCTTGGTTCTCAAAAACTGAGGGAAATACTTACGCTACTTTGCTGCATCACCCTTTCCTCTTCAAGGGAAAACCAACGCAGTGCTCGAGAGGTAGCACACCTCATCCCCTTTTAATAGTATTGGATTTTCCTATGGACTCAATGTGATCTTGGATCACTAAAATGAAAATGTAGAGTCTTGAGCTTTTTGCGCTTTTGCCAATCTTCTGTCCTTAGCATCTCGAAGGGGTTCCACATCCTCTTGTCCATGCCACGCCTTTGCTGGACTCTCTGAAATATACTAGATAAAAGTATTAGTCCAACAAGAGATATGTTGACATTAATTACCAAAATCACCCAAGGAGCACTTGTGCTTTTAGCGTCGGTGCTCGTGGATGTGAGGTTGCCTTTTCGCTTCCGTTGTTGCAGTTCTTGTTGGGAAACATAGTAGAAAACAGAACAATTCGCGCCTACGCACACCCAAGATCAATATGAACATTCATAACTGATAGGCGCAAAGGTGTCCCGATGTTTCTGTTGGGGATATAACTATTGGGTATGACCCGCCCAGGAGGGGCCAGGTCATACCACATGCGACTTATCAATGAATATGGCGGGTCATAGCAAGCCTATTGACGACCCAAGACCCAGAGGCGACTTGAGGCCCAAGGGGATGAACCGCCACATGTGTAACTTGTATTGTAAGGCAAGCTAGTTAGTCACCGAGTCGGACACGTTGTGTATGAGCCCGCCAGGACTCTGTAAGTCTTCGGGCATCAACCTGTGTATATAAAGGGGTGACCCGGCGACGGGTTAACTCAAGAAACAAGAGATCGAGAACTAGCTCAAGTGTATTCGCTCCCTGGTAATCGAAACCCAAGCAATACAATCCCAAACTGGAGTAGGCCTTTACCTCCATCGCGAGGGGCTGAACAAGTATAAACTCTCTATGTCCTTTGTCCCGATTAACCCCTTTAAGCTAACCTAGTTGCGATGGCTCCACGACTAAGTCCTCCCGCTAGGACATCTGCCGTGTTAAGTCCACGATAGTAGGCACCCACTGATGTCTACTACACAACCTTCTTCTTGTAGACGTTGTTAGGCCTCCAAGTGCAGAGGTTTGTAGGACAGTAGCAAATTTCCCTCAAGTGGATGACCTAAGGTTTATCAAACTGTGGTAGGCGTAGGATGAAGATGGTCTCTCTCAATGAACCCTGCAACCAAATAACAAAGAGTCTCTTGTGTCCCCAACACACCCAATACAATGGTAAATTGTATAGGTGCACTACTTCGGCGAATAGATGGTGATACAAGTGCAATATGGATGGTAGATATAGGTTTTTGTAATCTGAAATATAAAAACAGCAAGGTAACTAATGATAAAAGTGAGCACAAACGGTATTGCAATGCTAGGAAACAAGGCCTAGGGTTCATACTTTCACTAGTGCAAGTTCTGTCAACAATAATAACATAACTGGATCATATAACTATCCCTCAACATGCAACAAAGAGTCACTCCAAAGTCACTAATAGCGGAGAACAAACGAAGAGATTATTGTAGGGTATGAAACCACCTCAAAGTTATCCTTTTTGATCGATCTATTCAAGAGTCTGTAGTAAAATAACACGAAGCTATTCTTTCCATTCGATCTATTATAGAGTTCATACTAGAATAACACCTTAAGACACAAATCAACCAAAACCCTAATGTCACCTAGATACTCCAATGTCACCTCAAGTATCCGTGGGTATGATTATACGATATGCATCACACAATCTCAGATTCATCTATTCAAACCAACACAAAGTACTTCAAAGAGTGCCCCAAAGTTTCTATCGGAGAGTCAAGACGAAAACGTGTGCCAACCCCTATGCATAAGTTCACAAGGTCCTTTGAACCCGCAAGTTGATCACCAAAACATACATCAAGTGGATCACGTGATATCCCATTGTCACCATAGATAAGCACATGCAAGACATACATCAAGTGTTCTCAAATCCTTAAAGACTCAATCCGATAAGATAACTTCAAAGGGAAAACTCAATCCATTACAAGAGAGTAGAGGGGGAGAAACATCACAAGATCCAACTATAATAGCAAAGCTCGCGATACATCAAGATCGTACCACCTCAAGAACACGAGAGAGAGATCAAACACATAGCTACTGGTACATACCCTCAGCCCCGAGGGTGAACTACTCCCTCCTCGTCATGGAGAGCGCCGGGATGATGAAGATGGCCACTGGTGAGGGATTCCCCCCTCCAGCAGGGTGCCGGAATGGGTCTACATTGGTTTTCGGTGGCTACAAAGGCTTGCAGCAGCGGAACTCCCGATCTATTGTGTTCCCCGATGTTTTTAGGGTATATGAACATATATAGGCGAAAGAAGTCGGTCAGGGGAGCCACGAGGGGCCCACGAGGGTGGGGGGCGCGCCAGGCGGCGCGCCTCCTGCCTCGTGGCCACCTTCTGCTTCCTGACGACACTCAAGTCCCTACATTTCTTCCGTTCCAAAAATAACTCTCCCGAAGGTTTCATTCCATTTGGACTCCGTTTGATATTCCTTTTCTTCGAAACACTGAAACAAGGGAAAAACATGAACTGGCACTGGGCTCTGGGTTAATAGGTTAGTCCCAAAAATAATATAAAAGTGTAAAATAAAGCCCATAAACATCCAAAACAGATAATATAATAGCATGGAACAATCAAAAATTATAGATATGTTGGAGACATATCAGCATCCCCAAGCTTAATTCCTGCTCGTCCTCGAGTAGGTAAATGATAAAAACAGAATTTTTGATGTGGAATGCTACCTAACATATTTATCCATGTAATCTTCTTTATTGTGGCAAGAATATTCAGATCCATAAGATTCAAAACAAAAGTTTAATATTGACATGAAAACAATAATACTTCAAGCACTAACAAAGCAATCATGTCTTCTCAAAATAACATGGCCAAAGGAAGTTATCCCTACAAAATCATATAGTCTGGCTATGCTCTATCTTCACCACACAAAATATTTAAATCATGCACAACCCCGATGACAAGCCAAGCAATTGTTTCATACTTTTGATGTTCCCAAACTTTCAATCTTCACACAATACACGAGCATGAGCCATGGACATAGCACTATAGGTGGAATAGAATGGTGGTTGTGGAGAAGACAAAAAGGAGAAGATAGTCTCACATTAATTAGGCGTATCAACGGGCTATGGAGATGCCCATCAATAGATATCAATGTGAGTGTGTAGGGATTGCCATGCAACGTATGCACTAGAGCTATAAGTGTATGAAAGCTCAACAATGGAACTAAGTGGGTGTGCTTCCAACTTGCTTGCTCATGAAGACCTAGGGAAATTTGAGGAAGCCCATCATTGGAATATACAAGCCAATTTCTATAATGTAAAATTCCCACTAGTATATGAAAGTGACAACATAGGAGACTCTCTATCATGAAGATCATGGTGCTACTTTGAAGCACAAGTGTGGTAACAGGATAGTAGCATTGCCCCTTCTCTCTTTTTCTCTCATTTTTTTGGGCCTTCTCCTTTTTTATGGCCTTTTTTTCTCCCTTTTTTGTATTTTTTGTCTGGAGTCTCATCCCGACTTGTGGGGGAACCATAGTGTCCATCATCCTTTCCTCACTTGGGACAATGCTCTAATAATGATGATCATCACACTTTTATTTACTTACAACTCAAGAATTACAACTCGATACTTAGAACATGATATGACTCTATATGAATGCCTCCGGTGGTGTACCGGGATGTGCAATGACTCATGAGTGACATGTATGAAGATAATGAATGGTGGCTTTGCCACAAATACGATGTCAACTACATGATCATGCAAAGCAATATGACAATGATGGAGCGTGTCATAATAAACGGAACGGTGGAAAGTTGCATGGCAATATATCTCGGAATTGCTATGGAAATGCCATAATAGGTAGGTATGGTGGCTGTTTTGAGGAAGGTATATGGTGAATGTATGATACCGGCGAAAGGTGCGCGGTATTAGAGAGGCTAGCAATGGTGGAAGGGTGAGAGTGCGTGTAATCCATGGACTCAACATTAGTCATAAAGAACTCATATACTTATTGCAAAAATCTATTAGTTATCGAAACGAAGTACTACGCACATGCTCCTAGGGGGATAGACTGGTAGGAAAAGACCATCGCTCATCCCCGACCGCCACTCATAAGGAGGACAATCAATAAATAAATCATGCTCCGACTTCATCACATAACGGTTCACCATACGTGCATGCTACGGGAATCACAAACTTTAACACAAGTATTTCTCAAATTCACAACTACTCCACTAGCATGACTCTAATATCACCATCTTCATATCTCAAAACAATCATCAAGTATCAAACTTCTCATAGTATTTAATGCACTTTATATGAAAGTTTTTATTATACCCATCTTGGATGCCCTAAATTCATAACCAAAGCAAATTACCATGCTGTTTAGGACTCTCAAAATAATATAAGTGAAGCACGAGATTTCATCTATTTCTTCAAAATAAAACCACCATTGTGCTCTAAAAGATATAAGTGAAGCACTAGAGCAAACGACAAACTACTCTGAAAGATATAAGTGAAGATCAATGAGTAGTTTAATAATTATGCAACTATGTGAAGACTCTCTAACATTTAAGAATTTCAGATTTTGGTATTTTATTCAAACAGAAAGCAAAACAAAAGAAAATAAAATGACGCTCCAAGCAAAACACATATCATGTGGTGAATAAAAATATAGCTCCAAGTAAAGTTACCGATGGACGAAGACGAAATAGGGGATGCCATCCGGGGCATCCCCAAGCTTAGGATCTTGGTTGTCCTTGAATATTACCTTGGGGTGCCTTGGGCATCCCCAAGCTTAGGCTCTTGCCACTCCTTATTCCATTGTCCATCGAATCTTTAGCCAAAACTTGAAAACTTCACAACACAAAACTCAACAGAATATCTCGTGAGCTCCGTTAGCGAAAGAAAACAAAACACCACTTCAAGGTACTGTAATGAACTCATTATTTATTTGTATTGGTGTTAAATCTACTGTATTCCAACTTCTCTATGGTTTATAAACTATTTTACTAGCCATAGATTCATCAAAATAAGCAAACAACACACGAAAAACAGAATCTGTGAAAAACAGAACAATCTGTAGTAATCTGTAACTAACGCAAACTTCTGGAACTCAAACAATTCTACAAAAATAGGAAGACCTAGATAATTTGATTATTGATCTGCTGCAATTGGAATCAGTATTGTATCACATTCTGGTGATTTTAAACAATTGTTTTCATGAACAGAAAGTTTCTGGAATTTTCAGCAAGATCAAATAACTATCATCCAAGAAGATCCTATAGGTCTTACTTGGCACAAACACTAATAAAACATAAAGCCAAATCTAACCAGAGGCTAGATGATTTATTTATTACTAAACAGGAACAAAAAGCAAGGAACCAAAATAAAATTGGGTTGCCTCCCAACAAGCGCTAACGTTTAACGCCCCTAGCTAGGCATGATAATTTCAATGATGCTCACATAAAAGATAAGAATTGAAACATAAAGGGAGCATCATGAAGAATACGACTAGCACATTTAAGTCTAGCCCACTTTCTATGCATAGGGATTTTGTGAGCAAACAACTTATGGGAACAATAATCAACTAGCATAGGAAGGCAAAAAAGCATAACTTCAAGATTTTAAGAACATAGAGAGGAAACTTGATATCATTGCAATTCCTACAAGCATATATTCCTCCCTCATAATAATTTTCAGTAGCATCATGAATGAATTCATCAATATAACCAGCATCTAAAGCATTCTTTTCATGATCTAAAAGCATAGAAAATTTACTACTCTCCACATAAGCAAACTTCTTCTCATTCGGAATAGTAGTGGGAGAAAACTCAACAAAACAACTATCATGTGATTGAAAATTAAGATCAATATGACAAGTTTTATGGTTATCATTATTCTTTATAGCATATGTGTCATCACAATAATCATCATAGATAGGAGGCATGCTTTCATCATAGTAAATGTGCTCATCAAAGCTTGGGGGACAAAAAATATCATCTTCATCAAACATTGCATCCCCAAGCTTGTGGCTTTGCATATCATTAGCATCATGGGTATTCAAAGAGTTCATACTAACAACATTGCAATCATGCTCATCATTAAAAGATTTAGTGCCAAACATTTTAATGCATTCTTCTTCTAACACTTTGGCACAATTTTCCTTTCCATCATACTCACGAAAATATTAAAAAGATGAAGCGTATGAGGCAAACTCAATTCCATTTTTTGTAGTTTTCTTTTATAGACTAAACTAGTGATAAAACAAGAAACTAAAAGATTTGATTGCAAGATCTAAAGATATACCTTCAAGCACTAACCTCCCGGCAATGGCGCGAGAAAAGAGCTTGATGTCTACTACACAACCTTCTTCTTGTAGACGTTGTTGGGCCTCCAAGTGCAGAGGTTTGTAGGACAAGAGCAAATTTCCCTCAAGTGGATGACCTAAGGTTTATCAATCCGTGGGAGGCGTAGGATGAAGATGGTCTCTCTCAAGCAACCCTGCAACCGAATAACAAAGAGTCACTTGTGTCCCCAACACACCCAATACAATGATAAATTGTATAGGTTCACTAGTTCGGCGAAGGGATGGTGATACAAGTGCAATATGGATGGTAGATATAGGTTTTTGTAATCTGAAAATATAAAAACAGCAAGGTAACTAATGATAAAAGTGAGCACAAACGGTATTGCAATGCTAGGAAACAAGGCCTAGGGTTGATACTTTCACTAGTGCAAGTTCTCTCAACAATAATAACATAACTGGATCATATAACTATCCCGCAACATGCAACAAAGAGTCACTCCAAAGTCACTAATAGCGGAGAACAAACGAAGAGATTATTGTAGGGTACGAAACCACCTCAAAGTTATCCTTTTTGATCGATCTATTCAAGAGTCCATAGTAAAATAACACGAAGCTATTCTTTCTGTTCGATCTATCATAGAGTTCATACTAGAATAACACCTTAAAACACAAATCAACCAAAACCCTAATGTCACCTAGATACTCCAATGTCACCTCAAGTATCCGTGGGTATGATTATACGATATGTATCACACAATCTCAGATTCATCTATTCAAACCAACACAAAGTACTTCAAAAAGTGCCCCGAAGTTTCTATCAGAGAGTCAAGACGAAAAACGTGTGCCAACCCCTATGCATAAGTGCACAAAGTCACTGAACCCGCAAGTTGATCACAAAAACATACATCAAGTGGATTACGTGATATCCCATTGTCACCACAGATAAGCACATGCAAGACATACATCAAGTGTTCTCAAATCCTTAAAGACTCAATCCGATAAGATAACTTCAAAGGGAAAACTCAATCCATTACAAGAGAGTAGAGGGGGAGAAACATCATAAGATCCAACTATAATAGCAAAGCTCTCGATACATCAAGATCGTACCACCTCAAGAACACGAGAGAGAAAGAGATCAAACACATAGCTACTGGTACATACCCTCAGCCCCGAGGGTGAACTACTCCCTCCTCGTCATGGAGAGCGCCGGGATGATGAAGATGGCCACTGGTGAGGGATTCCCCCCTCCGGCAGGGTGCCGGAATGGGTATAGATTGGTTTTCGGTGGCTATAGAGGCTTGCGGCGGCGGAACTCCCGATCTACTGTGTTGCCTGATGTTTTTAGGGTATATGGACATATATAGGCGAAAGAAGTCGGTCAGCGGAGCCATGAGGGGCCCACTAGGGTGGGGGGCACGTCCCTGCCTTGTGGCCACCTCATTGCTTCCCTGACGTACACTCCATTTCTCCTAGATTGCTTCCGTTCTAAAAATAACTCTCCCAAAGGTTTCATTCCGTTTGGACTCCGTTTGATATTCCTTTTCTTCGAAACACTGAAACAAGGGGAAAACAGGAACTGGCACTGGGCTCTGGGTTAATAGGTTAGTCCCAAAAATAATATAAAAGTGTAAAATAAAGCCCATAAACATCCAAAACAGATAATATAATAGCATGGAACAATCAAAAATTATAGATACGTTGGAGACGTACCACCCACCGTGGGGCCAGTGCACGGTGGTTTCGAGTTCTTGAAGGGCAGCTTCGAAGGTATCAAGGGATACGCTCTGGGCCGGATGACCAAGAGTCGTCGCGGCAAGCTCTACATCGACGACGTAGGCTGGGGCCCCGAGGCCAGCTCAATTGAGTATGGGTACCGGGTCCCCTTCAGCGGAATCCACGTCTTCATCGGCAAGCCAACAAACTGGGCCCTGAGCCGGACACCTGCACCGACATCATCGAGACGGCTCGGCGTGCACGGCCCGCCCAGGTTCAACCCGCCGTGAAGCATGCCTTTGTTGGTTTTATCCATGGGGCGGAGTTTCAAGAAGGATCTGTGTCTGGTGGTGAGACGGCCATCTACTCTGATGGTGAATCGTCCACAGGTGAGACTAATTCAATGTATCAAGTGCAAGACGGATGATAACCCACAAGTATAGGGGATAGCAACAGTTTTCGAGGGTAGAGTATTCAACCCAAATTTATAGATTCGACACAACGGGAGCCAAAGAATATTTGAAGGTATTAGCAGCTGAGTTGTCAATTCAACCACACCTAGAGATTAATTATCTGCAGCAAGTAATCAGTAGCAAAGTAATATGATAGTTTTGATAGTAGTGACTGCAATAACGGTAACGGTAACAGTGATAGCAGTACTTTTGTAGCAAGTGTAACAATGATGATAGCAGTAGTAACTTAGAAAAAACAATATAAGATAATTTCGTAGGCATTGGACCAGTGACTTGTTGGATGATATTCATCATGTGACAGTTATAACATAGGGCGATACTGCACTAGCTCCAGTTCATCGATATGATGTAGGCATGTATTTCGTATCATACGTACTTATGGAAAGAACTTGCATGACATCTTTTGTCCTACCCTCCCGTGGCAGCGGGGTCCATATTGGAAACTAAGGGATATTAATGCCTCCTTTTAATAGAGAACCGGAACAAAGCATTAACACACAGTGAATACATGAACTCCGCAAACTACGGTCATCACCGGGAGTGGGCCCGGTTATTGTCACTCCGGGGTTGCCGGATCATAACGCGTAGTAGGTGACTATAACTTGCAAGATCGGATCTAAAACATGGATATAATGATGATAACATAAACGTTCAGATCTGAGTTCATGGCACCCGGGGCCAAAGTGACAAGCATTAAGCATAGCAAAGTCATAGTAACATCAATCTAAGAACATAGTGGATCAAGCCCTAACAAAACTAACTCGATTACATGATGAATCTCATCCAACTCCTCACCGACCAGCGAGCCTACGAAGGAATTACTCACTCCCGATGGGGAGCATCATGGAATTCGCGATGGAGAAGGGTTGGTGATGACGAAGAATGAAGATCCCCCTCTCCGGAGCCCCAAACGGACTCCGGATCTGGCCTCCCGATGAAGAACAGGAGGTGACGGCGGCTCTGTCTCGTGGATCGCGATAATTCTTTCTCCCTGATTTTTTTCTGGAAAAATAGGATTTTATAGTGGCGGTTTCAGGGTGTGCGGGGAGACCAGGTGGGGACAACCCACCTGGGCGCGCCATGAGAGGGGGGCATGGCCTGGTGGGTTGTGCCCACCCATGGGCCCCTCTCTGGTAGGTCCTGGTTCCAGAAATTCTTATATATCATATAAAAATTCCTCGCAAAGTTTCGTTCCATTCCGAGAACTTTTATTTCTGCACAAAAACAACACCATGGTAGTTTTGCTGAAAACAGCGTCAGTCCGGGGTTAGGTTCATTCAAATCATGCAAATTAGAGTCCAAAACAAGAGGAAAAGCGTTAGGAAAAGTAGATACGTTGGAGACGTATCAACTCTCCCAAGCTTAAACCTTTGCTTGTCCTCAAGCAATTCAGTTGATAAACTGAAAGTGAAAAAGAAAAACTTTTACGAATTCTTTTGCTCTTGTTTGCATAAATAAGCTTAAACGACACCCAGATTTTCAGCCAACAATATAACTAACCATGCCGACAATAACTCTTAACGATTATATTGACTCATATCAATGACATAATCAGCTAGCTAGCAATAATAAGAAATCTCAAACAGCAACACGTTGTCAAAACAACCATGATATAGTATGACAATAGTGGTATCTCGCTAGCCCTTTCTGAGACCGCAAAACATAAATGCAGAGCACCATCAAAGTTCAAGCAGCGACTAAACATTGTAATTCATGGTAGAAAATATCCAGTCATGATGCACCCAACATTAGCTATACACAATGCATAAGTCATGACGGCTGTGCTCTCAGGTTCTGGCGCTTATTTTAGAAGGTGATGACACAACATAAAAATAAATAGATAGTCCCTTCGCAGAGGGAAGCAGTGATTTGCAGAGGTGCCAGGGCTCAAGTTTTAAAAACAGAGGTAAATGATATTTTGAGACATACACCCTTCTCATTCACCTCACGACCATCAGTTATCAATATATTCCATGCTAGGCATGCTAGCGGCGGTTCCCAAGCGATAAAAGTAAAGGTTTTGACTCCATTGGGAGTTTTTGTTTAATTATTTGAGAGATTTTTTTGTTTGCAGTTTGGGACTGGGCATCCCTATTACCGCCCTTTTCTCGTGCAATGGCGAGTGAATAAACACTCGACCTGAGAATAACCCGCTTAGCATGGAAGATACCGACCACCTCATGTCGTTCCATTAATGATCCAGGCACACAAAAATGATAATTTTTAGAAGTTTTTAGAGGTGGCACATGCAAATTTACTTAGGACAGCAGGGTAATACCATATATAGGTAGAGTTCCCACTTAGTACAGGCGAAGGCTAGCAATTAGATTGAGAAGCGGCCAACTAGAGAGCAACAACGATCATAACCATGCATAATGCATAAATAACATTGGACACTAGCATGAGTAGGATATGAACACCATGAACATAAATATCATAGAGGCTATGTTGGTTTTGATTCAACTACATGCATGAACATGTGCCAAGTCAAGCCACTCGAACATTCAGAGGAGGATACCATATCATCATACTACATCACAATCATTTTAACGCTATGTTGATATCCAAGATAAATAATTATCAACTCCCAGCTACTTATGCATGGCATGAGAAACTATAATCTCTAATTGTCATTGCAAACATGTTTAATCATAATGGGCTGAATCATGGACACTAGGTTAAACATATTCACACAAACAGAACAAGTCGAGTTCATACCAGTTTCTCTCTGCCACGGCCAGTTCATCGAATGTCGTCATTATTGCCTTTCACTTGCACGACCTAATGATATGAAAAAAATAATAGTGCAAGAGTGCCGTGGACTAAGCTGGAATCTGCAAACATTTTATTCAACAGGAGAAGACAAGGTAAAATGTGCTCTTTATTAGTTCAACAGTTATTCATATGAGAGCCACTCAACATTTTCATCGTGGTCTTCTCCTTGGTAAGACTCGAATAAAAAGAAAAGAAATTCAGAGAAACACACTAAAACATTTTTGGAGTTTTTGGTTTTCTTGAACAGGCAAATAAAAGGGAAAAGAAAAAACGGGAAAAACTATTTACACGGGAAAGCTCCCAACAAGCAAAATAAGAACAAGGAAATCTTTTTGGGTTTTATTTTTAATACTACTACTAAGCGTGCATAGAAAGTAAATTACTGTAACTAATTTTTTTGTTTTTTCTAAAGTTTTTCAAACACACAAGAAGAGAGCAAGGAAATAAATCTAAGCATGGATGATACAATGAAAAAGTGTGAACACCGACAAATAGAATGATATGTAGACATGAATGTAATGTCGGTGAGAAACACGTACTCCCCCAAGCTTAGGTTTGGCCTAAGTTGGTAATCAATCAGTAGCCTCAATGGTAGTAGGGATCCTGAGGAGCAGGCATCCACTCACCCCACTGCTGAGGCTCCTTCTGTGCCTCTGCAGCAGCCTGAGCATTCCGATAGGCGATGATGTCCTCAGGCATAATCCTATATCCGCCCCTGGCAGTAGAATCAAACAAAGCAGGTGCAGGCAAGGGAATAATATCACAATTTTTAACGCTAAAGACCAGGTTACAAGGAATGGGGATGTTAGGATAATCTTGTGCAAGAAAATGATGCTGTTCCATGGCTGCATGGACTAAGTAAACCTTGGTTAGGGGGTAATCATGAGGGTGTATCTCAACATTGAAGCAAGCCGCCAAACGAGTAGCAAAAATCCCACCATGTATTTCACCCTGGGATTTATTAAGACGGAGGTGACGAGCCACAATAGCTCCCAAGCTATGAGTGTTGTCTCCCTCTAGTGCCCGGCGTAAAACAGCAAAGTCTGGTGCGCTGAGCGCACCTACTTTCTTTCTAGCAAGCAGACATTTAGCAAAAAATAAAGCAAAATAATGTACCGCAGGAAAGTGTATGCTAGCAGCCGTGGTGGCTGACACCCCTCTCTCATCTCCCACTGTCAAAGTGCGATAAAAGGCCTCAAACCCAGCCGACCTAGGCTTGGCTAAGCTCCCATCAGAAGGGATCATGCATATGTCACAAAATTCGGTAAGTGGTATCTGATGGTTTTCAGCATATAAATCAAAGCTCACTTCAGGAGGATTGTTCCTAGGCAAGAAAGTAAAACTTTGAACAAAGATGTTTGTGAGGTTTTGGTGCTGGTCACACTCATCTGCGATGAAGTCGGTGAGGCCGGCATTGGCAACATATTGTGTGAGCTCCTGAAGAATTCCAGCCTCTTCCAGGAACGGGGTGTGAGGCCATTCGCATGGCCGTACCTCCGCCAACCTCCGAGGGTGGAGATCACTGTCAGAAGACTCCCCAATAACACCCTTGGAGTTCTTCTTAGAGCCAAACTTCCTGAAGATATTCATGTCCACGTACTATTTTCTAAAAATAAAAAATTTTGGGTGACAAAAATTTGTCAACAAAACTTTATTAAATTGATAGCAACTACTCATAGGGATACATAGAAGCCATAGCAGGCATTCAAACTACTTAGAACACTAAGAATTCAACATGCAAGCTCATCTACAGCAGCACCAAGAGTAGCTAATTATTCAAAATATAAACCATTAAAACAAAAACTAATTGGACAAATGGCGGAGTCACATACCAAGCAACAATCCCTCGAAACAGTTTCGGAAATGGAGCTTCGAGCAAAGAGATCGAAATCCGCGGGTTTGAGAGCAAGAACACGGGAGAGAGAGCAATGGATTTTTTTTTCTGGAGGTAAGTGATGATGTGGGCTAAAGAGATAAGTGAGGGGGCCCATGTGAGGACCACAACCTACTAGGGCGCGCCTGGGGGTCCTGGCGCGCCCAGGTGGGTTGTGCCCACCTCGTGCACCTCCCTCTGATATTATTTGCACCAGAAATTCAGAAATATTCAGAAAAAATCGTATTAAATTTTTAGAGCATTCTGAGAACTTTTATTTTTTGGGTCGTTTTTTATTGCACGAGAAAATTCAGAAAACAGACAAAACATGGCATTTTATTTTATTTAACTAATAAAAATAGAAAATAAAAATGTAGGGACAGAAGGTAGTTCTTACTAAATTCATCAACATCATACCGCTCAAAAATGATCCATTAATAAGGTTGATCAGGTCTTATTAACAACCACTTTTGATTAGTACGAAACCGAAGAACTTCCGTAAATCACTAAGTTACCTCAATGGGGATATGAATGCCCCCAAAAATAAGCATTTCATATTTCTTTTTGACAACAGGTAGAGGTATTTGAAAACTTCCAATAATGATTGTCGGAGATTTTTCAATAACATTAATACCAGTCACTTGGAATTGTTTCTTCGGAAAGTGCACCGTATGCTCATTATGATTGATATGAAAAGTGACCTTGCTTTTGTTGCAATCAATAACAGCCCCTGCAGTATTCAAGAAGGGTCTTGATGTAGGGTGGAACCCTATACGGCTGATCTTTCACGAAAGGAGCGGATCCCAACTAAGAACACGAAGAACACGAGGGGAAACACGAGGGAGAACACAAGAGAATCACTAAAACCAACAAGATATAGTCACACATGTGCTAGATCCTCGAAACACGAGAGGAGATACAAGATCCACGATCAACAAAGGACGATACAAAGGTAACCGGTTCTTCTCCGTGAGGAGGTCTTGAATGGGGGTCTTCTCCGTGAGGAGGTCTTGAATCCAAGGGGATCTTCTCCGTAGAGGGGCCGCGATCTCTCTCGTGGAGTAGATCCATAATGGATGAGCAAAGCTCTATCTCACATATGAGCTAAACCTATGCTAACCCTAACTAGGAGGAGGGAGAGGTCTATATATAGTCTTAGTGCAAAAGAGGGGCGAAGTGAAGGGGTACATGGGCTTCGGCCCGAAACTGGACGCAGCTAGGGTCCGGACGTTCGGGAGGCGCGGTCGTCCGGAGGCTCGCGGGGGTCCGGACGTCTGTAGTTCTTTGAAAATCCGTAGTTTAGGTTCTGTTGCCACGGCCTCGGACGTCCGTAGGTGTCCGGTCGTCCGGTCTTCCTCGGACTTCCGCTAATTTCCTTCTGTTGGCATAGCGTCGGTTGTCCGGAGGGGTTCGGTCGTCCGGAGCCTGGGAGTCATCAGACGTCCGGTCCTGGTCGGTCGTCCGGCCGCTGTAGCATTTGCAGGCCTCAATTCCTTGGGCTGTTGTGACCTCCAGGGGCCGGACGTCTGGGCTGGGTCGGTCGTTCGGAGCCTGTAGCTTCCGTGGCAGCTCTTCTTCTTGACCTTCGCGCTTGGTGTCCTTGCCATCTTGTTTGTTGTATGTACATGTTCTGTGGCTTTCCTCCGAGTACCTGATCACACATAGTGTTTCCGCTTGAGGTAGCAGCCATGTCTCATGCATAGAAAGTGGTAGTTCGGAAAGGAGCGAGTTCACCTTATCTTCGATAGCCTTAGCTCGGGCTCTTGTCATAGGTCCAAGTGGTGTCATTGGAGGTTTAGATGCATCCATGGGGATGATCGTTGGATGCTCCGCATCATCTCCCCTCCCTTGGGAAAGATCCGACCTCGGATCGAAATCTTCATCACCATGGTAGGGCGAAAGATCCTTGATGTTGAAGACGTCGCTCACGTTGCACTTGTCGCGCAGGAGGTCGATCTTGTAAGCATTGTTGTTGTAGCGTGTTAGCACCTTGAAGGGTCCATCCGTACATGGTAGAAGTTTGGACTTGCGTTCGGTGGGGAAGCGGTCCTTGCGAAGGTGCAGCTACACAAGATCTCCAATGTTGAATATCATGGGTTCCTTCTTGACGTTGAGCTTGGTCACGAGTCGTTGTACTTGGCGCTCGATTGTGTTCCTTGTATCTTCATGCATCTTCTTGAGGTAGTTGACTCGGACACTCGCGTCCATGTTGATGCGCTCTTGTAGTGGTATAGTGTCGGGGAGGCTGATCGTACCCACGGACACCTATGGGGCCGGCGGAGCAGGCCCCTTGTGGTTCGGAGGGGGGCGGAGATCGCACGAAGAGCGGATCGAGGCGAGGCACACAAGCAGTTTACCCAGCTTCGGAGCTCTCCGGAGAGATAAAACTCCTACTGCCGCTTGTTTGATGTATTGTGTTCTTGCTAGGGAGCAATGAGAGCTACAAAACCTAGCGTGAGTGTCTCTGGTCTCGAGTGAGTCGAATGAACCGAACCAGCCGAACCCCTTTCTACGTTGCACATGGGCCTCCTTTTATATGCTCAAGGGTCTCCGACAGGTGGCAACATAGATGAGGGTACAAATGTAAAACGGAGTTGGTACACCTACTTGAACAAAGGTACAGTGCAAAATACCTAACTCGACGGCAAGGGACAAAAGCAATAAATGCCCGCTGCTGTCACCCAAACAAAGGCTTGAGAGACCGTCAGTGCGCCCCGCCGCCACGATGGCAAGCTTGTCGGCGCCGCTTATCACCGCTCTCCATCGGCTGCACAGCCTCTCGACACGCCGCCCATGGAACGGTCCCATGGCGACACGTCATTGGATGAGCTGGAGCGGAGATGGAGAGAAGTTGCATGCCGCTGCAAGCGCCTTTGCCGGGCCGAATCCTTGTCGCGCCCGGAGGCTTGTCGCTACCGAGCCTTCCAGCAAGCTCCTCTTGCCGGGGCCTTTGTCTTCTGCATGCCTCGAGTGGCCTTCCGACAAGCTCCTCTTGCCGGGCCTTGTCTTCTGCATGCCTCGAGTGGCCTTCCCGACAAGCTCCTCTTCTTGGGGGCCTTGTCTTCTTAATCAAATACTTTGTTCTTGAATGGCTCCAAAGGAGCCACGGAGGATCTACGCGGTGACGAGGCAAACCTTGCCGCTGGTGTCTGAATTGTCTGCGTGCAAGTACGGGATACTAGGGTACCCTACTCTAGTACACCGATAGGAGCCCCGGCCTGGGCCATACACGGTGCCGAAGCGCTTGTCGGGCCGTGCCCAAAACTGCACGGACACACGCCGCCTCGACCACGCCGCAACTTCGCCCGGACCCACCACGATCCCCACTAACGGCACGCACCGGACGTGGCGTCGGCGAAGATCGTGGGCGTGGTCGTGGGGGTTCTTTATTAGTATAAGCGAACGTCCGCCCCTCCCCCTCTTTATAAGCGGAGGAAGCAGAGGCAGGCCGCCCACTCCGCCATTGCTGTCTTGTCAAGAAAACCACCGCCGCTCCCTCTTCTTCTCCGGGCGAAGAGAGCAGCGCCCGCCCTTCTTCGCCACAAGCACGCTCACCGCCGTCGGCCTCCTCCGCCGCCCTCGCCCAGGCTCCGAACGCCGACACGGAGACGGGCGTCAAGTCGGCCGAGGCGCAGCGGCGCGCGGCGTGGCGCAAGGAGCGGGCCATCTTCCCCGCAGCTCGGCGCAAGGGAGCTGCGGACGTCTTCTACCTCTTACGTCGACGGAGACGCAGGCGCACTCGCGCGACGAGGGTACTCCCGCCTCCGCCGCTGATTTGGCCCCAACAGGTATCCTTTTTCGCCCTTTTCTTCTATTGCGGGCTTTGCCCGCCCTTTTCCGAGTTCTTCTGCGACATCATGAACACGTTTAGCCTCCGCCTCCTTGATTTCACCTCCAACGCCGTCTTGACCATGGAAGTTTTCGCGCATTTGTGCGAAAACTTTGTCGGAGTCCACCCGAACGTGGCACTCTTCCGCCATTTCTTTGTTCCCCGCGTCGAGAGAGGAGAGCCACTTGCCGGAGGGATAGCTCGGTCTCTAGGATCGGCAAGAAAGAGGCCTACCTAGAGGGAGAGTTCCGCAACAAGTGGGAGGAGTGGAGAGCCAACTGGTGCTGGAGTCGTAGAGGAGAACCCGCAGTTTTCACCGCCGTCAGGCGCCAAACCCCAATAGTGCGCGGCAGGATTGGAGTAACTTGGCGCGGAGGATCTGGTGAAGATATTGTGACCCGAATTCTGCGCCTCGGGCTTGCCGGGTTGACCATAGGCGCGGTTGGCGCAGACTTCCTTCGCCGCCCGACGCCATCCCTTGCAGGAAAGGAGGAGGCCTGCTTGGGAGTTCCAAACGTGGCGGACATAATGAGGCTGCGCCCAGTGTCCGAATCGGAACTTCACCGTCTTGGAGCTGGACGCGATGCTGCTCGAGCTGTTCAAGAACGACCCGACCATCCGAGTGGTTTAGGTTGCCGCTGGGGTCGTCCCATTGTGCAACAACTCGGCGCTGGACCGCATCCGCGCCATGATGCCACTGCGGCGACTCCCACGGATCGTCCCGACTGGCAGAGCCCCGACGAGGTCGTGCAGCAATTCTTCGATGATTTGCAAGAGGTGCCGGTCCGCCCGACGAAAGCGAAAAGGCTCACCCGCGACACCACCGACCGTGAGATGGCGCAGATTGCCACCGAGGAGGAGGCGGCAGCAGCGCCGCCGGAGCCTTCGGGTTCACCGTGGAGGAGGCGGACGGCGAAGGCGGCAAGCCTTGCCGAGCGAGGGAGGTCGCCCGGCGAGGACGAGCTTGTCGAGCCCGAGGCCGGGTCGAGTGGACCCGCCGAGGGCGCTTTCTTCCCCACCGCCAAGCGACTTGCCGCCAGTGAGCCCGGCTCCGTCGAAGAGGCGTCTCCGCAAGGTTGGAGACGAGTCGGGCGGCAGACCGCCCACAAGAAGAAGCGCCATGCGACACGCTCCACCGCGGCAAGCGAGGTTGCAGGGAGCGCCCACACTTCAGCGACAACCGGGCGGAATCTTCTCGAGCCACCGCTGACGCCTCCGCCAAGCGGCCAAGAGAGCCCACTCCCCCGCCTCGTCGCACCGGAGGCGAGCCGGAGTTTGACTTCTCCGCGCTCAGCTCCGAGGAGGAAGGCGAAGAGTAAGCTTTTGAGATTTGTACTTGTATTTCTTTAATTTCATTGCTTCATCTTGATTCTGATTTGCTTGCTCGGACTCTTTCCTTTTCGTGACGCTGGCCCGTAGAGCGTCGAAGAGGGCCAAGATCCCGACGGTCGTCGTTGAGGACGATTCTCCCGTGGCATGGCAGGGGACGCGTCGAGACCGTCTTGGCAGACCAGCAACCCTTCCTCAGAGCAGCCCCAAAGACAGCCCCGGAGTAAGTGTGTAGTTTTCTCCTTACTATTAGGTGTGCAGGGGTGCCCTTTCTTCGTTGATATCTGACTGTATGCTTGTGTAGGAGCAGAGCAGCCTCATCAGGAGGGCTCGGAAGCCGCCCCCGAAATCCTGCCTGCTGCCACTACGCCGCCAAGGGAGAATTCCCCGGCAAGGGAGCGCCCTCCGACAAGGGAGGCCACTCCGACAAGGGAGGCTACTCCGGCAAGGGAGGCTACCCCGGCAAGGGACAGCGCCAGTGACCCTCCAGTGGTCGAGGCCATGGCTGCGGATCCCATTGCAGGTAACTCCCTTGGGCTTGCTTTCTTTTATTTCTCTTTTTGAACATTTGCTTGACTGCTCTTTCTTCGTCTGACGCAGAGCCGATGGAGGTCGAGGCCGCCGGCGAGGAGGAAGCGCGCGGCAACACCGACGAGGCCGCCGTCGAGGAAGAAGAGGTCGTTGTCGTGGAAGAAGAGGCCGTCGCCGACGAGCCTCTTGGCGAGGAGGCCACCGAGGCTGCCGACGAGAGGCCGGGCGAGGGGTCGGGCGATCAGATCGACGGGCCCCGAGGCCGCAGGAGTGGCAAGCGCTACACCGACAAATGATTTCCCTGGCCGCCATGGCCAGTTCGAGGAGCCCCAGCCAGTGCCTACCAAGGCCGGCAAGGCGTCTTCATCAAGCTCCCACAGGAACCGAGCTCTAGGGCGCCGGTCGAAGGGGAGACCTTCGACGGCGAAGCTACTCGCCTCCGCTGGCTCGACGCTGGTGGGCCAGCGCCAAGCAGCAGCGGCGAAGTCTCGAGGAGGCGGTGCTGAAGAAGCTGATGTCGCTCTAACGCGCCCGGCAGGCCAAGTTGGAGACCCGGGAGGCACTTATCGCGAGGGCAGGAGCGGACATGGAGAAGCGCGTCGAAGAGCTCCGGAGAGCCAACCAAGAAACCCTCCGCGACGTAGCAGAAGCGCGGGGGCAACTCGCAGAAGAGCGCACGGCCTTCATCCTTGAGAAGGCCGCACCGAGGAGGAGCAGCGGGCTGCCGAGAAGCTCGCCATGAGGAAAGTGTCTTGGCGCAGCGGAAGGTCAACCTGGACAGCCATGAAGAAGACCTTGCCGCGAGGAGTCACTTGGCGGGCGCTCAAGGAAGCGAAGGATGCCGCCGCAGCCGAGGCCGCCAAGGAGGAGTTGAAGGCGAAGGTGGCGCAGCTGGAGGCCACCCTCAAGAAGAGCGGCGAAGAGCTTGCCGTGCTCAAGCACGAGCGCGAGAAGGACGCTTACACCCTTGGCGAGCTGCAGTAGTCGTCTCACCGATAGAGGCAAGGAGCTCGACGCCGCCAAGGATTCCAAGGCGGATCTTGAGCTGAAGCTGACCACCCTGACGCAGACGTTGGACGGCGCCAGAGAGCGGGAGGTGGGCTTGTTGGAGGCGATCAAGGCCAAGGAGGAGCTGCTGGCGAATGCTGCCTCCATCCAGAGCACCTTGAGGGAGAGCGTGGAGCATCGGATGAAGGTCTTGTGGACACCACCGCCGACATCCACAACGAAATGATGGAGCTGGGGATGGCGGACCTTGCATACTCCTCCGACGAGCATCTCCAACCCAGCGCCAAGCTCAGCTTATTCTTCAAAGGCGTGGTGACGGGCCTCCAGCGACTCCGGGAAGAGGTCCCAAAGCACCTGGCCGAGGAACCACGCCAGGTCTGTCCAGGAGCCCTCGAGAAGGTGTTGATCAAGGTGGCCTTCCGCAATCCGGGCCTCAACCTCAACGGCGTCCTCAGATCCTTGCCGCCCGATGCCAACGTGGAGGAGCTCAAAGCCCTTGTCGCACCCATTGTGGACAAGGTGAACAAGATCAAGCGGATTGAGGGCGACCGCGTAGATTAGGCCGCCAACTTTATCTTTCCTTGTCGGCTGCGATCATGTTTAGAACACTTTGTTAGATCAGCGACAAGTTATTTTGTAATATACTCTATCTTAGGCGATCAATGCAACGTTATTTCCTCTACTTGATTCCTTCCTTTGTAATGCGTTCGCCTTACGCATTTGGGGGACTTGTCGATGCGGGCACTTTTGCCGCGCTTGAGTGCGAACGTCGGCCTCTTCATCGGTAGTGCCGCCCCGACAAACAACCTTGTCGCGACTAGCCGCAGCTCGCTTAAGTTGTTGAGCGGACTCGAAACAAAGTAAGGGCGCGACTAGCCGGGCGAGTTGGTTCCTCTGCGCATGTGTTTTCCATACAAAGTACTATCGCTCGAGGAAGATAACTTAAAATTTTAAAAATTGATTGCTCAAACTTTGGCAACTTAGCTTTTCCGTCTCTTGCTTCCGATGAGGTGAAACTTCCTCGAGCGGTGCACGGTCCATAGTATTATCTCCTCCTTCCCCCGGTTAACTTGTGCGCGAGGGAGCCTTCCTTTCTTTGAAAAAAGAAAAAGAAGAGGAAATAACGTTATGGAGCCCAAATGACTCGATTCTGCTTACCGGGTGTGGTTGCTGCACAAAGTGTTAGCTAAAACATGCAATAAAATGGTGAAAGCATGAATTTGACAAGTTGTGTGCAACACATGAGCTTTACTAATGCACGGGGTCTGCGCCAGGCTTTGTACAAAGGATTACATGCAACTGCGGCAAGACTTGTACAAAAGGTGGTTGCCGGAACGGGTTCCGACAACCGCGCCCTATGGGTAAAACTTACGAAGATGCTCAATGTTCCAGGAGTTGCTCACCGGAATGTCATCTTCGGTCTCAAGGCGACAGCGCTGTGCCTAGTGACTCGCTTCACCCGATAAGGGCCTTCCCACTTCAGCGTCAACTTGTTTGAATTCTTGGCGGACTGAACGCGCCAAGAACAAGGTCGCCTTCCTCGAGACTTCTCGGCACTAACTTTGGCGGTTATGGTAGCGACGCAAAGCTTGTCAGAAGCGGCGGCTCGACAATGTTCGAAGGCGATCCTCCTCGAGGAGCAAAGGCGTCATCTTGTCGCAGCTGCTCTTGCTTAAGCTCATCATAAGCGAGCACTCGAGGCGATCCGTATCACGAAGTTCCGTGGGAGAACCGCCTCGCTCCATAGACTAGAGCAAAGGGTGTCCGGCGGTGGCTCGATTTGGCGGCGTCTGATCGACCAAAGAACCACCGGCAGCCTCCTCGATCCAGTTTCTTCCGCACCTGTGCAGCCTGTCAAAAGTTCTGGTCTTGAGCCCGTGCAGCACTTCAGCATTTGCCCTCTCTCCTTGACCGTTGCTTCTCGGGTGAGCCACGGAAGCAAAGCAGACCTTGGCGCCAAGATCTTGGACGTACTGCATGAAGGTGCGACTCAGAATTGTGTGCCGTTGTCGGTGATGATCCTGTTAGGGATTCCAAACGGCAAACAATCGACCAAGAACTTGATCGCCGACCGTGTCGTCACCTTCCTCATCGCTTCCACTTCCGCCACTTTGTGAACTTGTCGATGGCGACGTACAAGTACTCAAAGCCCCGACAGCTTCGGGGAAGGGGCCGAGGATGTCGAGCCCCTGCACCAAAAATGGCCAGGATAAAGGGATCGTCTGGAGAGCTTGAGCTGGCTGGTGTATCCGTTTGGAATGGAACCGCACGCTTCACACTTGGTTACTTGTGCGATTGCATCACGGAGGGCTGTCGGCCGAAGAAACCTTGCCGAGAAGCTTTGCGGCAAGTGCTCTTGCGCCAATGTGGTGACCACATATGCCTCCATGTATCTCTCGCCAACAAATTCATCCATCTTCCCCGAATACACTTCAATTTCACACCGTTGAGTCTTCTTCTGTATAGTATGTTGTCGACAAACTGGTACATACTCGACTGCCGGGCTACTCTTTCCGCTTCTTCTTGCTCTTCGGGAAGTTCTCCTGTCTAAAGGAAATGGACAATCTGCTGCGCCCATGCTGGAGCTTGTGGCTCGACAACAAGGACTAAAGGCACATCTGCTGTCGGAACATCAGCTTCCACGGCAAGAACGCGCCTGCCGGAGCTAGATGCTCCCTGACAAGCTTGCCGGAGCAAGACTCGTCGGGAGCGTCTGCTTCAACGAAACAAACCATGAGGCTTGTCGGAGCAGACTGCCCCTCAGCATTGTTGGTGTCGACCTTGGGGACCTTTGCAGCGACGGCTTCGGGAAGCTCTGTTGGAAAGTAGTCACCAGAGGTCAACTTCCTCTTCTTGCTTTGTCCAGTTGATGGTGTTACGGTTGGGTGAGTCAGCTTGAGCACGAAAATCCCTGGTTCCACAGGCAACTTAAGTGCGGCGCACTTTGGCGAAGCCGTCGACAATATCATTACGAGCTCTTGGAACATGTTCCATTTGCAGGCCGTCAAAGTGCTCTTCCAGCTTTCCTCACTTCATCGACGAGGCTTCCATCAACGGACTCTGGTAATCTTTGTTCACTTGGCGGACGACGAGTTGCGAGTCACCCACGACAATAAGCTTTTTGATCCCAAGGTCCATCGCGATCCCGAGACCGGCAAGCAAACCTTCATACTGCGGTATTGTTTGTCGCTTGCTCCTTGGGAAAGTGCATCCGGACTATGTACTTGAGGTGCTCTTGATTGGGTGCGATAAGCAAGACGCCGGCACCGGGCGCTTTGCAGCGAGAAGGCACCATCAAAGTACATCAGCCACTCTTTGCTTGCTTCTTTGACGGGAATGCTCGTCTCCGGAATCTCTTCATCCGGTGTTGGCGTCCATTACTGCTATGAATTTCGCCAACGCCCGCTTTGGATAGTTGATGTGCTTTCAAACTTGAGACCAAAGCTTGACAGCCCAATGCCCACTCGACAATCCTGCCTGCCGCTTACCGGATTCTCGCAGTATCCTCTTCAGCGGAAAGCGAGTGACAACTGTGATCTCATGTGCTTGGAAGTAATGGCGCAGCTTTCTCGAGGCCATGAGGAGGCCGAAAAGCAATTTACGCACACCAACAGCATTTCGACCTAGCCTCGCAGGAGGGAATCGACAAAGTAGACTGGGCGCTGCACCATCCTTTTCTCGCATCTGTTCATGTGTCTGCTGGATTCATCCTTGTCGGGACCAGAGCTTGTCGGCGAAGCCCCCGCTTGTCGCTGGATGTGCTTGCCGTGGTTCTGGCTCGTCATCCGCCTCCCTCTCCGCTATTAACGCAGCACTAACCACTTGATTGGTTGCCGCTATATATAGCAGCAACTTCTCTTGTGGCTTAGGTGCGACAAGTGTTGGAGTGGAGGACAGGTATCTCTTCAAGTCCTGCAGCGCAGCCTCCGCTTCGGGAGTCCATTTCATTGGACCTGCCTTTTTCAAAATTTTGAAAAATGGTAGGGCGCGCTCAGCAGACCTAGAAATAAACCTGCTGAGAGCAGCCACGCAACCGGCAAGTCTTCGTACATCCTTGACGCGCTTTGGTGCTTCAACCTGCTCAATGGCCTTGATCTTGTCGGGATTAGCTTCAATCCCTCGTTGAGACACGAAGAACCCGAGAAGCTTGCGGAAGGGACTCGGACACGCACTTCTCGGGTTGAGCTTGAGGTTGATCTTGCGCAGATTTGCAAAGGTCTCGCCCAAATCTTGAACCAGAGTTGCTTTGTCCTTGCTTTTGACCACTATGTCATCCATGTAGGCTTCTACATTTACGTGCATTTGTGGCTCAAAAGCGTCATGGACTACCCTTGCAAATGTTGAACCAGCATTCTTCAAACCGAAAGGCATCCGTATGAAACAAAGATGTGCCACATGGTGTAATGAACGCGGTCTTCTCCTCATCTTCTTCAGCCATGAAGATCTGATGGTATCCTGAGTATGCATCGAGAAACGAAAGCAAATCACATCCAGCCGTGGAGTCAACAATCTGGTCAATGCGCGGCAAGGGAAATGGATCTTTGGGACAAACTTTATTAACATCCGTGAAGTCAATACAAAGTCTCCATTTTCCATTTGCCTTCTTGCGACTACGTGATTGGCCAACCACGAGGGATGGAGCACTCCTCGACAAGGCCCTCGCTTCCAGCTTTCTTGATCTCTTACGCTATGAATTCTTGGCGCCCATCGCTTGCTTCCTCGACTTTTTGCTTGACGGGCCGCGCATGAGGACAAACGGCAGGCGGTGCTCAATCACTTCCACAGGAACACCGGGGATGTCGACGGTTGCCATGCAAACACGCCGACATTCGCCCGCAGGAAAGCAACGGCGCGCCTTCCTATTTAGGGAGTCGAGAGAGGCACCGATGGTAAAGGTACCACCAGCTGCCGTCCTCCTTGGCGGGCACCTTCTTGGTCTTTGGCGGAGCTACCATCTTGTTGCTCTTGCCGGTGGAGCTCGATGGTGCGTCCTCGTGATAGCGCAGCACTCCGAAGAGGTGCGCTTGCCGGAGTGAGCATCAGAGTCCTTGCCGGACTTGGACTTCGTCTTCTTCCCCCCGGGAGCTTCAGCGGCAAGTGTTTGGCAATCTGTCGCAGCTGCTGCATCCTGGTAGATCTTGTCGGCACAGATAAGGGCATCCTTCTTGTCGCCATGGACAGAGATGACGCTTATCGGGCCTGGCATCTTGAGTAGGTTGTAGGCGTAGTGAGAGGCTGCCATGAACTTGGCGAGTCTTTGGGCGACCAAGTATCCCATTGTAAGGCAATGGGAAATCGGCAACGCCGAATGTGACCCTCTCAGTCCTAAAGTTCAGCTTGTCGCCAAATGTCACCGCAACGTAATCTTCCCTTCGCCTTGCTCCTTCCCGGATTGATTCCTTGAAAGTGCCGGTCTCTTCGAGCTCATTGTCGAGGATTTGAAGCTTCCGGAGCACCGCGGAGGAGATCAGATTCAAGCCGGCCCGCCGTCAACTAACATTTTGTGACCTTGAGGTTGCGGATGGTTGGTGAGACCAACATCGGCAAGCACCCGATCATGATTATGCGATCAGGGTGGTCCTCAATATCAAAAATGATAGGCGTCTTGGACCACTTGAGGCTGCGTGATTCTCACGGATGGTTCCGCTGCATTGACCTCCCGCATCCATTGCTTGAGTTGGCGGTGGGAGGTATGCAGGAAGCACCTCCGTCAACGCAGAGAACCTCTCGTGGCTTTCAAACTCCTGCTCATCAGCTGCGTCTTCCATATCTTCGTCGTCGTCATCATCTTCATCCTTGTCGCTGCTGCGGGAGGTCGATCTCCTTGCCGCCGCTTGTCCTTGCTGCATGGCGTCCTCCCGGCCGGACGTTTCTTGCTTGCTCCCCAGCACCTTCTGGGCCTTCTCTCCTTGTCGCGCCGCTCGTACTCAGCTCTGTGTTGTTGACAAGCTGCTCGACCTTCTTGCAGCTCCGGAGGTCGTGGCCCTTGGTGCGGTGGATCTTGCGATCGCTTGTCGAGCTGTCCCGCTTGTCGGGCCGCCACCGACCGGTGGTTGGCGTCGGCGCAACCTCCTTGCCGGAGCCACCAGCCTTGGCGTTCTTGTCGCCACCTCCGCTGTCGGACTGCTTCGACAGCTAGCACTTCTCCGCCTTTCTTCTTCCTGTTTCCTCGCCGCGGCCCTTCTTTGTCGGGGCGGTGTCCTCCTTGTCGATCCTGCTCAGTATTCTCTCACAGGAGTCTCCTCCCTTCCTCGGTAGCGTGCACACTTGTCCGGCCAAGGCGTACAGCTCACCGACATCCTTGACTTTGCACATCGCCATCTCCTCCTCATCCTGCGGTTCCGCACATTACGGTGAAATGCGCCGATCACCGCGGCGTGGTGGACGTCTGGGATGTTGTAGTGCACACGGCTGAATCTCTGAATGAACTTGCGCAGGGACTCTCCTTCTTTACAGGGCGGCAGATGAAGGTCACTCTCTTGGCCATGAGGCTTGTGGCCACCTGTGAAGGCACCAACAAACTGATGGCACAGATCTGCCCAAGAGGATATGGAGCTGTCCTGCAAGTGCATGAGCCAAGATCTGACGTTGGGCTTGAGCACGAGCGGGAAGTAGTTGGCGAGGATCTTGTCGTCTCGTCCCCCTGCAGCCTGCACCGTGATGGTGTAGAATCTTTGAGGAACTCGACGCAAAAGGCCCTGCCATCATACTTCTCCGGCACGCGTCTGGTTTGAAGTTTTTCCGGCTAGGCCTTTGGACTTGCCGCAGCTCACGAAAGTGAACGCAGGGCAACCCATCACAGACGGCAAGTCGCCTGCTCCTCTGGGCGCGCGCATGTCAACAGAAGGCCCAGCGCTTAGCCGGATCGACGTCGCGCTTCTCTTCGGCGCCGATGCGAAGTTCGAGCATCCTCTTGTTGTCGCCATGAAGAACTTGGCGCTGATCGCGGCGAGCTCATGGATCCGGCGACGCGTGGAGCTGCTGTCGTGGTGGATCCGGTGAGTCGGCGATCTTGGCCTTCGTGGCGGAGAGTGCATGGTGGTTGTACCTCCGACAGTCTCGTCGCCACCGGCTCGTGCCTTGTTGTCTCGCCGCGGCAATGATGGCGTTGGTTGCCGCGGAGCGTCGCCGCTGGCAAAGCCGATGAGGCTCGATAGTGGCCCTCCACTCGTCGACCTTGTCGGCCGTTGGAGGGTAGTCGAGGAGCAGGTGAGCTCTCGCCGTAGCTTCGCTGGAGTAGTGGGTGGCATTGGAGAACGGTGCGAGGAGCGGGACACGCCGGACTTCTAACTACGTTAGAAGGAGCAGCACCCGTCCGGCGACCGTATCTCACTCGTGCCCGGCATGTTGGCGCGCATGCTGGTCTTGAGGGTCTCGATCCAACGAACGTATGGCGTTGTGAATGCCATGGCGTTGTTGGTCCCGCGTCTCTGAGATGGGCGCGGGGATGCGCGTGACGCCGAGGTTTGCGGGCCTTGTCCTTGGACTTGGCGGCGTCGTGAACACCTTCGTCGGCGCCCGTTCCTCCGCCAGCGTCGCCCCACCACCCGCTTGCTGCGGTGAGGGTGGAGTGCAGCGGACGGCTCTGCTGCCGCCGAAGCCTTCTTCTTTGGTGGCATGTTGAGGAAGATGTTGATGACGCTGCTCGTGTGAACGCCGGATCTGATTCACACGGCCTCGACGCTCCCCTACCTGGCGCGCCAAAGATGTCGGGGAGGCTGATCGTACCCACGGACACCTATGGGGCCGGCGGAGCAGGCCCCTTGTGGTTCGGAGGGGGGCGGAGATCGCACGAAGAGCGGATCGAGGCGAGGCACACGAGCAGTTTACCCAGCTTCGGAGCTCTCCGGAGAGATAAAACTCCTACTGCCGCTTGTTTGATGTATTGTGTTCTTGCTAGGGAGCAATGAGAGCTACAAAACCTAGCGTGAGTGTCTCTGGTCTCGAGTGAGTCGAATCAACCGAACCAGCCGAACCCCTTTCTATGTTGCACATGGGCCTCCTTTTATATGCTCAAGGGGTCTCCGACAGGTGGCAACATAGATGAGGGTACAAATGTAAAAACGGGAGTTGGTACACCTACTTGAGCGATTATGCGATTGCAAAATACCTAACTCGACGGCAAGGGACAAAAGCAATAAATGCCCGTCGGTGTCACCCAAACAAAGGCAACAGAGACCGTCATATGCGCTTCGCCGCCACGATGGCAAGCTTGTCGGCCGCTTATCATCGCTCTCCGCTGGCTGCCTGACCTCTCGACACGCGCCCATGGAACGGTCCCATGGCGACACGTCGCTGGATGAGCTGGAGCGGAGATGGAGAGAAGTTGCATGCCGCGGCAAGCGCCTTGCCGCGGCCGAATCCTTGTCGCGCCCGGAGGCTTGTCGCGCTCCGAGCCTTCCCGGCAAGCTCCTCTTGTCGGGGCCTTGTCTTCTGCGTGCCTGGAGTGGCCTTCCCGACAAGCTCCTCTTGTCGGGGCCTTGTCTTCTGCGTGCCTGGAGTGGCCTTCCCGACAAGCTCCTCTTGTCGGGGCCTTGTCTTCTTAATCAAATACTTTGTTCTTGAATGGCTCCAAAGGAGCCACGGAGGATCTACGCGGTGACGAGGCAAACCTTGCCGCTGGTGTCAAGAATCGTCTGCAGGCATCTAGCACGGGATACTAGGGTACCCCTACTCTAGTACACCGACATATAGGAAGAATGTCCAATGGGGACAACGGGTTGAAGTCGTAGACGACCTCGAAAGGGGACTTGCCGGTAGTCGAATTCTTTCACGGTTGTAGGCGTACTCGGCGATAGGTAAGCACTCCTCCCACTCCTTGATGTTCTTCTTTATCAACACGCGTAGTAGAGTGGAGAGTGTATGGTTCGTCACCTCCGTTTGGCCGTCGGTTTGTGGATGGTATGCCGTGGAGAATAGTAGCTTGATTCCGAGCTTGGCGCATAAAGTCTTCCAGAAGTAACTCAAGAACTTGATGTCGCGGTCCAAGACAATCGTCTTTGGAACTCCATGAAGGCACAAGATTTCCCTACAAAAGAGATTGGCAACATGTGAAGCATCGTCTATCTTGTTGCAAGGAATGAAATGAGCCATTTTGGAGAATCGGTCCACAACAACAAAAATGGAATCCTTGCCATTTCTAGTTCTAGTCAAACCAAGCACAAAATCCATGCTAATATCTTCCCATGGTTGGTACGGAATTGGAAGAGGCATATATAGGCCATGAGATTGAGCTTTAGACTTAGCTTTGCAACATGTAGAGTATCGGTTGGTGAAGCGGTTGACGTCGCGAAACATCTTGGGCCAAAAATAGTTCTTAGAGAGCGTAGCAAGGGTCTTGGCGTCCAAAATGTCCCATTAGTCCTCCATGAGATTCCTGCAAAAGCAACAAATGAAGAGAAGAGTAGGGGATGCAAAGTTTGTTAGCTCTCATAAGATAACCATCCTTGATGTAATATCGTTCCCAAGATGGATGCGTCAAACACTTTGCATAAGCAATAGCAAAAGTAGGGTCATGCGCATATAAGTCTTTTATGTGCTCAAAGCCAATGGCATTCAATTCAAGTTGAGTAACAAGCATGCATATACGGGAAAGCGCATCCACCACAATAATTTCCTTGCATGTAATATATTTGATGACATAAGGAAAAGACTATAAATTCACTCCACTTAGCATGACGCTTGTTCAACGTTTGACCCTTAAGGTATTTAAGTGTTTCATGATCGGTATGGATGATGAATTTATGAGGGCGGAGATAATGTTCCCATTCACGCAAAACTCACACTAAAGCATATAGCTCTTTGTCATAGATGGGATAATTGAGTTGCGCTCCAGAAAGTTTCTCACTAAAATAAGCAATTGGGCGCTTCTCTTGTGTTAACACACCTCCTATGCCATTACCACTAGCATCGCAATGAATTAAAAAGGTTTGTCAAAGTTGGGTAATGCAAGCACGGGAGCATGAGTAAGAAAATTCATAAGCTCATTGTAAGCGGTGTCTTGGGATGTTCCCCAAACAAACGGTGCATTTTTCTTACTCGAAGCATGCAAAGGTGAAGCAATGGTGCTAAAATCCTTCACAAATCTATGGTAGAAACCGGCTAAACCAAGGAAACTACACACTTGTTGCAAATTGGTTGGTTGGGGCCAAGTTTTAATAGCATTGATCTTAGATTCATCAACATGAACGCCCTTAGAAGATACTACGAAACCAAGAAAACAAGCTTATCAACACCAAAGAGGCATTTTTCCATATTAGCATAAAGTTGCTCTTTTCGAAGAGTTTGTAGCACGGTGCGAAGGTGGGTGACATGCTCTTTGAGAGATTTGCTAAAAACAAGGATATCATCAAGTAGACAACAACAAATTCACCAATATAAGGGCGAAACATATAATGCATAAGACACATGAAAGTACCAGGTGCTTCCGATAAACCCATAGGCATGACTAACCACTCATACAAACCAAACTTTGTTTTGAAAGCGGTTTTCCATTCATCACCCTCTTGTATGCGTATTTGATAGTAACCACTTTTAAGATCAATTTTGGAAAAAATAGTGGCACCGCTAAGTTCATCTAGCATATTGTCAAGGCGTGGAATGGGGTACCTATATCTAATAGTGATAGCATTGATGGGTCTACAATCGGAACACATGCGAAAGCTACCGTCTCTTTTTGGCACAAGAATGACCGGTACAGCACAGGAACTCAAACTTTCGTGCACATGTCCATGGTCTATGATATTCTTTACTTGCCTTTGTATTTCTTTGGTTTCTTCGGTGTTGACTCGGTAGGGAGCCTTGTTTGGAAGTGGCGCTCTGGGGATGAGGTCGATGCGGTGCTCGATGCCTTGTAGTGGAGGTAGACCCGGAGGTAGCTCGTCGGGGAAAACATCTTGGAATTCCTGCAATAAAGAAGATAACACCAAAGGTAGATTGTGAGAGGTGTTAGTTTTTGGTGCCTCGTCCTTGCACAATAGGACATAGTGTAGGAGAGTTGATGGGTTCTCACACACTTCTTTCATCTCACGTTTGGTGGCAAATAGAACTAAGTTTTTCTTGTCGCTCATCGTGGAGGCACTCAATTTGGGCTTGTGGCGCTCACTCTCTTTTTGGTGGTTCGCTCGCTCACTATTCTCTCCATGATGGGAGCCTTGCTTGTCCGCGATCACTTGGCTTGGAGACATAGGTCGTAGCACGCACTCCTTTCCTTTCATCTTGAAGCTATAGTGGTTTGTACGCCTGTGTGGATGACACCTCGGTCATATTGTCATGGACGTCCAAGAAGAAGGTGGCAAACGGTCATTGGGAGGACATCACATTCCAAAGTGTCTTCGTAAGCTCCGATCTTGAAAGAATCTTGTACTCAATGCTCGACTTGGATGGTGCCGTTGTAGCTTAGCCATTGAACCTTGTAGTTTGCGGGTGCTTCATCTTGACCAATTGGAGCTTGGAGCATAGTTCTTCACTTGCGAGGTTATGGCAACTCCCTCCATTGATGATGACCTTGACGAACCTTCCATTGATTCCGGCCTTGGTGTGGAAGATATGGCATCTTTGGTCTTCGTCTTGTTGATGTTAAAGAGTCAAGACCTTGGAGACAACAAGAGTGGGGCTCGAATCTTCGTCACAAAAGACTTGATCATCTTCATCTTCGTTGTTCACTTGCCGGTGCATGGCCACTTGCTCAAGGGCTTCCATTTCTCCTTCACTCATGGAGTCGTAGGTTCCGTCGTCATTGAGGATCATTGTGCGCTTGTTTGTGCACTCAAAGGACTTGTGGCCTCGGCCGCTGCATGTAAAGCATTTGAAGGAACTTGTCTTGATGGTCTCATCGGTTGGGGTAGATGATGATGAAGCTTTCGGCTTGAAGTTGCTTGTAGTAGGAGGATGACTTGAGATTGTCGAAGTTTTCTTGTAACTTGACTTGTCGCCGTTGCTTGTAGGTGGCTTGGTTGAGGTAGAAGGTGTTGGAGTTGTTGAAGCTTGGGTGTTGGAGAAGCCATAGGACTTGGATGAGAACTTGGCATACTTGAGGTCATCTTGCACTTGGTGTTCCGCTTTGGTGGCTTGGTGCACTAGCTCGATGAGGTTCAAGTATGGTTGGAAGTCGGCAATCTTCTTAATAGGGTGATTGAGGCCATTCAAGAAACATGCCATAGTTTGCTCATCATCTTCCGCGACATTGGCTCTTATCATGGAAATCTCCATTTCCTTGTAGTACTCTTCAACGCTCTTGGTTCCTTGCTTGAGTAGTTGGAGTTTCTTGAAGAGGTCGCGGTTGTAGTAGTTTGGCATGAATCGTCCTCGCATGACATCCTTCATTTGCGCCCAAGTAGTGATGGGCGGTTCACCTCTTGCCTCTCGGCGCTCAATGACTTGTTCCCACCAAATGAGGACGTAGTCTTGGAATTCAAGGGATGCCATTGCTATCTTCTTCTCTTCTTCGCAGTTGTGCAAGCGGAAGATTTTGTCAACCTACAATGCCCATGATATGTACTCTTCGGGGTCATTGATTTCGGTGAACTTGGGCATTGTGAACTTTAGCTTGCCGTATCGTTGCTCTTCATTGTGTTGGGGCCGGGGATGATGATGCCCATGTCGTTGAGGATTGACAAACTCATGTTCCTCTTGGAGAGGAGGGTTGTCGACCTCATGTTTCTCTTGTCTTGGAAGATTTCCATTGTCTTCATGCTCTCGATGAACTTGATGTTCTTGGCGAGCTTTTGGAGGGGCTTGTCTATATTGATGAGGAACTTGACGATGCACACGTGATTGATAAATCCTTTCTTGAACTTCATCGTGAAGCGCTTCTTGTTGCTCACGAACTTGTCAGCCTCGGTTGGCTACAGCACGACTTGAATCACGAAGGGCACGTTGCGCCTCAAGTGCTTGAGCTTCACGTAGTTGTTGTTCTTGATGTTGTGCCTCGGCGTCTTGTGCATCTTGATGTTCTCGCGCACGCTCCTCTTGTTCTTGTTGTCGTTGGCGTTGCCGTTCTTGTGCTTGCACGAATGCAGCTTGGTTTTTATGGTGTTGATGCTCTTGAGAGTCGCTGTCGTGTAGAGGATTGCGGTTTGCTTAACGATCTTGATGCACGGCACGATGAAGAGTGTTCGATGTCTGGGTACTTGAGCCGGAGATAGTGTCGGCGGAGTGTCGACTCGAGCGGCTCCTTCTAGAGTAGGACGAAGTGGTAGAAGAGCGGTTGACCAACAAGGCACGAATCTCGTCCATTCTTGCGTCATTCTCGTGCTTGTGTGCATCGAGCTTGTGGTCGAAGTAGTCTCTTGTACGTTGCTCGGAGAGTCCCAAGTCGGTGGCGAGGTTGTCGATACAGTCGCTCATTGCTAGTTGCTCTTCATGCAAGGCTCGTTGTGTACCAAAGAGGTGTAGCTTGGTGACGTAGTTGTTCGGATCGTCGCCTTGCTCAAGTAAGAGTGGGTTTGTAGAGGTACTTGGCCTATCCATCATTCCAAACAAAGATATGTGAGTTGGAGAAAGAGAACAACCAATACCAAATGTACCTTGACCGATGTTGAAGATGGATCAAAGATCACTCCAATGTGTAACAAGGAAATAGCACAATTGGTACCAATTCTTGTCGGTTTATCACACCTACACAAGTAAAATCTTATGGTGGAGCTTGGTTAGGATGGTGTCACAAAATTTGATGCACTTGTAAGTGAGACTCAATAATGTTGGAAAAGATTCACAAATTTGCAAATGCAACAAGTAGACCAATAGCAAGATAAGGTACACGGAAACACACACGCAAATAGATAAGTGGGGTCGTGCAACCAAGGGTGAGCCAAAATGTGGAATGCACAAAGATGCTCTTGTTGCACAACATTAGAGAGACGCTAGCACGATTGCATAATAGGCGGATACGAACTTGTGCACAACCTACTAGGCAAAAATGCAACGACTTCTATCCCAAGTATGCTATATGTATGATGGTTTCTATGCTATGATCCTATATGATCGAGTATGACAATCTTAATGTTGTATGATGCTATGGTTCTTGCTTATAATCTCTTTGCTTATCTTTCCCTTTTGCTTAAAAGCTTGTTTGGCTCTTTGTTGTATGAGCTCTTTTCTCATGCAATGCGTCACGAACCAAGATAGCAATTGTGTATGCAATGACAACGTAGTGACACAAGAGATGATACCAAGATATGTACCACGATGATATGGTATGTATGCTATGGGAAGTATGATCACTAATGTGCACAAGTCGCGTTGTCGGCAATACTCAAAGGCTAGTCTCGATGGGTAAGCTACGCAAAAGTAAGGCTATGGGGTTATCAATGCAATTGCGAGAATGTATGATGATATCACGATACCGAGGTAAGGTTACCGATGATGACGAGTCCGTGGTGAAGATGAGTGGCGGTGATGTCGATGTTGAACCGTACCTAGATAGCTGAAACACAAAAGGACACGGTTACCACAACTCAAATTCTCCAAGACCAAAATGTTTCAAAATCGTCGGAGTTGGGTAGCGGGAAAGCTATGGTGGTGGTATTGGAAGGTGTATGTGGAAGTGGTGGATGTGGCTGATTTTTTGTTTGGAAAATTCAGTTTCGTCAGGGTATTGCGGACGTCTGGGGTTTTAGGTCGTCCGGTCGTCGGAGGTCCGGAGGCTGTCGGACGTCCGGTGCCTGGGCGATTTCGGGCACGGGATGAACTGCTAGGGTTTGTGGTGGAAGTGGTGAAATTGGTCAAATCCGGGCAATTTTGTGGATGGAAATGGTGGAGATGATGGGGAAAAGCTAGATCCACTCAAGGCAAAGCAAATCCATGGATCAAATCCAACAGTACTTCATCACACCAACAAATCACAAAAAAAAATGGGGCTATTTTTTGGGGAATTTTCGGATTAGGACGAAAAACAACAAAATCAAGCTAGAAAACGAAGAGGAGAGGCTCCGGAATCATGATCAACGTGGCTCATGATACCAAGATGATGTAGGGTGGAACTCTATACGGCCGATCTTTCACGAAAGGAGCGGATCCCAACTAAGAACACGAAGAACACGAGGGGAAACACGAGGGAGAACACAAGAGAATCACTAAAACCAACAAGATATAGTCACACATGTGCTAGATCCTCGAAACACGAGAGGAGATACAAGATCCACGATCAACAAAGGACGATACAAAGGTAACCGGTTCTTCTCCGTGAGGAGGTCTTGAATGGGGGTCTTCTCCGTGAGGAGGTCTTGAAGATCTTCTCCGTAGAGGGGCCGCGGTCTCTCTCGTGGAGTAGATCCGTAATGGATGAGCAAAGCTCTATCTCACATATGAGCTAAACCTATGCTAACCCTAACTAGGAGGAGGGAGAGGTCTATTTAGTCTTAGTGCAAAAGAGGGGCGAAGTGAAGGGGTACATGGGCTTCGGCCCGAAACTGGACGCAGCCAGGGTCCGGACGTCCGGGAGGCGCCGATCGTCCGAAGGCTCGCGGGGGTCCGGACGTCCGTAGTTCTTCGGAAATCCGTAGTTTAGGTTCCGTTGCCACGTCCTCGGACATTGATACGTCTCCAACGTATCTATAATCTTTGATTGTTCCATGCTATTATAGTATCTATTTTGGATGTTTAATGGGCTTTATTATACACTCATATTATTTTTGGGACTAACCTACTAACCCAAGGCCCAGTGCAAATTGTTGTTTTTTTGCCTATTTCAGTGTTTCACAGAGAAGGAATATCAAACGGAGTCCAAACGGAATGAAACCTTCGGGAGAGTTATTTTTGGAACAAACGTGATCCAGAGGACTTGGAGTGGACGTCAGGAAACAATTGATGAGGCCATGAGGCAGGGAGGCGCGCCCACCCCCCTGGGCGCGCCTGCTACCTCTTGAGCACTACGTTGGTTTTCCCTTGAAGAGGAAAGGGTGATGCAGCAAAGTAGCGTAAGTATTTCCCTCAGTTTTTGAGAACCAAGGTATCAATCCAGTAGGAGACCACGCACGAGTCCCTGCACCTACACAAACAAATAAATCCTCGCAACCAAAGCAATAAAGGGGTTGTCAATCCCTTCATGGTCAGTTACGAGAGTGAGAACTTATAGATATGATAAGATAATATTTTTGGTATTTTTATGATAAAGATGCAAAGTAAAATAAAAGGCAATAAAAATAGCTAAGTGTTGGAAGATTAATATGATGGAAAATAGACCTGGGGGCCATAGGTTTCACTAGAGGCTTCTCTCGAGAGCATAAGTATTACTGTGGGTGAACAAATTACTGTTGAGCAATTGACAGAATTGAGCACAGTTATGAGAATATCTAGGTATTATCATGTATATAGGCATCACGTCCAAGACAAGTAGACCGACTCCTGCTTGCATCTACTACTATTATTCCACACATCGTCCGCTATCCAGCATGCATCTAGAGTATTAAGTTCATAAGAACAGAGTAATGCTTTAAGTAAGATGACATGATGTAGAGGGATAAACTCATGCAATATGATATAAACCCCATCTTGTCATCCTCGATGGCAACAATACAATACGTGCCTTGCTGCCCCTACTGTCACTGGGAAAGGACACCGCAAGATTGAACCCAAAGCTAAGCACTTCTCCCATTGCAAGAAAGATCAATCTAGTAGGCCAAACCAAACTGATAATTGAAGAGACTTACAAAGATAACCAATCATACATAAAAGAATTGAGAAGATTTAAATATTGTTCATAGATAGACTTGATCATAAACCCACTATTCATCGGTCTCAACAAACACACCGAAAAAGATTATTACATAGAATAGATCTCCACAAGAGAGGTGGAGAACATTGTATTGAGATACATAAAGAGAGAAGAAGCCATCTAGCTAATAACTATGGACCCGAAGGTCTGAGGTAAACTACTCACACATCATCGAAGAGGCTATGGTGTTGATGTAGAAGCCCTCCGTGATCGATGCCCCTGGGTGGAGCTCCTAAAAGGCCCCAAGATGGGATCTCACGGGTACAGAAGGTTGCGGCGGTGGAATTAGGTTTTTGGCTCCGTATTTGGTAGTTTGGGGGTACGTAGGTATATATAGGAGGAAGAAGTACGTCGGTGGAGCAACATGGTGCCCACAAGGGTGGAGGGCGCGCCCAGGGGGGTAGGCACTCCCCCCTACCTCGTGCCCTCCTGGTTGATGTCTTGACGTAGGGTCCAAGTCCTCTGGATCACGTTCGTTCTGAAAATCACGTTCCCGAAGGTTTCATTCCGTTTGGACACCGTTTGATATTCTTTTCTGCGAAACTCTGAAATAGGCAAAACAGCAATTCTGGGCTGGGCCTCCGGTTAATAGGTTAGTCCCAAAAATAATCTAAAAGTGTATAATAAATCCCATTAATGTCCAAAACAGAATATAATATAGCATGGAACAATAAAAATTATGGATACGTTGGAGACGTATCAAGCATCCCCAAGCTTAATTCCTGCTCGTCCTCGAGTAGGTAAATGATAAAAACAGAATTTTTTATGTGGAATGCTACTTGGCATAATTTCAATGTAATTCTCTTAATTGTGGTATGAATATTCAGATCCGAAAGATTCAAGACAAAAGTTTAATATTGACATAAAAGTAATAATATTTTAGGCATACTAACTCAGCAATTATGTCTTCTCAAAATAACATGTCCAAAGAAAGATATCCCTACAAAATCATATAGTCTGGCTATGCTCTATCTTCACCACACAAAATATTTAAATCATGCACAACCCCGATGACAAGCCAAGAAATTGTTTCATACTTTTAGTGTTCTCAAACTTTTTCAATCTTCACACAATACGTGAGCGTGAGCCATGGACATAGCACTATATGTGGAATAGAATGGTGGTTGTGGAGAAGACAAAAAAGGGAGAAGATAGTCTCACATCAACTAGGCATATCAACGGGCTATGGAGATGCCCATTAATAGATATCAATGTGAGTGAGTAGGGATTGCCATGCAACGTATGCACTTAGAGCTATAAGTACATGCAAGCTCAACAAAAGGAACTAAGTGGGTGTGCATCCAACTCGCTTGCTCACGAAGGCCTAGGGCATTTTGAGGAAGCCCATCACTGGAATATACAAGCCAAGTTCTATAATGAAAAAATTCCCACTAGTATATGAAAGTGATATCATAGGAGACTTTCTATCATGAAGATCATGGTGCTACTTTGAAGCACAAGTGTGGTAAAATGATAGTAACATTGTCCCTTCTCTATTTTTCTCTTATTTTTTTATTTTTTATTTATTTTTTGGCCTTTTCTTCTCTTGTTTTTATGGCCTCTTTTTTTTGTCCGGAGTCTCATCCCGACTTGTGGGGGAATCATAGTGTCCATCATCCTTTCCTCACTTGGGACAATGCTCTAAAAATAATGATCATCACACTTTTATTTACTTACAACTCAACAATTACAACTCAATACTTAGAACAAAATATGACTCTATGTGAATGCCTCCGTGATGTCTTTGGGATATGCAATGAATCAAGAGTGACATGTATGAAAGAATTATGAACGGTGGCTTTGCCACAAATACGATGTCAACTACATGATCATGCGAAGCAATATGACAATGATGGAGCGTGTCATAATTAACGAAACGGCGGTAAGTTGCATGGCAATATATCTCGGAATGGCTATGGAAATTCCATGATAGGTAGGTATGGTGGCTGTTTTGAGGAAGGTATATGGTGGGTGTATGATGCCGGCGAAACTTGCGCGGTATTAGAGAGGCTAGCAATGGTGGAAGGAGGAAAAGTGCGTATAATCCATGGACTCAACATTAGTCATAAAGAACTCATATACTTATTGCAAAAATCTACAAGTTTTCAAAGCAAAGCATTACATGCATGCTCCTAGGGGGATAGATTGGTAGGAAAAGACCATCGCTCGTCCCCGACCGCCACTCATAAGGAAGACAATCAATAAATAAATCATGCTCGGACTTCATCACATAACGGTTCACCATACGTGCATGCTACGGGAATCACAAACTTTAAGACAAGTATTTCTCAAATTCAAAACTACTCAACTAGCATGACTCTAATATCACCATCTTCATATCTCAAAAGAATTATCTAGTATCAAACTTCTCATAATATTCAACACACTCATAAGATTTTTTTACTAATCTTGAATGCTTATCATTGTCAAAGCAAACTACCATGCTGTTTTGTAGGACTCTCAAAATAATCTAAGTGAAGCATGAGAGAACAATAGTTTCTATAAAACAAAACCACCACCGTGCTCTAAAAGATATAAGTGAAGCACTAGAGAAAAAACTATATAACTCAAAAGATATAAGTTGATGAGGACATCAATACCATTGTTACCCCCACAGCCCCTGCTGCTATACATACTGGACTAATTACTAGAGCTCGCGCACGCCAATTAAATTATCAGGTACTTTCGTTTCTTGGTAATGATTCTAATGTTCATGAGAATATGATGCTGCCTAAATTGGATACATTTGTTTTGCTTACAAATGAAGGGCCTGTCATGGATAAGAGGGATGAACATTGGAGCAAGACCAAGCATGGATATGATGGCATGCGCGATGGGAACAAGAACTGAGTTACAAGTGATGATTTCAGGACTTTGAGGCCACCATAATGGGTGCATGAAGCCTTGGACGAAATATACAAGATGCCACTTCATAATATTCGTCCATAGGCTATTCTAGGTGCTGCGTCACCTTATTATTGGGCCAGGCCCATGTAATTTCTAAATACTTAAGTATAGGCTGTTTTTAGAGTCCGTATGTGTGGGGAAACAAGAGTTAGGGTTGGTTTCGGACCCACCCTCAAGGGCCACGAAATTCCTCCTCTTCCTCCATATATACAGCCCTTAGGGCATCGTTTGAACTATGGGTTTCGTTTAGATTAAAAGTTCACCATAGCTGCAACTTCACAGCATTTCGCTTGTGTTCAACGACTGACAAAGGCGCCATGTAACCCCACCTTGATCAATAAAGATTTCCTCTTATATTCGCAATATCCAGATTGCAATCTTAGTTTCTTGCTTGTTCTTCGTTTGCTGCAGGAAGCAGACCTTCGTGGTCAGGTTGATCGTGCTCCGGCGTGGTCAATAACCTCTCGGAGTTGGTTTAGCGATTGCTAAGGTGCGACGTCCTCGCACGTTCGTAGTCGGATCGTCAAAGTCGACTTCCTCCAAAATGATAGCCACCATCTCATCGAAAGACGGGACACCTTTGCCTCTATCAAGTGGTATCAGATTTCCAGGTTGCTCGGTGAGATTTTACAGTTTTTCGTAGTTTAGATCGAGTCTGTTCTTCATACCTACAGTCCACGAAAAAGCCACAAAAAGAATAAGGGTTAGTTCATCATATCCGAACCAATCTGAGCCTTTGCATAATCTTTTTAGGGTTTTTGCTTTGTTGAATTTGCGGGTGCATAGTCGTGTCAAGTTGCTGGTCTTAGAGTCTAGTATTTTAGAGTCGAGTTCTGGTCATAAGTTGTCACGCCGCAAGACCATCATCATCGCCTTGCCATCTACCACCATTGCTTATCCGCCACCTCTCTGAATCCGTATCCATATACCACCACCAAACCGTATCCATATACTACCACCGATCCGTATCCATATACCACCACCGCTACCATATACCACCACCGCTGCCATATCCTACCACCATATATCCACCACCAACCCGAATTCTTTTCATTTTAGGTTTGTTTTCGAGATCCATCTATTTTCTGTTTCGTGTTTCTTTGCCTGAGTAGGTCTCGGAAAAAAAAGTCCGGAGACCCCCGGGCAGTTTTTAGGCCAAAATTTCAGTGACCAAAACTATTTTTTCTCTATCCTATTTTTAGGCTTTTCTGAGTCTTTTGAGACATTCGCCATCATAGTGATATTTTATCGCAATTTTTCGTCGTCGCTGCCCTGATTTGCGAAAAAATAGTCAAAAAAACTTCGTGTCCATCCTGTCAGTTTGACCTGGGAAGAGTTTTGAGACACTCGCCATTATATTGAATATTTGCAAAAAAAAGAGGAGCGCAAAAAAACAGAGCAAAAAAAATTCCAGAGTGTGCTTTTCCCTTGTTTATGTGCAGCGCCGTGATTTTGTTAGTGTTCTAGGCTCGCGTCTCTAGCACGGTCTAGCCTAGGACCAGCACAGTACCGTCGTTGAGCGTTTATTCAACTTTGCATCTCTGAATTGATTATTGCTGACCCTTTTTACTACCATATTATAAGCCTTCCCAGCTCCACATACATCTACATCGTGCGTTTGACTCTCCCTGGTAATCGCTCTATCCAAGCTTTGAGAGTTTTGACTACATCGGTTGCCGATCACCGCCTGCTGCTCGGTAAGAACTGGTAAGAATTTGAGATTTGCTTGACGGATTTGTGACACCCGCCACCACCACCACATGTTAGTAGTCTGTAGGATCATATTCTTGTGTGTTTCTATTGCTGCTAACCATGCCAGGATCACAAGCCGTATTTAGACCGACCGAGAGAACTTGACGAACAAGGAGCTTCATGATAAGTTTCAGCAAATGATGAGTGGACAGGTGCAAGATGTGCTAAACGGATTTGAAGAGGCCATGGAGAAGATAGATGGCATGGAGAAGACGTTTGAAATAAAGCTCGATAACAAGTTTGCTGAATTGCTTTCGCGTTTCCACCACCACCACCGGCTGCACCTGCCACACCTCTGCAACAACAATAACAACAACAACGACGACTACCTCCACGTCGGGAAACAGCACTCCGCCGAGCGAGCCGTGTCCCTCTTCAGCCTGGCCAAACTGCTGGTGCTATTGTTGATACTTCTGTGGCTCCTGCTGCTGATGTGGAGGAGGATGATTATGCGGGAGATTACGAGGATGAGGTTGAACAAAATCAGAACTACGTGCAACCACCAGCACCACAACCACCAGGTCGTCCACATGCAAATAATGGCAATGTTAGGGCTCCCCCTCAGGTACGAGATCATGACCATCTCCCTAAACTGAAATTGAACTTTCCACCATTTGAGGGTACATATGTTCCTGATATATATCTTACTTGGGAGTTAGAAACTGAACAACGATTTACATGTTTACAATATCCTGAGGAGAGACGTGTTCCTGCTGCTGTTTGTGCTTTCACTAGCTTTGCATGTGTTTGGTGGTATGAACATTGTCGATTATATCATGTTCCAGCTACTTGGGCTGCTTTGAAAACTGCTACGCGTACTCGTTGGGTTCCACCATATTATCAACATGAATTACTTCAAAAATTGCAGCGCTTAAGACAAGGAAAAATTTCTGTAGAAGAATATTATCAGGAATTACAAACTGGCTTGATTAGATGTGGTATTGTTGAGGAGAATGAAGCTATGTTTGCACGTTTTATGGGTGGATTAAATAGACCATTCTAGAGTATACGGATTATAATAATATCACTCGTTTATTCCATCTTGCTTGTAAAGCTGAACGTGAAGTGCAGGATCGACAGGCATTGGCGCGAACTAACTTTTCTGCAGGTCGACCTTCATCATGGACACCACGTGCATCATCTACTTCCTTTGCACCATCACCTCCTTGGTGCCACCTCCAACCATGATACAAGAAAGCAGGCACAACCACCACTATCTGCCAAGAGCACACCTGTCGGGCCTGCACAGAGCTCTTCTTCTTCCATGGCGTCAAGAGGGCACACAAGTGATATTATTTGTCGTCGTTGTAAGGGAAGAGGACATTTTGTGAGAGAATGCAAATATCAGCGTGTGATGATTGCTACCGAGGATGGTGGGTATGAGTCTGCTAGTGACTATGACGAGGAGACTTTGGCTCTTATTACACATGAAGAACACGGTGGAGATGATTCTGATCATGAGACGCAATACATGGCTGCTGAAGATGCTGACATGTATGAATGTTTAGTTGCTCAACGTGTTTTGAGTGTGCAGGTTACACAAGTTGAGAAAATTCAGATTCATAATTTGTTCCATACAAAGGGAGTTGTGAAGGAACATTCTATTCGCGTCATCATAGATGGAGGGAGCTGCAACAACTTGGCTAGCATGGAGATGGTGAGAATCTATCTCTCACCACAAGACCACATCCACATCCTTACTACATCCAATTGTTCAACAATAGCGGCAAGGTTAAGGTAACACGTACTGTTCGGGTGCATTTCAGTATCTCTACATATGTTGATTATGTTGATTGTGATGTGGTACCTATGCAAGCATGTTCCTTATTACTTGGTAGACCATGGCAATTTGATAAAAATTCTGTACACCATGGTAGAAACAATCAGTATACTCTTGTTCATATGGATACAAATATTACTTTGCTTCCTATGACTCGATTCCATTTTGAAAGATGATATTCATAGAGCTAATAAAGCAAAACAGGAGAAAAATAAGAGTGAAAATCAGATTGTGGCAAAAGAATTTGAGCAACAAATGAAGCCTAATAATAAACCATCTAGTGTTGCTTCTGAAATTAAATTGAAAAGTGCATGTTTACTTGCCACCAAATCTGATATTGATGAGCTAGTTTTTAGCAAATCTGTTTGCTATGCTTTTGTGTGCAAAGAGGCATTATTTTCATTCGAGGACGTGCCTTCCTCTTTGCCCCCTGCAGTCACTAACATTTTGCAGGAGTTCGCTGACGTCTTCCCACAAGACGTGCCACCGGGATTACCACCTATTCGAGGGATTGAGCATCAAATTGACTTAATTCCCGGTGCATCGCTACCCAACCGTGCAGCATACGTCGAGAGGAGACGAAGGAGATTATGCATCAAGTACACGAGCTGCTCGACAAAGGTTATATTCGCGAATCCTTTAGTCCTTGTGCTGTTCCTATTATTCTAGTGCCGAAAAAGGATGGTACGTCGCGTATGTGTGTTGATTGTAGAGGCATTAATAATATTACTATTCGTTATCGTCATCCTATTCCTAGGCTAGATGATATGCTTGATGAATTGAGTGGCTCTACAATATTCTCCAAAGTTGAGTTGCGTAGTGGATACCATCTATTCATATGAAATTGGGAGATGAATGGAAAACAACATTTAAAACTAAGTTTGGTTTATATGAGTGGTTAGTCATGCCTTTTGGGTTAACTAATGCACCTAGTACTTTCATGAGACTAATGAACAAAGTTTTACGTGCTTTCATTGCACGATTTGTGGTAGTCTATTTTGATGATATACTGATTTATAGCAAATCTTTGGAGGAACATGTGGAACATTTACGTGTTGTTTTTATTGCTCTACGTGATGCACGTTTGTTTGGTAACCTTGGGAAGTGCACCTTCTGCACCGACCGAGTATCTTTTCTTGGCTATGTTGTTACTCCACAGGGAATTGAAGTTGATAAAGCCAAGATTGAAGCTATTGAGAGTTGGCCGCAGCCCAAAATGGTCACACAAGTGAGGAGTTTTCTTGGCCTCGCTGGATTCTATAGGCGTTTTGTGAGAGATTTCAGCACCATTGCTACACCTCTCAATGAGCTTACAAAGAAGGATGTGCCTTTGTTTGGGGTATTACATAGGAAGAAGCCTTCACGGTATTGAAAGATAAGTTGACACATGCTCCTTTACTCCAACTTCCTGATTTTAATAAGACTTTTGAGCTTGAATGTGATGCTAGTGGAATTGGATTAGGAGGTGTGTTATTACAAGATGGCAAACCTGTTGCATACTTCTCTGAAAAATTGAGTGGGCCTAGTCTGAATTATTCTACTTATGATAAAGAATTATATGCTCTTGTTCGGACTTTAGAAACATGGCAACATTATTTATCGCCCAAAGAATTTGTTATACATTCTGATCATGAATCTCTGAAACATATTAAAAGTCAAGCTAAACTGAATCGTAGACATGCGAAATGGGTTGAATTCATTGAGACTTTCCTTATGTCATTAAACACAAGAAGGGTAAAGAAAATGTTATTGTCGATGCAATACCTTTGTCCGCTATACTATGCTTTCACAATTGACTTCAAAATATTTGGTTTGGAGACCATCAAAGATCAATATGTGCATGATGCTGGTTTTAAAGATGTAACGCAAAATTGTAAAGAAGGAAGAACATGGCACAAGTTCGTTATTAATGATGGCTTTGTGTTCCGTGCTAACAAGCTATGCATTCCAGCTAGCTCTGTTTGTCTTTTGTTGTTGCAGGAGGCGCATGGAGGAGGATTAATGGGACACTTTGGCGTGAAGAATACAGAGCACATACTTGCTACACATTTCTTTTGGCCAAAGATGAGACGGGACGTTGAGCATTTTGTTGCTCGCTGCACTCATGTCAAAAAGCTAAGTCACGACTCAATCCTCATGGTTTATATATGCCTTTGCCTGTACCTAGTGTTCCTTGGGAGGATATATCTATGGACTTTGTTTTAGGTTTACCTCGAAAAAGAAGGGGAGGGATAGCATATTTGTTGTCGTGGATAGATTCTCTAAAATGGCACACTTTATACCATGTCATAAAAGCGATGATGCGGTTAATGTTGCTGATTTGTTCTTTCGTGAAATTATTCGCTTGCATGGTGTGCCAAATACTATTGTTTCAGATCTTGATACTAAATTTCTTAGCCACTTTTGGAGATGTTTATGGGCTAAGTTGGGGACTAAACTGCTTTTTAGTACTACTTGTCACCCCCAAACTGATGGACAAACTGAAGTAGTCAATAGAACATTGTCTACTATGCTTAGGGATGTTTTGAAGAATAATAAGAAAATGTGGGAAGAATGTTTGCCTCATATTGAGTTTGCTTATAATCGTTCATTGCATTCTACTACTAAGATGTGCCCTTTTGAAATTGTGTATGGTTTCCTACCTCGTGCACCTATTGATTTGTTGCCTCTTCCATCTTCGGAGAAGGTTAATTTTGATGCTAAAGAATGTGTTGAATTGATTTTAAAAATGGATGAGTTAACTAAGGAAAAGATTGAGCGTATGAATGCTAAATATAAACTTGCTGGAGATAAGGGTAGAAAACATGTTGTGTTTGCACCTGGAGATCTTGTTTGGTTACATTTGCGTAAGGATAGATTTCCTAATTTGCGCAAACCAAAGCTAATGCCATGCTGATGGTCCTTTTAAGGTGTTAGAGAAAATAAATGATAATGCATATAAACTTGAGCTACCTGCAGATTTTGGGGTTAGTTCCACTTTTAACATTGCAGATTTGAAGCCTTATTTGGGGTAGGAAGATGAGCTTCCCTCGAGGACGACTTCATTTCAAGAGGGGGAGGATGATGAGGACATCAATACCATTGTTACACCCACAGCCCCTGCTGCTATACATACTGGACCATTACTAGAGCTCGCGCACGCCAATTAAATTATCAGGTACTTTCGTTTCTTGGTAATGATTCTAATGTTCATGAGAATATGATGCTGCCTAAATTGGATACATTTGTTTTGCTTACAAATGAAGGGCCTGTCATGGACAAGAGGGATGAACACTGGAGCAAGACCAAGCATGGAGATGATGGCATGCTGAGGGGAACAAGAACGGAGTTACAAGTGATGATTTCAGTGACTTTGATGCCACCATAATGAGTGCATGAAGCCTTGGACGAAATATACAAGATGCCACTTCATAATATTCGTCCATAGGCTATTCTAGGTGCTGCGTCACCTTATTATTGGGCCAGGCCCATGTAATTTCGAAATACTTAAGTATAGGCTGTTTTTAGAGTCAGCATGTGTGGGGAAACAAGAGTTAGGGTTGGTTTCAGACCCCTCCCTCAAGGTCCACGAAATTCCCTCCTCTTCCTCCATATATACATCCCTTAGGGCGTCGTTTAGACTTTGGGTTTTGTTTAGATTAAAAGTTCGCCATAGCTGCAACTTCGCGCACTTCGTTTGTGTTCAACGAACAGACAAAGGCGTCATAGAACCCCAGCTTGATCAATAAAGCTTTCCTCTTATATTCACAATATCCAGATTGCAATCTTAGTTTCTTGCTTGTTCTTTGTTTGCCTGCAGGAAACAGACCTTCGTGGTCAGGTTGATCGTGCTCCGGCGTGGTCAATAACCTCTCGGAGTTGGTTTAGCGGTTGCTAAGGCGCGACGTCCTCGCACGTTCGTAGTCGGATTGTCAAAGTCGACTTCCTCCAAAACGATAGCCACCATCTCATCGAAAGATGTGACACCTTTGCCTCTATCAAGTGGTATCAATTTCCAGGTTGCTCGGCGAGATTTTACAGTTTTTCGTAGTTTAGATCGAGCCTGTTCTTCATACCTACAGTCCACGAAAAAGCCACAAAAAAAATTAGGGTAGGTTCATCATATCTAAACCAATCTGAGCCTTTGCATAATCTTTTTAGGGTTTTTGCTTTGTTGAATTTGCGGTTGCATCGTCGTGTCAAGTTGCTGGTCTTAGAGTCTAGTCTTTTAGAGTCGAGTTATGGTCATAAGTTGTCACGCCGCCGCCGCACCATCATCATCGCCTTGCCATCTACCACCATTGCTTATCCGCCACCGCTCTGAATCCGTATCCATATACCACCACCAATCCGTATCCATATACCACCACCGATCCGTATCCATATAACACCACCGCTACCATATACCACCATCGCTGCCATATCCTACCACCATATATCCACCACCAACTCGAGTTCTTTTCATTTTAGGTTTGTTTTTTAGATCCATCTATTTTCTGTTTCGTGTTTCTTTGCCTGAGTAGGTCTCGGAAAAAAAAGAGTCTGGAGACCCCCGGGCAGTTTTTAGGCCAAAATTTCGGCGACCAAAAATATTTTTTCCCTATCCTATTTTTAGGCTTTTCTGAGTCTTTTGAGACACTCGCCATCATAGTGATTTTTTGTCGCACTTTTTCATCGTCGTTGCCCTAATTTGCAAAAAAAAAAATAGTCAAAAAAATTTCATGCCCATCCTGTCAGTTTGACCTGGGAAGAGTTTTAAGACACTCGCCACTATAGTGAATTTTTGCAAAAAAAAAGAGGAGCGCAAAAAAAAGAGCGCAAAAAAAAAAACAGAGCGAAAAAAATTCCAGAGTGTGCTTTTCCCTTGTTTACGTGCAGCGCCGTGATTTTGTTAGTGTTCTAGGCTCGCGTCTCTAGCACGGTCTAGCCTAGTACCAGCACAGTATCGTCGTTGAGCGTTTATTCAACTTTGCATCTCTGAATTGATTATTGCTAACCCTTTTTGCTACCATATTATAAGCCTTCCCAGCTCCACATATATCTACATCGTGCGTTTGACTCTCCCTGGTAATCGCTCTATCGAAGCTTTGAGAGTTTTGACTACATCGGTTGCCGATCACCGCCTGCTGCTGTGTAAGAACTGGTAAGAATTTGAGATTTGCTCGGGCATGGTCAATAACCTCTCGGAGTTGGTTTAGCGATTTCTAAGGCGCGACGTCCTCACACGTTCGTAGTCGGATCGTCAAAGTCTACTTCCTCCAAAACGATAGCCACCATCTCATCGAAAGACGGGACACTTTTGCCTCTATCATAAGTGAAGCACATAGAGTATTCTAATAATTTCCGAATCAAGTGTGTCTCTCTCAAAAGGTGTGTACAGCAAAGATAATTGTGGTAAACTAAAAAGCAAAGACTCAAATAATAGAAGATTCTCCAAGCAAAACACATATCATGTGGTGAATAAAAATATAGCTCCAAGTAAAGTTACCGATGGACGAAGACAAAAGAGGGGATCCCTTCCGGGGCATCCCCAAGCTTTGGCTTTTTGGTGTCCTTAGATTATCTTGGGGTGCCATGGGCATCCCCAAGCTTAGGCTCTTGCCTCTCCTTGTTCCATAATCCATCAAATCTTTTACCCAAAACTTGAAAACTTCACAATACAAAACTTAACAGAAAATCTCATGAGCTCCGTTAGCGAAAGAAAGCAAAACACCACTTCAAGGTACTGTAATGAACTCATTATTTATTTATATTGGTGTTAAACCTACTGCATTCCAAATTCTCTATGGTTTATAAACTCTTTTACTAGCCATAGATTCATCAAAATAAGCAAACAACACACGAAAAACAGAATCTGTCAAAAACAGAACAGTCTGTAGTAATCTGTAACTAACGCAAACTTATGGAACTCAGAAAAATCTACCAAAATACGAAGACCTAGAAAATTTGTTTATTGATCAACTGCAATTGGAATCAGTATTTTATCACGTTCTGGTGATTTTTAACAATTGTTTTTGTGAACAGAAAGTTTCTGGAATTTTCAGCAAGATCAAATAACTATCATCCAAGAAGACCCTATAGGTTTAACTTGGCACAAACACTAATTAAAAGATAAAAACAAATATAACCAGAGGCTAGATCAAATATTTATTCCTAAACAGAAGCAAAAATCAAAAAACTAAAATAAAATTGGGTTGCCTCCCAACAAGCGCTTTTCTTTAAAGCCTTTTTAGCTAGGCATTGAGATTTCAATGATGCTCACAAGAAAGACAAGAATTGAAGCACAAAGAGAGCATCATAAAACACGTGACAAACACATCTAAGTCTAACATACTTTCTATGCATAGGCATATTATAAGAAAACAAATTTGCAAGGCAAGCAAAAACTAGCATATGCAAGGAAGAAGAAAGAAACAATAGCAATCTCAACATAACGAGAGGTAATCTTGTAACATGAAAATTTCTACAACCATATTTTCCTCTCTCATAATAATTACATGTAGGATCATAATCAAATTCAACAATATATCTCTCACATAAAATTTCCTCTACATGATCCACATGCATGCAAAGTTGACACTCTTCCAAAATAGTGGGAATATCATTAACTAAAGTCATGACCTCTCCAAACCCACTTTTATCAAAAAATTCAGAAGATTGAACATTTTCCAAATATGTGGGATCTAAAGTTGACACTCTTCCAAACCCACTTTCAATATTATTGCAAACATTATTATCAATCTCATATTCATCATGGGGAGTAAGTGTTTCAAGATCGTAAGAAGAATCACCCCAATCATGATCGTTGCAACAAGTAGGGGACATAGCAAAACTAGCATCCCAAAGCTTAGGGTTTTGCATATTATTAGAATAATTTACATCAATATAATTTATAATAAAATAATTTCAATCATTCTTTTTATTCAAAGATCTATCATGAATCGATTCATAAAGTACTTCATCACAATTTTCAGATTCACGAATTTCAAGCAAAACCTCATAAAGATAATCTAGTGCACTCAACTCACTAGCAATAGGTTCATCATAACTGGATCTCTTAAAGAGATTAGCAAGTGGATGAGGATCCATAAACTCTTAGCAAGAGAAGATGCAAGCAAAAAGAAGGCACATGGTAACACAAGATTGAACGGAGGAAGGGCGAATAAAACGGCAAGGGTGAAGTGGGGGAGAGGGAAACGAGAGGCAAATGGCAAATAATGTAATGCGAGGGATAAGAATTTGTGATGGGTACTTGGTATGTTGACTTTTGCGTAGACTACCAGGCAACGGTGCCAGAAATCCTTCTTGCTACCTCTTGAGCACTGCGTTGGTTTTCCCTTGAAGAGGAAAGGGTGATGCAGCAAAGTAGCGTAAGTATTTCCCTCAGTTTTTGAGAACCAAGGTATCAATCCAGTAGGAGACCATGCACGAGTCCCTCGCACCTACACAAACAAATAAATCCTCGCAACCAACGCAATAAAAGGGGTTGTCAATCCCTTCACTGTCACTTACGAGAGTGAGATCTGATAGATATGATAAGATAATATTTTTGGTATTTTTATGATAAAGATGCAAAGTAAAATAAAAGGCAATAAAAATAGCTAAGTGTTGGAAGATTAATATGATGGAAAATAGACCCCGGGGCTATAGGTTTCACTAGAGGCTTCTCTCGAGAGCATAAGTATTACGCTGGGTGAACAAATTACTGTTGAGCAATTGACATAATTGAGCATAGTTATGAGAATATCTAGGTATGATCATGTATATAGGCATCACGTCCGAGAAAAGTAGACCGACTCCTGCCTGCATCTACTACTATTACTCCACACATCGACCGCTATCCAACATGCATCTAGAGTATTAAGTTCGTAAGAACAGAGTAACGCTTTAAGTAAGATGACATGATGTAGAGGGACAAACTCATGCAATATGATATAAACCCCATCTTGTTATCCTCGATGGAAACAATACAATACGTGCCTTGCTGCCCCTCATCACATCGGGAAAGGACACCGCAAGATTGAACCAAAAGCTAAGCACTTCTCCCATTGCAAGAAAGATCAATCTAGTAGGCCAAACCAAACTGATAATTCGAAGAGACTTGCAAAGATAACCAATCATATATAAAAGAATTCAGAGAAGATTCAAATATTGTTCATAGATAAACTTGATCATAAACCCACAATTCATCGGTCTCAACAAACACACCGCAAAAGAAGATTACATCGAATAGATCTCCACAAGAGAGGGGGATAACATTGTATTGAGATCCAAAAAGAGAGAAGAAGCCATCTAGCTAATAACTATGGACCCGAAGGTCTGAGGTAAACTACTCACACATTATCGGAGAGGCTATGGTGTTGATGTAGAAGCCCTCCATGATCTATGCCCCCTCCGGCGGAGCTCCGAGAAAGGCCCCAAGATGGGATCTCACGGGTACAGAAGGTAGCGGCGGTGGAATTAGGTTTTTGGCTCTGTATCTGGTAGTTTGGGGGTACGTAGGTATATATAGGAGGAAGAAGTACATCGGTGGAGCAACATGGGGCCCACGAGGGTGGAGGGCGCGCCCAGGGGGGGTAGGCGCGCCCTCCTACCTCTTGCCCTCCTGGTTGATGTCTTGACGTAGGGTCCAAGTCCTCTGGATCACGTTCGTTCCGAAAATCACGTTCCCGAAGGTTTCATTCCGTTTGGACTCCGTTTGATATTCTTTTTCTGCGAAACTCTGAACTAGGCAAAAAACAACAATTCTGGGCTTGGCCTCCGGTTAATAAGTTAGTCCCAAAAATAATATAGAAGTGTATAATAAATCCCATTAATGTCCAAAATAGAATATAATATAGCATGGAACAATCAAAAATTATAGATACGTTGGAGATGTATCAGCGCCTCCCACCCTCGTGGGGCCCTCGCAGCTCCACCGACCTACTTCTTCCTCCTATATATAGCCATACCCCGAAACCAACCAGGAGCACCACGAAACCCTATTTCCACCGCCGCAACCTTTTGTACCCGTGAGATCCCATCTTGGGGCCTTTTCTAGAGCTCAACTGGAGGGGTAATCGATCATGGAGGGCTTCTACATCAACACCATAGCCTCTTCGATGATGTGTGAGTAGTTTACCTCAGACCTTCGGGTCCATAGTTATTAGCTAGATGGCTTCTTCTCTCTCTTTGAATCTCAATAAAAAATTCTTCTCGATCTTCTTGGAGATCTATTCGATGTAATTCTTTCTGCGGTGAGTTTGTCGAGATCCGATGAATTGTGGGTTTATGATCAAGATTATCTATGAAAAATATTTGAATTTCCTCTGAATTCTTTTATGTATGATTTGTTATCTTTGCAAGTCTCTTCGAATTATCAGTTTGGTTTGGCCTACTAGATTGATCTTTCTTGCAATGGAAGAAGTGCTTAGCTTTGGGTTCAATCTTGCGTTGCTCGATCCTAGTGACAGAAGGGGAAACGACACGTATTGTATTGTTGCCATTGAGGATAAAAAATGGGGTTTATATCATATTGCTTGAGTTTATCCCTCTACATCATGTCATCTTGATTAAGGCGTTACTTTGTTTTCTTGAACTTAATACTCTAGACGCATGCTGGATAGCGGTCGATGAGTGGAGTAATAGTAGTAGATGCAGGCAGGAGTTGGTCTACTTGTCTCGGACGTGATGCCTATATACATGATCATACCTAGATATTCTCATAACTATGCTCAATTGCCAATTGCTCAACAGTAATTTGTTCACCCACCATAGAATACTTATGCTCTTGAGAGAAGCCACTAGTGAAATCTATGGCCCCCGGGTCTATTCTCATCATATCAATCTCCATCAATTTATTATTGCTTTGCTTTTTTACTTTGCCTTTTTTATTTTACTTTGCATATCTATACTAAAAATACCAAAAATATTATCTATCATCTCTATCAGATCTCACTCTGTTAAGTGACCGTGAAGGGATTGACAACCCCTAATCGCGTTGGTTGCGTTGAGCTATTTGTTTTGTGTAGGTACGAGGGACTCGTGCGTAGCCTCCTACTGGATTGATACCTTGGTTCTCAAAAACTGAGGGAAATACTTACTCTACTCTGCTTCATCACCCTTTCCTCTTCAAGGAAATCCAACGCAGTGCTCAAGAGGTAGCAGGAAGATTTCGGGCGCCGTTGCTGGGGAGGTCTACGTAAAAGTCAACATACCAAGTACCCATCACAATTCATTGTCTCTCGCATTACATTATTTGCCATTTGCCTCTCGTTTTCCTCTCCCCCACTTCACCCTTGCCGTTTTATTCACCCTCTCTTTTCCGTTTGCCTTTTTCTCGCTTGCCCTTTGTTTGCTCGTGTGTTGGATTGCTTGTTTGTTGCGCTGGCTCAAGATAATACCAAATTGTGTGACTTTACCAATACCAACAATAATGATCTCCTTAGCACTCCGGTTGCTCCTCTTACCAATACCGAATCTTGTGAAATCAATACTGCTTTGTTGAATCTTGTTATGAAAGATCAATTCGCCGGCCTTCCTAGTGAAGATGCCGCTACTCATCTGAATAGCTTCGTTGATATATGTGATATGCAAAAGAATAAATATGTCGATAATGATATTGTTAAATTGAAGCTATTTCCTTTTTCGCTTAGAGATCGTGCTAAAGCTATGTTTTCGTCTTTGCCTAAAAATAGTATTGATTCTTGGAACAAGTGCAAAGATGCTTTTATCTCTAAGTATTTTCCTCCCGCTAAGATCATCTCTCTTAGAAACGATATTATGAATTTTAAGCAACTTGATCATGAACATGTTGCACAAGCTTGGGAGAGAATGAAATTAATGATACGTAATTGCCCTACTCATGGTTTGAACTTGTGGATGATTATACAAAAAATTTATGCCGGATTGAATTTTTCTTCTAGAAATCTTTTAGATTCGGCCGCGGGAGGCACTTTTATGGAAATAACTTTAGGATATGCTACTAAACTCCTAGATAATATTATGGTTAATTATTCTCAATGGCACACTGAAATATCTACTAATAAAAAGGTGCATGCAATAGAAGAAATCAATGTTTTGAGTGGAAAGATGGATGAACTTATGAAATTATTTGCTACTAAGAGTGTTTCTTCTGATCCTAATGATATGCCTTTGTCTACTTTGATTGAGAATAATAATGAATCTATGGATGTGAATTTTGTTGGTAGGAATAATTTTGGTAACAACGCGTACAGAGGGAATTTTAATCCTAGGCCTTATCCTAGTAATCCTTCTAATAATTATGGAAATTCCTACAGCAACTCTTATGGAAATATTAATAAGATGCCCTCTAAATTTGAGAATAGTATTAAAGAGTTTATGAAGTCACAAAAGAATTTCAATGCTTTGCTTGAAGAGAAATTGCTTAAAGTTGATGAATTGGCTAGGAGCGTTGATAGAATTTCTCTTGATGTTGATTCTTTAAAGCTTAGATCTATTCCTCCTAAGCATGATATCAATGAGTCTCTCAAAGCCATGAGAATTTCCATTGATGAGTGCAAGGAAAGAACCGCTATGATGCGTGCTACGAAAGATGCCTTTATTAAAGCGTGTTCTTCCAACTCCTATGAAAATCAAGATGAAGATCTAAAAGTTATTGATGTGCCCCCTATTAAATTTTTGTTTTGCAATATGAATCTTGATGAAACTGAATATGATCCACCCTTACCTAGACGGCATTCCAAAAATTCGGAGTATTTAGATCTTGATGATGAAATTGATAAAAGTAGGATTGAAAAAAATAAAACCCTAGATGTTGCTAAACCCACTATATTGGATTTCAAGGAATTTAATTATGAGAGTTTCTCTTTAATTGATTGTATTTCCTTGTTGCAATCCGTGCTAAATTCTCCTCATGCTTATAGTCAAAATAAAGCGTTTACTAAACATATCGTTGATGCCTAGATGCAATCTTATGAAGAAAAACTTGAGTTGGAAGTTTATATCCCTAGAAAACTCTATGATGAGTGGGAACCAACTATTAAAATTAAGATTAAGGATCATGAATTTTATGCTTTATGTGATTTGGGTGCTAGTGTTTCCACTATTCCCAAAATTTTGTGTGATTTGCTAGATTTCCGCGATTTTGATGATTGCTCTCTAAATTTGCATCTTGCGGATTCCACTATTAAAAAACCTATGGGAAGAATTAATGATGTTCTTATTGTTGCTAATAGGAATTATGTGCCCGTAGATTTTATCGTTCTTGATATAGATTGTAATCCTTCTTGCCCTATTATTCTTGGTAGACCTTTCCTTAGAACGATTGGTGCAATTATTGACATGAAGGAAGTGAATATTAGATTCCAATTTCCATTAAAGAAAGGCATGGAACACTTCCCTAGAAAGAAAATAAAATTACCATATGAATCTATTATGAGAGCCACTTATGGATTGCCTACCAAAGATGGCAATACCTAGATCTATCCTTGCTTTTATGCCTAGCTAGGGGCGTTAAACGATAGCGCTTGTTGGGAGGCAACCCAATTTTATTTTAGTTTTTTGCTTTTTCTTCTGTTTAAGAATAAATAATCCACCTACCTTCTGTTTAGATGTGGTTTTATGTTTTAATTAGTGTTTGTGCCAAGTTAAACCTATAGGATTTTCTTGGATGATAGTTATTTGATCTTGCTGTAATTTCCAGAAAATTTCTGTTCACGAAAACAATTATAAAAAATCACCAGAACGTGATAAAATAGTGATTCCAATTGCTGATGATCAATAAACAAATTGCCTAGGTCTTCCTATTTTGTCTGATTTTGTGGAGTTCCATAAGTTTGAGTTACTTACAGATTACTACAGACTGTTCTGTTTTTGACAGATTCTGTTTTTCGTGTGTTGTTTGCTTATTTTGATGAATCTATGGCTAGTAAAATAGTTTAAAAATCATAGAGAAGTTGTAATACAGTAGGTTTAACACCAATATAAAAAAATAATGATTTCATTACAGTACCTTTAAGTGGTGTTTTGTTTTCTTTCGCTAACGGAGCTCACGAGATTTCTGTTGAGTTTTGTTGTGAAGTTTTCAAGTTTTGGGTGAAATCTTTTGATGGATTATGGAACAAGGAGTGGCAAGATCCTAAGCTTGGGGATGCCCATGGAACCCCCAAGATAATCCAAGGACACCAAAAAGTCAAAGCTTATGGATGCCCCGGAAGGCATCCCTCTTTAAATCTACTTCCATCGGTAACTTTACTTGGAGCTATATTTTTATTCACCACATGATATGTGTTTTGCTTGGAGCGTATTGTATGATTTGAGTCTTTGCTTTTTTAGTTTACCACAATCTTCCTTGCTGTACATACCTTTTGAGAGCCATACATGAACTGGAATTTGATAGAATACTCTATGTGCTTCACTTATACCTTTTGAGCTTTATAGTTTTGCTCTAGTGCTTCACTTATATCTTTTAGAGCACGGTGGTGGCTTTGTTTTATAGAAACTATTTATATCTCATGATTCACTTAGATTATTTTGAGAGTCTTAAATAGCATGGTAATTTGCTTAATAATAATAATATGCTTGGTATTCAAGATTTGTAGAACTTTCTTTTGAGTGCGTTGAATACTAAGAAAAGTTTGATGCTTGATAATTGTTTTGAGATATGAAGATGGTGATATTAGAGTCATTCTAGTTGAGTAGTTGTGAATTTGAGAAATACTTGTGTTAAAGTTTGTGATTCCCGTAGCATGCACGTATGGTGAACTGTTATGTGATGAAGTCGGAGCATGATTTATTTATTGATTGTCTTCCTTATGAGTGGCGGTCGGAATGACGATGGTCTTTTCCTACCAATCTATCCCCCTAGGAGCATGCGCGTAATACTTTGCTTTGATAACTTCTAGATTTTTGCAATAAGTATATGAGTTCTTTATGACTAATGTTGAGTCCATGGATTATAGCACTTTTCCCATCCTTCCACCATTGCTAGCCTCTCTAATACCGCACACCTTTCGCCGGTATCATACACCCACCATATACCTTCCTCAAAACAGCCACCATACCTACCTATCATGGCATTTCCATAGCCATTCCGAGATATATTTCCATGCAACTTTCCACCGTTTCGTTTATTATGACACGCTCCATCATTGTCATATTTCTAGCATGATCATGTAGTTGACATCGTATTTGTGGTAAAACCACCGTTCATAATTCTTTCATACATGTCACTCTTGATTCATTGCATATCCCGTACATCACCGGAGGCATTCACATAGAGTCATATTTTGTTCTAAATATCGAGTTGTAATTGTTGAGTTGTAAGAAAAATAAAAGTGTGATGATCATCATTTTTTAGAGCATTGTCCCAAGTGAGGAAAGGATGATGGAGACTATGATTCCCCCACAAGTCGGGATGAGACTCCGGAAGAAAAAGAAAAAAAAGGAAAAAATAGGCCATAAAAAAAGAGAAAAGGCCCAAATTAAAAAAAATGAATGAGAGAAAAAGAGAGAAGGGACAATGTTACTATCCTTTTACCACACTTGTGCTTCAAAGTAGCACCATGATCTTCATGATAGAGAGTCTCTCATTTTGTCACTTTCATATACTAGTGGGAATTTTTCATTATAGAACTTGGCTTGTATATTCCAATGATGGGCTTCCTCAAAATGCCCTAGGTCTTCGTGAGCAAGCGAGTTGGATGCACACCCACTTAGTCTCTTTTGTTGAGCTTTCATATACTTATAGCTCTAGTGCATCCGTTGCATGGCAATCCCTACTCACTCACATTGATATCTATTGATGGGCATCTCCATAGCCCGTTATCACGCCTAGTTGATGTGGGACTATCTTCCCTCTTTTATCTTCTCCACAACCACCATTCTATTCCACATATAGTGCTATATCCATGGCTCACGCTCATGTATTGCGTGAAGATTGAAAAAGTTTTGAAAATGTCAAAAGTATGAAACAATTGCTTGGCTTGTCATCGGGTTTGGCATGATTTAAATACTTTGTGTGGTGAAGATAGAGCATAGCCGGACTATATGATTTTGTAGGGATAACTTTCTTTGGCCATGTTATTTTGAGAAGACATAATTGCTTTGTTAGTATGCTTGAAGTATTATTATTTTTATGTCAATATGAACTTTTGTCTTGAATCTTTCGGAATCTGAATATTCATACCATAATTAAGAAGAATTACATTGAAATTATGCCAAGTAGCACTCCGCATCAAAAATTCTCTTTTTATCATTTACCTACACGAGGACGAGCAGGAATTAAGCTTGGGGATGCCTGATACGTCTCCAACGTATCTATAATTTTTGATTGCTCCATGCTATATTATCTAGTGTTTTGGACCATATTGGGCTTTATTTTCCACTTTTATATTACTTTTGGGACAAACCTATTAACCGGAGGCCCAGCCCAGAATAGCTGTTTTTTTGCCTATTTCAGTGTTTTGAAGATACGAAATATCAAACGGAGTCCAAATGGAGTCCAAACGGAATGAAACCTTCGGGAACGTGATTTTATCAACAAATATGATCCAGGAGACTTGGACCCTCCGTCAAGAAAGCCACGAGGCGGTCACGAGGGTGGAGCCCCCCCCCCCCCAAGGGCGCGCCCCCCTGCCTCGTAGGCCCCTCGAAGCTCCACCGACGTACTCCTTCCTCCTATATATACCTACGTACCCCCAAACGATCAGATGCGGAGCCAAAAAATCTAATTCCACCGCCGCAACCTTCTGTACCCACGAGATCCCATCTTGGCGCCTGTTCTGGAGCTCCGCCGGAAGGGGAATCCACCACGGAGGGCTTCTACCTCATCACCATAGCCCCTCCGATGAAGTGTGAGTAGTTATCTCAGACCTTCGGGTCCATAGTTAGTAGCTAGATGGCTTCATCTCTCTTTTTGGACCTCAATACAATGTTCTCCCCCTCTCTCGTGGAGATCTATTCGATGTAATCTTCTTTTTGCGGTGTGTTTGTTGAGACCGATGAATTGTGGGTTTATGATCAAGATTATCTATGAACAATATTTGAATCTTCGGTTGGACTCAAGATCAATTTTCATAAATCAACTCTTATACCCATTAACATTGATCACCAACATGCTAGTGAGTTAGCGGAGGTGTTTGGCCGCTCTGTTGGCACCTTGCCGTTCACCTACCTGGGTCTCCCCATGGGGACGACGAGGACAAGTGTTCTTGAACTCATGCCGTTGGTGCACTCGATTGAAAGGAAAACTTCCACTGCTCACATCGATGTCGCCGGGGCCAAACCGACTCGTCAATTCGGTGGTGACTTCCATGCTGATCTATGCAATGTGTACAATCAAGCTGCACCCCAAAGTGATCGAACATCTTGACAAACTGCGCAGATACTGCCTCTGGGCGAAGAACTCTGACGATGGGGTCAAAAACAACTCCCTTGCTGCCTGGGAGCTTGTTTGTCGACCAAAGCGCCATGTGGCCTTTGGTGTTATTGATCTCAAGACACAAAATGTTGCACTCCTCTTGAAGCACCTGTTCAAATTCTACAATCGTGAGGATGTACCCTGGGTTGAGCTGGTCTGGGATGCATATTACAAAAACAAAATACCGCATACAACTGAATTGGTGGGCTCCTTCTGGTGGAAGGACGTGATGCAGCTCAGCGGGATTTTTCGGGGGATCACAAAAGTCATCCCAGGGGATGGCTCTAGTTCGCTGTTTTGGAAAGATGTCTGGTTTGGTGACAGTGACTCTACGCTGATGGACATGTATCCACGGGCCTTCTCCTTTTGCTTGAACGAGGATGACTCGATTGCTAAGGTACTCACGACAGCTGACCCGGCCATGATTTTCAGCCTGCCTCTTTTGATCCAGGCCAGGGAGGAGATCAGAGAGATCCAGCAGGGGTCCATGCATGTCCGGGTGGCCAATAGCTGTGCTGACACTTGGGAATGCACACTAGGGCGTTTCTCTTCTGAAGGGTACTACAACCACTGTTTTAAGCAGATTGTGGCTGATGAGGCGTTTGGTTGGCTTTGGAAAGCCAAAAGCCCGATAATGTTTCAAACTGTTCGGGTGGCTGCTTCTGGTCGATCGCCTGAACACGAGGAACATGCTAAGGCATAGACACTTTGCTGTCACCGGGGACAATTATGCATGCATGTTCTGTCGTAACCCCCGTGGAAACTGTGGAGCACCTTTTCTTTAGTTGTCCTTTTAGTCAGCGGTGCTGGAGTAAGGTGGTGATGTCATGGCCGGGGGACGCCAAAAGATTAGCTCTACTGCATGGGGGTAAAGATGGTTGGCGACGGCCCTCTTCATGGATGTTTTTTTGCTTGTCGCTTGGAGTCTGTGGATGGAGAGAAACAACCAACACTTCAGGGGGATTCCACACTCCTTCGAGGCATGGCTAGCTAGATTCAAAAACCTCTTGAAGCTGGTAGTTCACAATTGTCAAGAGAAATTTCATCCTTTTCTCTCTGATTACATTGTAAGCTTGGGACGCTAGTCTTGGTTTTGATGGCTTGTACGACCGGGGGCCTAAAACCCATTGTAACACACATGTAACTGTTCTCTTGTGAGTAATACAAAGGTCAGTGGGATCCTCTCCCACTGTCGTTAACCTTCAAAAAAACAATATTTGAATCTTCTTTGAATTCTTTTATGTATGATTGGTTATCTTTGCAAGTCTCTTCGAATTATCAGTTTGGTTTGGCCTACTAGATTGGGTTTTCTTGCAATGGGAGAAGTGCTTAGCTTTGGGTTCAATCTTGCGGTGTCCTTTCCTAGTGACGTAGGGGCAGCAAGGCACGTATTGTATTGTTGCCATCGAGGATAACAAGATGGGGTATTTATCATATTGCATGAATTTATTCCTCTACATCATGTCATCTTGCTTACATGTTACTTTGTTTTCTTGAACTTAATACTCTAGATGCATGATGGATAGCGGTCGATGAGTGGAGTAATAGTAGTAGATGCAGGCAGGAGTCGGTTTACTTGTCTCGGACGTGATGCCTATATACATGATCATACCTAGATATTCTCATAACTATGCTCAATTCTCCAATTGCTCAACAGTAATTTGTTCACCCACCGTAGAATACTTATGCTCTTAAGAGAAGCCACTAGTGAAATCTATGGCCCCCGGGTCTATTCTCACCATATCAATCTCCATCACTTTATTATTGCTTTGCTTTTTTACTTTGCCTTTTTTATTTTACTCTGCATCTCTATACCAAAAATATTATCTATCATCTCTATCAGATCTCACTCTCGTAAGTGACCGTGAAGGGATTGACAACCCCTAATCGCGTTGGTTGCGTTGAGCTATTTGTTTTGTGTAGGTACGAGGGACTCGCGCGTAGCCTCCTACTGGATTGATACCTTGGTTCTCAAAAACTGAGGGAAATACTTACTCTACTCTGCTGCATCACCCTTTCCTCTTCAAGGAAATCCAACACAGTGCTCAAGAGGTAGGAGGGATCAAATAAAGATGTGCACCAAAAAAATAGGAGTGTAAGTTAGGAATACTTTTATCAGTTTTGTATCGGTCGGTTGTTTGCTAAAATATAAAGCATGCAATCCATTAGATAAGGAAAGGGTCGCTTGTTGTTTTAAACGTGAGAAAGAGTCCAGATTAGAAAGCATTGCTTCTCAACCAAGTAGATAGGTGCTATAAAACTAAGGTGCATGCATTGTAAAGGCCAGGTTATTTTTTATAAAATAGACACGATGTGTTTTCAAGGGTAGACACCTGTATCAAGTTTTAGAGGATCTTTAGAAAACCTCTGTGTTGCGATTTCTTTATAGAAATTGTTTTTGTGCGTGAGTACCATTGTCGAGATTGGTTTTCTCGTGCTGGGCCGCAAGGTTCAAACCCTCTATTTCGTGTACATCGCGTGCGCGGGCGAGAGGCTACTGATGCTGAAGGTGGAGTGTCATGAAAGGTCGGGCCGCAACAACAGATCGATTCTCGCCATCGAGGTTCGGTTTACATCATATGGTTTTGGTATGATTTGATTAGAACTAACCCGGACTGACGTTGTTTTCAGCAGAACTACCATGGTGTCGTTTTTTGTGCAGAAATGGAAGTTCTAGGAATGAGCTGAAAATTTACGGTGATTTTTTATGGACCAAAAGAGACCCCCGAAGCACAAGAGCTATGCTAGGAAGTGGACGAGGAGTCCACAAGCCCTCTAGGCGCGCCCTACCCCCTAGGAGTGCATTGAATACTAAGAGAAGTTCGATTCTTTATGATTGTTTTGAGATATGGAGATGGTGATATTAGAGTCATGCTAGTTGAGTAGTTGTGAATTTGGGAAATACTTCTTCTAAAGTTTGTGATTCCCGTAGCATGCACGTATGGTGAACCGTTATGTGATGAAGTCGGAGCATGATTTATTTATTGATTGTCTTCCTTATGAGTGGTGATCGGGGACGAGCGATGGTCTTTTCCTACCAATCTATCCCCCTAGGAGCATGCACGTAGTACTTTGTTTCGATAACTAAGAGATTTTTTCAATAAGTATGTGAGTTCTTTATGACTAATATTGAGTCCATGTATTATACGCACTCTCACCCTTCCACCATTGCTAGCCTCTCTAATACCGCGCACCTTTCGCCGGTATCATACAACCACCATATACCTTCATCAAAACAGCCACCATACCTACCTATTATGGCATTTCCATAGCCATTCCAAGATTTATTGACATGCAACTTTCCACCGTTCTATTTATTATGACACGCTTCATCATTGTTATATTGTTTTGCATGATCATGTAGTTGACATCGTATTTGTGGCAAAGCCACATTTATAATTCTTTCATACATGTCACTCTTGATTCATTGCATATCCCGGTACACTGCCGGAGGCATTCACATAGAGTCATATTTTGTTCTAGGTATTGAGTTGTAAGTAAATAAAAGTGTGATGATCATCATTATTAGAGCATTGTCCCAAGTGAGGAAAGGATGATAGAGGCTATGATTCCCCCACAAGTCGGGATGAGACTCCGGACGAAAAGAAAAAAAAGAAGGAAAAAAAGTGGCCATAAAAAGAGAGAAAAAGGCCAAAACAAAAAAATGAGAGAAAAAGAGAGATGTGACAATGTTACTATCCTTTTTCCACACTTGTGCTTCAAAGTAGCACCATGATCTTCATGATAGAGAGTCTCCTATGTTGTCACTTTCATATACTAGTGGGAATTTTACATTATAGAACTTGGCTTGTATATTGCAATGATGGGCTTCCTCAAAATGCCCTAGGTCTTCGTGAGCAAGCGAGTTGGAAGCACGCCCACTTAGTTTCTTTTGTTGAGCTTTCATACTCTTATAGCTCTTGTGCATCCAATGCATGGCAATCCCTACTCACTCACATTGATATCTATTGATGGGCATATCCATAGCCCATTGATATGCCTAGTTGATGTGAGACTATCTTCTCCTTTTTTTTTCTCCACAACCACCATTCTATTCCACATATAGTGCTATATCCATGGCTCACGCTCATGTATTGCGTGAAGATTGAAAAAGTTTGAGAACATCAAAAGTATGAAACAATTGCTTGGCTTGTCATCGGGGTTGTGCATGATTAAATACTTTGTGTGATGAAGATAGAGCGTAGCCAGACTATATGATTTTGTAGGGATAACTTTCTTTGGCCATGTTATTTTGAGAAGACATGATTGCTTTGTTAGTATGCTTGAAGTATTATTATTTTCATGTCAATATTAAAATTTTGTCTTGAATATTTTGGATCTGAACATTCATGCCACAATTAAGGAAATTACATTGAGAAATATGCTAGGTAGCATTCCACATAAAAAATTCTGTTTTTATCATTTACCTACTCGAGGACGAGCAGGAATTAAGCTTGGGGATGCTTGATACATCTCCAACGTATCTATAATTTTTGATTGTTCCATGCTATTATATTATCTGTTTTGGATGTTTAATGGGATTTATTATACACTTTTATATTATTTTTGGGACTAACCTACTAACCCAAGGCCCAGTGCAAATTGTTTTTTTGCCTATTTCATTGTTTCGCAGAAAAGGAATATCAAACGGAGTCCAAACGGAATGAAACCTTCGGGAGAGTTATTTTTGGAACAAACGTGATCCAGAGGACTTGGAGTGGACGTCAAGAAACAACCGAGGAGGCCACAAGGCAGGGAGGCGCACCTGCCCCTAGGTGCGCCCCCACCCTCGTGGGCCCCTCGCAGCTCCACCGACCTACTTCTTCCTCCTATATATACCTATATACCCCAAACCCAACAAGGAGCACCACGAAACCCTATTTCCACCGCCGCAACCTTCTGTACTCGTGAGATCCCATCTTGGGGCCTTTTCCGGCGCTCTGCTGGAGGGGTAATCGATCATGGAGGGCTTCTACATCAACACCATAGCCTCTCGGATGATGTGTGAGTAGTTTACCTCGGACCTTCGGGTCCATAATTATTAGCTAGATGGCTTATTCTCTCCCTCTTTGGATCTCAATACAAAGTTCTCCTCGATCTTGTTGGAGATCTATTCGATGTAATTCTTTTTGCGGTGTGTTTGTCGAGATCCGATGAATTGTGGGTTTATGATCACGATTATCTAGAACAATATTTGAATCTCCTCTGAATTCTTGTATGTATGATTTGTTATCTTTGTAAGTCTCTTCGAATTATCAGTTTGGTTTGGCCTACTAGATTGATCTTTCTTGCAATGGGAGAAGTGCTTAGCTTTGGGTTCAATCTTGCATTGCTCGATCCCAGTGACAGAAGGGGAAATGACACGTATTGTATTGTTGCCATTGAAGATAAAAAATGGGGTTTATATCATATTGCTTGAGTTTATCCCTCTACATCATGTCATCTTGCCTAATGCGTTACTCTGTTCTTATGGACTTAATACTCTAGATGCATGCTCGAAAGCGGTCGATGTGTGGAGTAATAGTAGTAGATGCAAAATCGTTTCGGTCTACTTGTCGCGGACGTGATGCCTATATACATGATCATGCCTAGATATTCTCATAATTATGTACTTTTCTATCAATTGCTCGACAGTAATTTGTTCACCCACCGTAATACTTATGTTATCTTGAGAGAAGCCACTAGTGAAACCTATGGCCCCCGGGTCTATTTTCCATCATATTAATCTTCCATCAACTAGCTATTTATGTCGCCGTTTATCTTTACTTTTAATCTTTATCATAAAAATACCAAAAATATTATCTTATCATCTCTATCACATCTCACTTTTGCAAGTGGCCATGAAGGGATTGACAACCCCTTTATCGCGTTGGTTGCAAGGTTATTATTTGTTTGTGTAGGTACGAGGGACTTGCGTGTGGCCTCCTACTGGATTGATACCTTGGTTCTAAAAAACTGAGGGAAATACTTACGCTACTTTGCTGCATCACCCTTTCCTCTTCAAGGGAAAACCAACGCATGCTCAAGAGGTAGAAAGAAGGATTTCTAGCGTCGTTGCCGGGGAGTCTACGCACAAGTCAAGACATACCAAGTACCCATCACAAACTCTTATCCCTCGCATTACATTATTTGCCATTTGCCTCTCGTTTTCCTCTCCCCTACTTCACCCTTGCCATTTTATTCGCCCTCTTTTTCCGTTCATCTCTCTTCGCTTGCTTCTTGTTTGCTTGTCTGTTGGATTGCTTGCTTGTCATGATGGCTCAAGATAATACTAAATTATGTGACTTTTCCAATACCAACAACAATGATTTTCTTAGCACTCCGATTTCTCCTCTTACCGATGCTGAATCTTGTGAAATTAATGCAGCTTTGTTGAATCTTGTCATGAAAGATCAATTCGCCGGCCTTCCTAGTGAATATGCCACTACCCATCTAAACAACTTTGTTGATTTGTGTGATATGCAAAAAAAGAAAGATGTGGATAATGATATTGTTAAATTGAAGCTATTTTCTTTTTCGCTTAGAGATCGCGCTAAAACTTGGTTTTCATCTTTGCCTAAAAATAGTATTGATTCTTGGAATAAGTGCAAAGATGCTTTTATCTCTAAGTATTTTCCTCCCGCTAAGATCATCTCTCTTAGACGTGATGATGTCTTTCATATACTTTGCATAAGGAGGCATTTTAAGGATATCAGTCTAGCGAGTACGCAAAAAACTGGCCTCAGCATTTCAGCAAAGCGTTCAAATTCTTCATCATCTTTCTTTTTAGTTGACTTGGGTGGAAAAGGCATAGGTTTTTGAACCCACGGTTCTCTTTCTTTACCATGTTTTCTAGCCACAAAGTCTGTTTTATCATACCTTTTATTCTTAGGTTGTGGGTTATCAAGATCAACAGGTGGTTCTATCTCAACATCATTATCTGGTTCCCTTTTATTATTTGGTTGAGTGTCTTCATGAACCTCATCATTATCTTTTTCATTATCACTAGGTGAGTGTTCATTACTAGATTGAGTTTCAGCATCAGAGATAAAAGTTTCATTTTCATTATCAGGAGGTTTTTCTATTTCAAGTTCACTAGAAGTATGCAAAGTACTATCATTTTTCCTTTTCTTTTTCTTTCTAGAAGGACTAGGTGCACTGGTGTTATTTCTTTGTGAGTCTTGTTCTATTCTTTTAGGGTGTCCCTTAGGATAAAGTGGTAGCCGAGTCATTTTACCTCCTCTAGTTGCAACTCTAAGAGCAAAGTCATGCATATTATGATTCATTTCATCAAGCAATTCTCTTTGAGATTTAGCAACTTGTTCTAACAGGGTTTGAACCATAGAAGCATGTTTTCCAACACCTCTAACATCATTTGATATTCTAAATAACAAGTCACTCAAGCGAGCAATCATATCAGAATTATATTTCAATTGTTTCATAACATTTGCATTGAAGTGATCTTGTTTTCTAATGTAGTTTTCAAACTCATAACACTACAAAAAAAAAGACACATCCGTGTCATTTTGGGCCGAACAATTTTTTTTCTGTCATACTTATGACACTTATATGACGATACTTGTGACAAAACCTGGTATCATCATAGATGTGGTGGGGTCCTACTTCTATGACAAAAATCATAACAGAAAATGGGCTTTTCGTCCTGGGCGGGCCGGAGACGTACCTGCATGACATTCTTTGGGCCGTCCATGACTAAAAAAACCATGGTAGAAGCGAGGGCAAGGAAAAATATCAGGGTGTTCCCGGCTACGGTGGGTGGTCGGGGCCAAGCGATGCACGGAGGTTTGCGCGTTTCTCTCGTACACGCACGCGCGTGGGTGCGAAGCATTGGGCTCTAACTGAACCCGAGCGATTGCACTGTAGGCTACGCGTTACTGAACCCGAGCGATCGATCGATGGCTGTTAACTCAACCCGATCGAGCGATTCCATCGCTATTGCTGCTAATCAAGCCGATCGATCGCCTCTGGATGAACAGTGAGCGTTCTTTGGGGGGGGTTGGATGAACAGTTCCTGGTGGGGGTGGTTTAACAGGACCCCGTGGTGTTGCCTCTGGATTAACAGGACCCCCAACCATCGAGCCTGTTGAGGCTGGATGAACAGGACCCCGTGGAGGGATGGATGAACAGGACCACCCGTGGAGGGCTGGATGAGCGAGAAGCGGTGGAGGGCTGGATGAACAGTAGCCCGTGGAGGGGTGGTTGAACAGGAGCCCGTGGAGAGGGCTGGTTGAACTGTAGCCGGTGGAGTAGTGCGTGGTGGAGGCTGGATGAACAAGAGCCCGTGGATGAACAGTCACAGGTGGAGGCTGGAGGAGGTCAACGGTGGATGAACAGTAGCCCATGGAGGCTGGAGGGGGTCGACGGTGGAGATGAACAGTATCTCATGGAGTCCCGCTTATGGCACGCCACACCCCTCCCGATGAACAGGACCCCCGTTTCGACCGTAGTGCTCCAGCACAAGTCCGTTTCCTCCGTTTTGCGGTATGCCACACCCCTCCCGATCAACAGGACCCCGTTTCGAGCGTAGGAGGACCAACGCAAGTCCGTTTCCTCCGTTTTGCGATACGCCAGACCCCTCCCAATGAACAGGATCCCGTTTCGACCCGGGCCGGGCGAACACAAGGCCGTTTCCTCCGTTTTGTGGTACGCCAGACCTCGTTTCCATCGGTTGTTCCATCCAAGCCCTCCCGATGAACACGACGACGCATTCCGTTCCGACCCAGCCAGTTGGCTCCCCATGAACACGACGATGACGCAGTTTCTCCGTTCCGACCCAGCCATGTACACGGGCCCTGGCCGTACGTATGTGCGAGTAGGCGCTCGAGACCCAACCCGTATGTACGTACGTGGCCATATTTTCTTTCTTGCACACTGCCGCTGTACGTACGTGTACATGCTACGTGCGCGCCTCTACTACGACACGTGCGTGCCTCTACATCGACCAGTATGTACGTAGACGTTTGCGACCAGAATGACAATGCTAGGTATGCTTCGACCAGGTGGGTCCTGACTGTTAGGCACTCCTTGCGTGCGAAGATGTAGCTAGTGGGTCCCAGCAGTCAGGGGGGCGAATCATTTTTTTTGCCCGGACGCACTTCCTTGCGTGCAAAAGATGTAGCTCGTAGGTCCCAGCAGTCAGGGGGAAACATTTTTTTCACGAAATACGGTTGCCCGTCCGGTGGTCCCTGCTGTCAGGTGGAGGAATCATTATTATCCGTGTAATAAGGAGGCACTTCCTTGCTACGGCCATGGACCCAGCTGTTAGCCTCTCCACGTACAGTCCACGTCCAATGGAAGCCGTTCCTTGACCATGTTGACCACGCCGCGCCGAGAGCACCAGGGCGGTGGATGAGGGCGAGGCCTAGGAAGGGTACGACAGGGAGCCGGGGAAGACGCGACAATGGATGCCCACGTGTAGAGGAGTATGAGGGTTCACTGGTTCGCTGCAGTGTGAGGCTGCCGTCGCCGCAGAATAAAAGGGGGTGTGGGTGCATAGAGGGATGGCCTGGCCAGCAGTGGGAGTAGTAGGGGGCGGTGAGGCCTCCGCGGCATCGCAGCCGGCCACGGGAGGCAGGAGCATGAGGCACGACCGGCGCTGGTTTGGGCGGCTGGAGCAAGAAGACCAAAGGTTGAAGAAGCACTATGGCCATTGGATGGACATCGTACGGTCACTGGAGCTAGAATCGTGCATATTGACTAAGTTGAAAAAGCCCTCCATCCCCGTCAACTTAGTAGGCCCACAAGTCAGCCTCCCACTATACTGGGTCCCAGCTAGCAGGGGGAGTATTCTTTTTTTTGTGCGTAATAAGGAGGCACTTCCTTGCATGCGAAGATATAGCTAGTGGGTCCGAGCTGTCAGCAGCGGTAACGCTTTTTTCATGAATACAGAGGCCCTTTCGGTGGGTCCCAGATGTCAGGTGGAGGAATCATTATTTTGCGTGTAATAAGGAGGCATTTCCTTGCGTGCGGCCGTGGACCCAGTTGTCAGCCTCTGCACGTATGGTCCACTTCAGATGCATGTCGGTCGTTGACCATGTTGACCAAGCCGCGCCGAGAGCACCAGGGCGGTGGACGACGACGAGGCCTAGGAAGGGAATGACACAGAGCCAGGGAAGACTCGACAGTTTTTTCCCACGCGGAAGGGAGTACGACTGTACGAGGGTTTACTGGTTCGTATGCCGTCGCCGGAGAATAATAGCAGGTGTGGGTGAGTAGAGGGATGGCTAGGCCAGCGATGGGAGTACGGTGGGGCGGTGAGGCCTGCGCGGTAGCACAGCCGGCCATGGGGAGGAGTGAGCAGGCAGTCCCGCCAGCGCTTGTTTGAGCAGCTAGAAGAGGAAGAGCAGAGATTGAAGAAACACGACGGCCGTTGGATGGACATCCAACAGTCACTGCTTGTGCGTCAACCTTTTTTTAGGAAAGCCTCAAATCTGTGGAAAACATCATACATCCCATCTGGCATTATTTCTAATAATTTCCAGCCCATTTGCTAATTTTTAAGGTTTTTTTGGAGCCCATATTCTTTTTGTTAGCATTACAGCCCATATTGTGGCCACAGTTAAAAAAATATACGAAATTTTGCTTATTTCGGTGTGGTCCGAACTGCTTTTAATCCCGAAATTTCGAGTCACATTCAAACTGATTTTAAAAGTAAAATCAATATAAAATCCAACAAATTTTCCACGCATAAAAATTAATGCAATTTAAAAGCTCGAAATGAAAAAAAGAAATTTGAAACTAATTGCCGGTTTGATGTGTTTTAAAAATGTACAACCCATTTCTCATTACTGATAGGCCATTTTCTCGGCTAGCCAAATGAAGCTCTCTCTTCTTGGAAGATTTGTAGCCCAAAATGCCTGACAAAGCAACTTACTTGGAAAATCACAAAAAAACTGGGCTATGGCCGTGGACCCAGCTGCGGCCGTGGACCCAGCTGTCATCCTCTCCACGTACAGTACTCTTCTGATGGAAGTCGATCGTTGACCACATTGACCACACCGCGCCAAGAGCACCAAGACGGTGGACGACGACGAGGCCTAGGAAGGGGACGACGCTGAGCCGGGGAAGATGCGGCAGTGGATGCCCACGCGGAGAGGAGTACGAGGATTCACTGGTTCGGCTGCGGTGTGAGGCTGCCGTCGCCGCAGAATAACAGGGGGTGTGGGTGAGTGGAGGGATGGCCTGGCCAGCGGTGGGAGTAGTATGGGGGTGGTGAGGCCTCCGTGGCAGCACAGCCGGCCACGGGAGGCAGGAGCAGGCGGCACGACCGACGCTGCTTTGGGCGGCTGGAGCAAGAAGACCAGAGGTTGAAGAAGCACTATGGCCGTTGGATGGACATCGTACGGTCACTGGAGCTAGAATCGTTCATATTGACTAAGTTGACAAAGCCCTCTGTTCCCATCAACTTAGTAGGCCCACAAGTTAGCCACCCACTATGGTGGGTCCCAGCTAGCAGGGGGTATTCATTTCTTTCTGCGTAATAAGGAGGCACTTCCTTGTGTGCGAAGATATAGCTGGTGGGTCCGACCTATCAGCAGGGGGAACATTTTTTTCGCGAAATACAGAAGCCCTTCCCGTGGGTCCTAGCTGTCAGGTGGAGGAATCATTATTTTGTGCGTAATAAGGAGGCATTTCCTTGCGTGCGGCCGTGGACCCAGCTGTCAGCCTCTCCACGTACAGTCCACTTCCGATGGAAGTCGTTCGTTGATCACGTTGACCAGGCCGCGCCGAGAGCACCAGGGCGATGGACGACAGCGAGGCCTAGGAAGGGAATGACACGGAGCGAGGGAAGACTCGGCAGTTGTTTCCCATGCGGAGGAGTACGAGGGTTTACTGGTTCTTCTGCCATCCCCGGAGAATAACAACAGGTGTGGGTGAGTAGAGGGATGGCTCGGCCAGCGATGGGAGTACGGTGGGGTGGTGAGGCTCATGGCAAAGATAGCCGTCATGGAGGAGGGAGCAGGCAGTCCCGCCGGCACTTGTTTGATTGGCTGGAGCAGGAAGAGCAGAGATTGAAGAAGCACGACAGCCGTTGGATGGACATCCAACAGTCACTGCTCTCGTGTGCATTTATTTCTAATAATGTACATCCCATTTGCTAATTCTTAAGAATATTTTTGGAGCCCATCTTCTTTTTGTTAGCATTACACCCCATATTGTGGCCACGGTTAAAAAGTATACGGAATTTTGCATATTTTGGTGCGGTCAACTGTTTTTAATCCCGAAATATCGATTCACATTCAAACTATTTTGAAAAATAATTTATATAAATGTAAAATCCAAATAATTGTCCACTCATAAAAATCAATGGAATTTAAAATCTTATAATTAAAAAAAGTTGAAACTAATTCCCGGTTTGATGTGTTTTAAAAATGTACCTCCCATTTCGGGCAAACCGAATGAAATTCTCCTCATCTTGAAAGATTTGCAGCAAATAGGTCGATAAAGCTAGTAGGCCTTGTTTGGGTATTTCTTAAAAAAATAGAACTGGGCTAGCCATTTTCAGCAAGAAAAAAACAAAACTGGGCTCATGATGTGGTAAACATAAATAAAACCCTGGCTAGACGGGCCACAGCCCCTGCACAACCCCGTTGTTATCCTGATCCGTTGCTAAAACTAGTGTAAATAACAACTGCTTGTTCCTAAAAAAATAAATCATGCGACCTCTTTGGGTCCTCGGTGTCGATCGCTCGTGAGTGTAATTCTCTCGCTTATTGACTACATTGACAATGGTGTGAGCCCCAGATGTCCAACCATTAGGAGGAACCATATTTTTGGGCTTGTAATATAGAGGCACTTGCTTGCATCGCCATGACGCTGGTGGGTCCCTACTGTCATCCTCTCCACGTACAGTCATCTCCTTGTTCCTCTCGGTTGTTGACGACGTTGACAACGCAAGAGGGCGGCGCATCACGCACGGCGAGGGAACCAAGGCTGCAAGGCGGAGGACGATGGTGAGGCCTCGGACGGAGCGAACAGGAGCCGTGGAAGATTCGCCGATCCAGTCGCAGGCGGAGGGGAGTACGAGGGTTGACTGGTTCGGGTGCGGGTGCGTGTTGGGGCTGACATCGCCGGAGAATAACAGGACGTGTGGGGGAATAGAGGGAGGGACTGGCCAACGTTGGAGGGTATGTACCAGAGTGGCGGAGGAGGCGCAGACCGACCATGGAGGCGGGTGCAAAGTGAGCCGATCGGGTGGTTTGGTTTGGGTGGCTGGAGGAAGAAGAAGACAAGAGATAGAAGATACATGACAGATGTTGGATGTCAATCTAACGGCTGGTAGGCAGAATTGTTTGTTGACTGGCTTGTAAGTCGACACCACCTTGGATAGGCTATTTCCTCGCTGGTCCCAAATGTCAGAGTCCAAATCTGTCACGGTACTGCAGCCTTTCCTATGAAACCATTTGATGTGCTAGTTCAAAATAAGTTTGTGAGTGCTGGTGGGGGCTAATCACTTGGCTTCTGTAATGCACAGTGAGCTCAAGCAGCCGGCGAGAGTGATGTTATTTCCCTTGGTTGGGATTTGTTAGGTTACAATATTTCACTCTAAATTAAATGACTGGCAAGCCATTTTCCTTGTTTCAAAGAAAATATGACAGTCACAGCCGAGTTGAAAAGGGTAAGAACATCTAAATCCAGCTTACAAACTGTACAAAAGCACGAGGGTTAATTGTTCATCAGGTTTACAAAAAAACCCAGGTTGAAAAGGGCAACAACATGTAACTCCAGCACTGTTTTTAGCAGTCACAGTCAAATGGATCGGTCAGCTCCATAGAATGAAGATTCTAGGTCGTAAAATTTACTGGATTATGACCACAATATGTTGTAAATAGAAGCCCGTCACGTTCAGAAGCTCTTTTGCCCACCTGAAACTCCTTTTTTTGCTCTTCCACATACCCATTCGTTAGAACCATGCTGCTGATAAACTTAAGGCTGATGGACAATAGTAACCTCGCATTCAGCAGGAAGAATGTGACAAATCTAGTGTTTGCACGGTTGGCTACATATCATTCTAGCGTTATTGTCTTCAATCGAATCTCATGAGAAGTGATAAAGTCCCGATGCTTACGAATCCACCGATTGGTTATAACTTTCTTACCCCGTCCTGTTGCCTAAATAGACATGAAGATTGAAAACAGTTAATGTCTAAAAAAAGAGTGTTGAAAGAGCAACAGCTGGATGGTTAATTCTAGTACACTATATGCGGGCTTCCAATGTGCGTGAAATTATCACCTTTATATACAACTTCTCCAGACATGGAAAGCATTGCAGCAAGCCAATAATCTTGTTCAGATCAAAACTATTCATTTGGATATATAAGATCCTGACAGAATCCAGCACCATTGATAGAGCATCCATGGAGAAACTCTTCATTGAGCATAGAACATAATATTAGTACAAAATGTGTACTCCAAGATGATATATAACTTATGCGCAGAAATTTAAAATGCAGCTTATGGTTACAAGTGTAGATGATAATATAAAGTACCTGAAGAACTGTGGAGCCAAACACCATATTGAAATGAGCACAAAGATCATGTATTACACCCAAGGTCTCTAGTTTAGGCGCAGAGAGGACGGTTATTTGCAACGGTGAATAACTAGAATCAATGATCAACATTTGAAGTGAAGGGGCATCTTGCATGATGAGCTGCCTTCCGTCAAAAGAAATTCCAATTCTTACAAGGTTAGGCGACTTTATTTGGAGACAACCGATTCTAATCGGTGGAAAACAAGCACCAAGCACTCCGAGGTGGCAATCGGAGTGGATGATGCTGTGCAATGAGGCCTCTGATATACGAACCACACAAGTGAAAGTTTATTGAGAAATGGAGTCGAAGGTTTAGTACCAGATTGTCTGGTAGGTAGCACATCGCAAAGGTGGCGGTGTGGAGAAAGGAGGAAAGCCGTGAGATGGACATCGGTGCTGAGAGCACAAGTACACGGCGTTCGGTACGTGGTATGTGATTTCCAGGGGAATAGTAGAACTCAAGCAGCTGTGTAAATTCAGGGGATTTCAGCCAAGCGTCCACCGTGCAGGGCATGGTATGCTTGCTCAGGTATCATGATGGGATGTAGAGGCTTAAAACGGAGCCCTGGTGGGAGGAGATGATGGCTTTGGGGATTTAAAAATCATTGAAGAGAGATAGCTGACGACAGTGGAGATTAAGAGGCACGACGCGCCATAGAGGGCGCCACCAAATTGAGAGGACTTGGGTGCGGCAGCAATCCTTGGTGGGGAGAAGCGAGATGATCTCCCCAATGACGGCGTCCGGTAGATCGCTGATGCGGTCCACCCGAGATTCTACGGGTTCCTGGGATCCGGTGGGGGTGGGGTCGCTGCTTCTCCCCACGCTGCCGGGTGCGGGATCTACAACAAAGCCACGTCAAGGGAGCCTCATCTCCTTGGCGCTGGGGTCAGCCGACTCTATTTTCCTCGAGGGCGTCGCGTCACGCTCACGGATTTGAGCAGAGTAACGAATGAGGAGCCTAGTTGTAGTGCAAGTGAAGAAGAAGGGGAGCTGGGGTTTTTCTGTAGTAGTGAGGAAGAAGGGGAGCTGGGGTTTTCTGTATGAGTGAGGTGAGGAATTTGGGGGTACGAGTGGAGCGAGCTGACGTGAGGTGGGTGGGAGTGAGGAGGAAGAAGAACACCTGTGTTTTTTTGGGGCGGTGTCTTTGGGTGTGGGTAGCGCCTCTCATTCAGTAAATATATGGGCTTTTGAATTGATTTTACTATTTACCAGGGTGGATGGGCTGTTTTGTCTTGGGCCCAGAGAAACATTTACTACTAGTACAGTGGAGTCACTCTACAGCTACCCAGAAAAACAATTACTACTAGTACAGTGGATACAATACCGCTTTTGGCTCCTCCTAGGTCATCGAAACATCTCCCTCATCTGAATGCCGTTATACTTTTGTACACCAACATGCGGGCCATGCAGCAAGGGCCCAAATGCCATCCACCAAATTAGAAGGCAAGATGCAAAGTGAGAGTCACCCGGTCAGAGTGTGGTAGTAACGAGCCATCGTATCACAAAACCCCACCTCCCCGTAGTCTAAGTTTGACGGACGAAGCAACCATCATTTCACTCTTAGCTGAATCCCCTTCTCCCTCACCATCTTCAAGAAAGGCAACACTGTGATTCCGCCATTGTTCTTCTCTCCCAACGAAGGGAAGGTAAGTGGATCCGTGATGTTGGTATATTTTCGTTCAGAAAAAAAAAGAAGTTTTGCAAAGCAGTAACTGGTCCTCACTCTCTTTTTTGTTTCATTGTCATTGCGATGGTGTTTTCCTTTCAGTGGTCTCCTAGTATTCATCAGTTTCATGATGGACCAAGGAGAACCAGGGAAAGATCTGCCGATATTGGAGCAGACGCGGGAGGCTGGTCCCCACGAGACAGAGAGCTCCAAGAAGATGGAGGCAGCCACCGAGCCGAATTCCCTGCAGACACGCCACGGCCACTAATCGAGATGGTCAACGCCTGCCCGAGGTTACAACCCCGTGGCAACTGCAGGAGCAGTTTCCTTCGAGGGTGTGTCCCCCACCGAGCTGCCCAAGGTGATTTTCTTCTTTGATGATCTGGATTGTGGTTTTTCATCTAAGTATGTGGTGATGAATAATGCAAAATTTTATTAGCTTCAATGCCATGCTATACCTAGTGGTTTAAATAACTTGTGTTTCTTACACTGGAAAGTAATTCAGAATTTGTTTCTGTTTCAATTAGAGCCCTGATGCAGACAAGGATTGTGTGGTTGTACATGTCACTCACTATGAGGCGGATGACCTGAATATACGCACTGGGAAAACAGAGTTTTTAGGCTGTTGGATCCTGGAAGCCGTTTGTGCTTATAACAATGAAGAGTTATATTCCAGCCTCACTGTTGTCAGGCGTGTTGTCCAGGGTGTACTGAAGCACAAGAAGTTCAAAGCTACTCCTTCGTTTGTGAGGCATACTGTTCTTGTCAAGCTTACGTAGGAAGATGACACGGCATGCCTCCACAAACAAGTTTATGAGTGGCAAGGCCACAAGGTTGTCTTCATGAAGGTTCATAGGATTGAGCTGTCACGGACGCCCTCGATGATGTTCATGGCAAGGTCCGTCTTGTGTCCAGCCCAAATTAGATCGAGGCATGAAATAGTTGCCCCAAATTTAGTGTTTAATAGTAGTTTGGATTGTGTCTAATTATCCGAACCTTGCTCGTTATCGAGCCCTCCGGGCTAGTACTGCTTTGAATCCGTCTATGGGAACTGCTGCTACTTTTGTGTGCCCGTGAATCATGTGAGAATCATCATAATAGTTGCTGAAACAAATGCGTCCTCACTAGTTTTTTCATGAATATGGCATGGTAAGACTTAAGTTGTCACGGTTTATCATATGAGAAGTGTGTGTTTTGATGAAATAGAGTACTCATTCGAGAATTGTGCGCCGACGTATACATAAGTACTTGTAAACACTGTTGGCGCTACCCCACTTGTAAGCAGTTGTGCAAAACACGACACATTGGCTCAGCTCGCTTCAACACTAGGCTATCGACCAGCTAACAATCAACAATCTGCTGTCTGACATATAAGCAACTATGTATCTTGTTACAGTGGTTCATGCAGTTAATTGAGGCCACAATGTAAATTCCAAACGTTCACACGCTAGTCCAGCGTTCATGTGGAACACTCACATTAAACTCGGCTTCATAAAAAACTTGAGAAGCATAAGTTAAGAAATTTTATACATCTCAATGATTCATAGAACATAACAAACATATAGTAGTTCACAGCAAAAGACAAAGTTGTGAGAAGGTTTACAAATGAGGAAAAAACAAGCAAGGCTTCTCTGAGCAAAAGATTCCCCAAGAAGCTTAAATTTCCTGGAGTTCACTCTGGTTTTTTTCTTGTTGCCACCATCCGTGGTTAGGTTCTCTCATTCCAAAATAACCAATTATAATTGTGTTCTCACCGGAATGCTTGAATCGAACCATGTAGTGTCTTGACCATTTGAAAGTCTTGTGCATTCCACTAAATTTAAGCACCGCTATTTGCAGAAATAAGCAGACCACAATGCCTCTTGTCCGGCAAGACCTATCCAAAAACTGCCGTGCAGCCGTACCTAGTCCTCGGTCCATGGATGAACTGGTAGAAAGTGCATTCGGACTAGGATGCAGTTGTTTTCGCCGTCCCTAATCGCAATCGGGAAGTAAAACGCATTTAATCAACTTCTTTTATATTGCGTTGGTCATTCTACCTAGTAACTACCAATGTAGGAATACCTAGAAGATGGGTGGTTACACGACGGCAACGAGGGATAGCCAACTCATTTTGTGCAGTTCTACTAAAACTGAGGTGTGTGCTTTTGATTGCGCGGATAGAAATGATACAGAGACAGACATCCCGAAACGATATGGAGACATACATCCCTGTTTGCGCAAATATGAAATACGGTTATTTAAACAGTGACAGATATTTGCAGTGGCGTATGATTAATAGCAGCGTCTATTGTGTTATAATTGGCACTAGATTGATAGTATGAAAGTGTCCTTAAGTAAGTAGCATCACATAACATCAACACTGCCACTAGATTAACATGCAGAACAATAGCATTAGTATTACTGTCATGAGAGTAGCACATGGTCAAGAATGTGCAATCAAATTTGTGCAGTTCCCACCGGATGAAGCAATGTTAGCGGTGTGAGATTTAAGTGTAACTGCAAAAACACAATTCATGGGAAATAAAGCAAGACGGAAGCACTTCATAAAATGGTGGTGGCATTGCTTCAATTTATCGACGCACTAGACCATTACTTATAGTGACATTAGGTGGCATTGCTTAATGCTTCATGTGATTTTACATTAACGGTAGCGATATGGGCGTAGGGACAACAGGGGCATAAAGTGGTGAGGCAGATGTGGTTACCGAGAGCGGAAAAACTCTCTGGCAGCATGTATGTATTTGTCCCATTTTTTATCTCCTCGGCGACATTTTCCTATGTGAGCATAGGAAATCTAGACCTGCTACCCATCACTTTCTTTCCTTTTCAACCAAGAGATAGGTCCACTTCCCCCCACCCTTCGCCATCCACCATGCTTTCTTCGTCTTTTCAACCAAGAGACCGGTTGGGTAGCCAGTTGACGGTGTCCTGGACTAGGGGGTACTCACCACGTCGTCTCCCGATCAGTTGATTTGGGCCGAGGACCCCAGGGCCGAATACTCATGGGCCAGTTCGGACAGTCGATGACATATGCAAGGAAGATTCCACAAGACTTGGTGGTCAAGACAAGGACTCCTCCCCACCGACATATTCGACCAGGACTCTTGTAATCCTAGGCCTCTGGTACATTATATAAGCCGAGGCCAGGCTAGTGATAGATAGATGATATATGCTAGACCATTATGACATTACTCATCATACCTCTAGGGCTTAGACCACAACATATGATCTCGAGGTAGATCAACTCTTGTAACACTCATATTCGTCAAGATCAATCAAGCAGGAAGTAGGGTATTACCTCCATAGAGTGGGCCCGAACTTGGGTAAACATTGTGTCCCCCGTCTCCTGTTACCATCGATCCTAGACGCACAGTTCGGGACCCCCTACCCGAGATCCGCCGGTTTTGACACCGACATTGGTGCTTTCATTGAGAGTTCTGCTGTGTGTTCGGCAAAAGATCGATGGCTCGCCTGCAGATCAACTTCGACTTCGGCATCTTCGTCACCAGCTCGACTGGTCACCTTGGTTCGACCAAGAACTGCGCCTCGTGTTCGGATCACCATGTTCAGACGAGGGCCTTCATCAAACATCAACTCCGATCTCTATCAAGATCATGGAGGAATCATCCATGGAGCTCGGGGGCTCAACGTCAACATTGCCCTCGAGCGAACGTGCTGTTTTTCTGGACAGCGATCTCGTATCTGCCGCCACCGCCTCCTCGAGTATCGCTTTGACGATTGCTTCGGTGGTATTGTGCGGAATTGAGTCTACCACAACCATGAAAAATTTCATCGAGTTCCGATGGAGGAATCTCTGGCAATCTATGATATACCGGAGCCGTTTCGAATCTGGACGGGAATTTGGACGAGTTTGGAGCGTGGCATCCAACATCTAGCTCGGACGTCCTTTGGAAGATCCAACCGTTGATCGGCTGCAGAATTCGTATATTACCACCCCTAAAAATTTCAGCTCAATCCGACCGTTCAAACTCCGGGAAACCTCCGATGAGCGCAACGATTTTCGGATCCGTTTTTTGCGCGAATATGAATCTGGCCCAAGTTCATGTTTCTTCATGAACGGGATATCAGACACCCCTTTTGAAGGAATTGTTTTCTAGGGTATTGCGCGTTGTTTTTAAACACGTACCCATAAATTTTTTAAGCCTCCTCCGAGGTAATCTTCACCATCACGCTGGTGTCAAACCATTCCGGCAGTATTGCTCCACGGCTGCCGACCTGCGCTAGACACGTCACCACTTTATTGAGCCGAGATCAACTCCTTCGATCATCATCTCGGCAAGCCGAACAAGAGTTCGGCATCACGAAGGAGAAATCATCATCAACATTGCTGCCCCATGGATTACACGGAGCGGGCACACCGGCATCGCCACGTGGTAGCTTCATCAAGCTAGCGTCGATCGCGTCACAAGTCTTGACCTGCATCGGCATCACCATGCTGCCTCTTCTTCAAATCATCATCAAACATGCCGACCTGTTTCGACACATCGGCTGACATGTAGACTCCGACATCTCTTCGCCGAGCTGCTCCAACACCTCGGCTAGACCGGGGGCTTCATCATCTCTTCATCAACCTACTCCGGTGACTTTGGCGTCACCAGCCGACCAGCTTCGTCATGATTAGCTGGACCGAGGGCTTTGTCTCGGCAAAGCCAACCTTTGCCAGCATCGCCATGCCGGCTCTTTATCACCCATCAGGCAATGGGTGTGCAGATCGAGTCCCAATTTTGGGAGTCACCTTTCTTCGGATTGCTACAATAAATAAACCAGGTGCTATTTATCCCCGTAATTTTTTGCTTGTTTGGGTCTATTCTCCCCAAAGAATTATTACTCTGGTTTGTTCCATCATCTCTACACAGGCCTGTCAACTGGCGGCCGCATTATCAACGGTCACACGGTGGTACGGTCAGTTTCCGTATATAGTCCGGCAAATGCCGAATCCGGAACTCGGACCGCATGTGAATTTGGGCTTTTGCCACGCCTTCATCGTGTCACGCCGACGCTCTGCATCAACATTGACTTCAGCGCCAGGCCACATCTCTTCAAATAAATTATTTTTCTGAAAAGCAATTATGCAAGGATTATATATATATTTATATTATTCGTTTTGGACCGCATTATTTTATGCGTGTAGGTGATCGACTTCGACCGCGTTACGCGGTCGCTTCGGCAAGCCAACACCGCTGTCTCAAATTGGCATAAATCGGCTTGTGTGATCACCTTGTTTGTCATGTTGCCATACCGACGTGTTCGGTTGCCTCGGGGACTTCGGCATCGCCGAGAGAGCTCTACCTCATCGAGTGTTCGGCGCACAGGCCATACTTCTTTTATTACTGACTTTGCATAAATTATTTATTATGCAACAATTTTATTCATTATTATTACCATTATCTCCGGTTTGCACTATTTTTTGTGCACAGGTAAATGAATCGAGTTGCGCAGTGCTGTCTCCTCGGCTGGACGGGAGGCTTCGTCAACACTTCATTAACCCGCACCGGGGGCTTCGGCGTCACTCTGCCGGCCCGCTTTGGCCGTGCTATGCCACCACTTCGGAGTGTCGAGCTCTTCGCTTCGCCACCTTGGGACCGGCTTGGGGGATGGAACCTTGTCCTGCATCAAGCTTGGACCGCGTCATCAATGCCGAACACATTAACAAGTCAAGTCACTTTCATGCTAAAAAACTTTCGGTTTTAATTTTTTTTTGGTTCGACCAAGCGTCATACTTCCTTGTCAAAACTTTGTTTGTGACGCACAAATTCAAATACCCTGTTTACTTGGGGGCTTCCTTCATGAAGCTTTTCCTCTTGCATATGATTATACTTGTACGGCTTCGTTCCTTGTTCGTGTATTACGCCACAATATGAAACATATTGACTTAAGTGTTCCGCAAGCTGCGTTGCCTGGCTCCTGTGCTTACCCCTACATTCCTGATTTTTCGACTAGGGAGTAAAGGGAGCACCTCTACGATTGTCACGACCGGGTCATCTGAGCTCTGACCTCAGACTGGGTGAAGCCAAAAGCTAGCGCTCTTATTGTTTTCAATCATGGCCGGCACACAACGGAACTCATGAGTATGGAAAATCTATTGCACAAGTCTCATAGTAATAATGAGCACCGAAGAAAGGTATCGGTGGCGGTACTATTTTCTTTGAAGATGCTTCTTACACTTCGTCTGTAATATAGCATAAGTTCCCTGAGCGCGCTTTGTCTGTTACAGCCTTATGGACTGGTTGCCTGGTTATCGAAAACACTACCGATATACTCGATAGGTGGAGTACATAACACTCTTCGGCCCTTGACCAAAGAGGGAGAAGCCGACGGTCGGTTAAGACGCGTTTAAAGTTCGGGCGAACACATATATGATATAAGTACTTTGGTACATACAATCACTATACATAAAATAAACATATATCACCAGTATTTGTATTGAGTATACAAGCGCTGCCTTCTATAATTATCGTTATAAAGCCATAAATATGCATCAATTTGACTTAAGATTTTGGCCAAGTTGGGTTGCCTGTCTCCTGTGCTTACCCCTACATTCCCGATTGTTCGGCTAGGTGGTAAAGGGAGCACCTCTGCGATTGTTACTACCGGGTCATCCGAGTAAGTACCTCAGACTGGGTGAAGCCGAAAGCTAGCAATCTTAGAGAATCACATTGGTCGGCAACGACGGAAGTAAAATTTTTGGTTTATTAATACCATAGAGTTTGGGAACTTTCCCCAAACTAAATCCTCAACATTTTCCTCCCGCATTGATCGAAGGTGAGGTTTCATGATCATAGTCGGCATGACAACCCAAAGAGAGGAACCGATAGCGGGACTATTTTCTTTGGAAGATGTTTCTTACATTAAAAAGTAATATAACATCTCTCTGCGTACCTTTGTTTATAAAACCGTATGGTCGGATTGCCTTGTTTTCCATAAATCTTCGCCCTTATCACGGCTATATAAAGTAGGAAAACACTCCTTAGCTACTGGCCGAAGAGGTTGAAGCCGATGGTCGGTCAACAAAGTTTTATACAATGCGGATCCACAAATTAATGATGTAAAGTACCTGGGTACATAGAATCATTACACATAAATTGTGAGCAAAAATCAATTTTTTCTCAGCCAATCTTTTAAAGAGTCAATGGCATAGTCTCTTTGAGATGCCCGAGTAGCTGACATAACGCTCTCATAGTTCCTTATTGGCATTAATTTCCTTTCTTTTGAGCCCCTTGAGGCCTACCTTGGCGAGCTCAGCTTTCGTTAGCTCTAACTCCTTTATGAGATCTTTATTCTCTTTCCGAGAAGTTTGTGTTACACACAAGCAATTTTTTTCAAATGGATATCGATCCTTAATTCGGCCACCCATGCCCATATTAAGGCTCGGGGGCTGCTGGGCTTCGTTCTCATTATTTATAAATATTAAAAGGGGCACATCGATCCCCTGATCTGGTGTTGCCACCCGACCAGTGTCTCGGGGGCTACTGCATTGCCTATTTTAATGCAGAAAATTCCAACTGCCAAGTGTTCGGCTTGACCGAACTATGGGAAAACGTGTCTTCGGATAACAATAGGTACCATTTGGACCTATCCGGCGTCAAGATAAATATATTACGGCAACTTTTCAAGACCCTCTCTCAAGGGCCCGTTCGCTGATCACTATTATCCCTAATATATTACACTGTGTTTCTATTCCTACGTGTGCTACAGAGCTAGGAGTTGATCCTCAGGCCAATTTCGCGCATCGACCTGAGTCTCAGGGGCTACTAGGATCAGCGGTTTCATGTTTTCCTTCAGGTGCATCTCGGGTTTTAGATCAACACACACTGTCGTGGTATTGTCACGGCAGATGTCCTCTTGCAAGGACTTAGTCGTTGAGCCATCACAACTAGGAAGCTTAAAGGGGTTAATCGGGACAAAGGACACGGGAAGTTTATACTAGTTCGGCCCCTTACGGTGAAGGTAAGGCCTACATCTAGTTGGGTTGGTATTGCTTGATGTTTCGATGACCAGGGAGTGAGATATGCTATGCTCGGTTCTCGATTAGTTGTTTCTTGCCCTAAGCCGCCGGCGGGTCGTCCCCTTATATACACGGGTTGACGCCCTGCGGCTTACAGAGTCCCGGCCGGCTCATAAACAGTGTCCGGCTCGGTGACTAGCTAATTCTACCTTATGTTACAAGTCATGTCATCATGGCTGTTTATCACTATGGGCCTTAAGCCGCCTGTGGGCCTTATACGCTTTATTGAACCGCCATCTTCGTGCTTGGTCTTGGGATTCTTTCTGATGAGTCTTATTTGCGTAACCCGCCCCCCCTGGGCGGCTTACACAAATAGTTATATCCCCAACATTAGGCCCCAGATTGATTTGAAACGGTTCATGTCAATCTTAAAATACCTTAAGAAATAAACCTTCAAATTTACGCCTGTGCAAAGGTTTTTAACCCGCCATGACGTCATCTTCTAGATCTGGTTTAACCCGCCGTGACGTCATCTTTACTTAAATTCATATTTTACTCCGCCATATCCTCCAACGGATCTTTGCTTTTACTGACCGTTCCAAAAACCGAGGCGTCGGGGCCGCTGGATAATGATGTTTGGTCTCCTCGTTTCTCGCGCCGTCTCAGTCGGTCCTCCCTTATAAATAGGCACGACCTAGGTCTTCCATTCTCCCCCCTTTCGTTCATCCTCTTCCTCTCACTGTGTCTCTGCCGCCCGAGCTCTGCCGCCGCCACCGTCGAGATCCTCGTCTTCACCGACTCAGGCCGCTGCATCAACCCGAATCTAATCAGAAATCAACGACGAACTTCCGCAGCCCGTCCACATCCGTAAGTTCCCTTCTTTCCCTTTCTTAGATCTGCATTGGAGCTTCTTCGAGTTCGTCGGTGTTCATCGCCGCCCGCGGCGAACCCTTATGTTCTTCACCTTTGATGCCCTGTTCAGATCGTTGAATAATATAAAACTGCTGCAGTGACTGTTTTACGTTTATCTCAAACATAGACATATCTCTATTTCTTTTGTTCAGAGGCTTCCTTCGAGTGGATGAACTTCCCTGTACTGATTTTCGGTCTAGAAATTCTTTCTTTTTAGATGACCGTTTGATCCAAAACAATAAATGCAACTTGTGAAATCTGTTTGTTCCACACTCAGTCAAAAACTGCCTCTGTTGAATTTGTTCAACCATGGTAATCTATGTAGCCGGTTTATGACAACACCGATTGTCAACCTTGCTTGCTTCCAGCGACTTTAAGAAGATTTAACTGCCCTTGATACCTATAGCAGCTTAAATATCATTGCGTAGTGACCTATATGTCATTAGGCCCCATCTTAAGACGCCATTTGAATAGACTTAAAAATACTTTCCTTCCGGGTTAAAATTGTACCAGAGCTTCTTATTTTGTCATAGGCTTCCCCTTACGCCATGGCACCTAAGGCTCCCAAGGCTCATGTGACCTGTAATTGGGTCCAATCCATTGTCACAGAAAGCAAATTGTCTGAATTTGTGAAATCTGGTCAAGGAGGTCATGTTTTATCGTGCCCCCGACCCGTCCGAGGAGAAACCTCAGCCCAAAGAAGGGGAGGTGATAGTTTTTACGGATCATATGAGCCGGGGATTTGCTCCACCCGGTTCAAAATTCTTCAGGGATGTTTTGCAGACCTCAGACCTCAAGACATTGGACCCAACTCCGTGTCAAATATCTATAATTTCCAAGTTTTCTGCGAAGTGTACCTGGGAGAAGAGCCCAATCTACTTTTGTTCAGAGAGCTATTCTATTTAAACCGGCAGAATGAACGTGCCAACGGGCCCAGTCAAGAACTTGGCGGCATCTCAATTCAGCGGCGAAGAGACTGCCTCTTTCGTTATGACGAACTTTCCAGCCACCCAAAGGACTGGAACCAGACGTGGTTTTATTGCCAGGACACTTCTCCGGCTGACGAGAACCCTCTGCCTGGCTTCCGCGCTCTTTGCCTTGAATCAAATCACCCGCTGCCGGATAAGCTAACCGCTGTTGAACGTCTATCACTTGCCCCTACCATCAAGAAGATCAAAGCCCTCTTAGGCAATGGCTTGAGCGGTATTGATTTGGTGCGTAGTCTGGATCTCTGGCGGGTGATCCCATTAAGCCGCCGCCCGCTTAATGTGCTCTTACATGGCGTAGAAGGATGACCCGCGCCACGATTACGATGACTTACCAGATGATATGGTTGAAGTTACGACCCAGACTTTGTTGAAAGAAGGCACGGTGACTAGTAATGCCTTTGGCTTACTTCCCTTCTGTAAGAAGAACCCGGGCCCCACAGTGAGTCATCAACCTCAATGAATACTCTTTACTATCTTACACCTTGCTTTTACTCATAACCCCTTATCATTTTTCACAGGCCGATGATAACTTCTGGAAGGTCAAGTATAACCATGAGGCGGCCAAACAAGCCAGAGCGGCAAAAAGAGCCGAAAGGAAAGCCGCCAAGACTGGAACTTCGAAGAAGAGGAAGCCAAGCGCTTTAGATATATTTAAACTTGACGATACTGATGATGATGAAGAAGAGGTAACTTTTAACTCCCTTGACTCTTTATCATCACCTTGCTGACATTAAATCTTTTCAGGAAGATACTGGGAACAGCCAAGCCGTCGAGGAAGAGGTAACTATAATCCCCTCCGACTCCGAGCCCTGCCAGCGTCGAGAAAATTTGAAGAGTAACCGGAAAGTAAGATTTTCACATCCTTTGGCTTACCAAGATCCTCAATTTCTTTTGAAGCAACAGCAATTTGAAAGCCGGAGGCGCACCCGGACCACCAAGGATGTAGAGCTCTCCTCCGCTTACTCCGACGTAACCAAGAAGCGCCGATCCGAGGTTATCTCCGATTTACGTTCTGTTTTTCCTTTGGCGGGTTTAATTCGTCAACCTCTCAATTCATCTGACTCCAATTATCAGGATACCTCTGCTTGCTCCGGGAGTCTATGCAATCTAACATGCCGGCCTTCAAAACTGCCCCTCGGTAATGTAATTTTGTTTATCTTATGCCTTACCTTACTCATGCTTTTGTACTCATCCTTCTGCCTTTATCCGCAGCGTGCAAGTGAAACCCAGTAAGAGGGCAAAAAAGAGTAAGACGTCCCAAGACCCGGTCGCCACTGAACCGGAGCTTGGCACAACTGCTCCTGACAGTTCTACCCATCACCGCTTTGAACCAGCCTATGATATTCCAAAGACCATCCTCCGATCCACCATCAAGATACTCTCAACAGCTCTGATAACCCGTAAGCTCCTAGCCCGGCCAAGACAATTGATCCGGAAGTTGAGATTCTGAAGACTCAGTTTGTTGAGCCGGGACAGCCCACTGTCCTTGCCAAGTGCTCTGCCAAGGAGGAGTTTCTGGAACACCGAAAGGCCAAGCTAGACATTGCTGACTATACTCATTTGAGCATTGGAGAGATAGTCTCTGGCTATATCAATCAAGTACATAGCAGCCGTGACCTGGAAATTGACATGGTGAAGCAAATACAACAAAAATCTGAGGTATAACTTATGCTACTTTTCTTAATCATACTTATTGTATCAGCCCCCAAGTCTATTGCTTATGAATAAATATGTCAGAGACTTAGAAACCCGCTTAGCACTGCTTTGTCCGGTTTAGAAAGAAGATATTTAACCCGGTTGTAACATGATACCTTGAACTTGCGATACACATTAGCCCCAAGTGTCAAGTACCTTTGCTTGCAAAGTGCTTGGGACTTAATTTCCATGAACCGACATTGTAAGTTTAAAATTCTTCAGCATAGATTAGCCCCCAAGTGTCAAGTATCTCTGCTTGCAAAGTACTTGGGACTTTAACGTTTATCTTACCATGATTCTGACTATAACCTGGCACCAATGCAGGCCACCATAAGTCAATTTGAGTCGGAGATTGCTGACCTGAAGAGCCGCTTGGCAGCTCAAGAACTTGAAATTCAAAAAGCCAACTCCAAATTTGAATTCAGCGTATCTGAACAAGAGATGTTGAAGAAGAATTTGGAGGTGGAGAAGAAAATCTGGGCTGATGAGAAGGCCTCACTAGTGACCCTGGTCGAGACAGCAGAAACATCACTTGTAGAAGCAACAGCCGAGCTGTCCGGCTTAAAGCGCCAGATACCTCAAATGGTCTCAGCAATCTCCGGTAAGTTACTATATATAACCTCAGATATTGCAATCCTTCCTTTGACGACTATTTTAATTGTTATCTCCGGCTTCACCTTATGTTTATGAACGCAGGCCCCAGGAGCACAAACCTCAAGCAGAACATGTTGATCAAATTGAAAGCGGTTTACACTCTAGTGGAGCAATCAGACACCGGGTCACAACGTGCTTTGGCCATTGTGGCTTTATCAAATGATGTTCCCCATCTCCTGCAAGATGTGCTAAAGCGGCTTGCCGTGCTACCCCAGCGGGTTCAAGAGCTAAGACGGGCATCTGCCAGAGCCGGGGCTATAGCCGCATTGAGCCGGGCCAAGGCGTGGCTTCCAGAGTTAGACCCGGCAGACATTGCTCTTGGGTATCCCAGCTTGAAGGAAGACATCTCTTTATTCAACGAGGCCGACTTCACCGCCTGTGTGAAATTCATACGTCCTGTGGCTACTCTTATTGGGAACTGACCTTACCAAGTATCAGCCGGGCTATGACAGTGATAACCGGAGAATCCCAACACCTCACTATAATGAAGTCAACCTGATCCCTCCAACTCGTAAGCATACCTTTACCCCTGAAGTCGACCCAGCCGGTTTAATAGATGATGAAGCTAAGTTTGAAGCCTTGAGTGGCATTGACTGGGCCTCGTCAACCTTCCAGGACAGGGCAGCCGACGGAGAGGCGGAGAAGGATACCCTGGAATCTTCAAGCCAACCAAAGGAGTGAACCGCCAGGCGTCATATGCTTATGTTTTTGTGAAAACAATGGTTCATCATTCAGACTTGGGGAGTCTTGTAATAGGGTAGAAAAAACCTCTTCACTTTTGCCATGCCTTCGCGCATGTTTATAGCGCTCAATACTTTCTTAAGCCGCCATCGCTATATCCTTCCAGCTTATATTGATCTTCTATTTCCTTTAAACAAAAAATTGCTTGCCTTGTCCTGTGATCCTTCTGGTAATCTCGCCGATCTTATATGACCCCACCCATGCGGGTAAATTTAACTCCTGAAAGATGGAATTCACCTGGCACTTAACAACCTGGGGTGATCAATATTAAGCCGGAAGAACTAAAACCATCTCACAGTGCTTTCAAGAAGATCTCAAGATAGTCAAGTAATTATGCTTATGAAGTATAATAGACAATAAACAATATTCCAAGGCTTCGATTCAATACGATCAAGAAACCGCTCCAAAGGGGTTAAGCTAAGATTCGATACGATCATATAGCCCCGGTGGCTTTGGTGATGTCGATCAAGTGGGTATCGACAGCTATGTTCTCTTTGGTTCGAATACGACCTATGTTTGAACAGGAAGCCCCCAAGTGACCATAAGAGTTGTTTAATGACGCTGACCCAAAGGGGTTAAGCTATGATTCAAATATGATCAAGAAGCCCCCAAGTGGGTTTGGCAGTATGCCGATCAAGCGGGTATTGACAGCTATGTTCTCTTTGGTTCGAATACGACCTATGTTTGAACAGGAAGCCCCCAAGTGTTCATGGCCAGATTCAGATATGATCATAAGCCGAACCAAAGTGAAAGCCGGATTAAGATATGATCCGCTCCCTGTTGGTTGTTTCCACCACCTGATAAAGAAGACATATAAACCTTTGAGGGTGAAAAGGAGAGAGGTCCTGCTTTATTGCTTTATATAATATATACATCTTCAAAATATATACATCTTGAGAGCCGGTGGCTCAAGTATAATAAGGCCGAAGATGAGCGATATTCCACGGCCGGCGGGTCTCCTCCTCCGACTTACGTGAGTCTTTGTGCTCTCAAACATCGATGAGGTAGTATGACCCGTTGTTGATTCTTCTTGACCACAAAGGGTCCTTCCCAAGGAGGGACAACTTGTGCATATCAGATCGATCTGGATGAGCCGGAGCACTAAATCGCCTTCACGAAAAGTTCTCGCTTCTAACCCGGTTTGTGATAGCGGCGCAGTCTTCTTGGTAAATCGCCGAGCGGGCTATTGCCAAGTCTCGCTCCTCATCCAATAAATCAAGTGCATCTGACGAGCTTTTTCGTTATCAGCCTCAACGTAAGCCGCCACGCGGGGTGAGTCATGCTGGATGTCACTTGGCAGAACCGCCTCTGCTCCGTACACCATGAAGAAAGGCTTGTAACCCGTAGATCTATTAGGCGTAGTATTGATACTCCAAAGCACAGAGGGTAACTCCTCCACCCAACAACCCGGCGTCCGCTGTAAATGGACCAAGAGCCGGGGTTTAATACCCTTCAAGATCTCCTGATTAGCTCTTTCAGCTTGACCATTGGATTGAGGATGAGCAACAGCCGAAACATCAAGCCGGATATGTTCTCGTTGACAGAACTCTTCCATGGCACCCTTGGAGAGATTAGTGCCATTATCGGTTATAATGCTGTGTGGAAAACCAAAACGGAAAATCACCTTTTTCATGAACTGAACCGCCCTGGCGGCATCACGCTTACTGACCGGCTCTGCCTCAACCCACTTTGTGAATTTATCCACTGCCACCAGGAGGTGTGTCTCTTTATCTTTAGACCTCTTGAAAGGTCCAACCGTGTCAAGCCCCCAGACTGCGAACGGCCAAGTAATTGGAATCATCCTCAATTCTTGAGCCGACACATGAGCTCGTCGTGAAAATTTCTGACATCCATCACATTTACTGACCAGATCCTTCGCATCAGCATGAGCCGTTAGTCAATAAAAACCATGACGGAAAGCCTTGGCCACAAGAGATTTTGAGCCGGCGTGATGGCCACAATCCCCTTCATGGATCTCACAAAGTATCTCCTGACCCTCCGCAGGAGATACACAACGTTGAAAAGCTCCAGTGACACTGCGATGATGTAACTCGCCATGAACAATTGTCATGGATTTGGACCGCCGGATGATTTGTCTTGCCAAGGTCTCATCCTCCGGCAACTCTCCCCGGGTCATGTAAGCCAAATATGGCACTGTCCAATCCGGGATAACATGAAGAGCTGCTACCAGCTGTGCCTCCGGGTCTGGCACTGCTAGGTCCTCATCTATGGTTACCTTGACAGAAGGATTATGCAAAACATCAAGAAAGGTGTTAGGCGGCACCGGCTTTCGCTGAGATCCCAGCCGACTTAAAGCATCAGCCGCCTCGTTCTTCCTTCGATCAATGTGCTCCACTTGATAACCTTTGAAGTGCCCAACCACAGCATCAACTTCACAATGGTAAGCCGCCATTAAGGGATCCTTAGAGTCCCACTTGCCTGATACCTGTTGAGCCACAAGATCCGAGTCACCCAAACACCTTACCCGGCTCAAATTCATCTCTTTGGCCATCCTGAGACCATGGAGTAAGGCCTCATACTCAGCTGCATTGTTAGTACAAGTAAACATAAGCCGGAGCACATAAAAAAATTTGTCACCTGGGGGGTAATTTAAAACGACTCCAGCCCCCGAGCCTTCCAACTGCCTGGACCCATCGAAGTGAATAGTCCAATATGTGTTATCTGGCTTCTCCTCAGGTGCCTGTAACTCTGTCCAATCATTGATAAAGTCCACCAAGGCTTGAGACTTAATAGCTGTACGTGGCATGTACTTCAAACCATGAGGCCCAAGCTCAATGGCCCACTTGGCGACTCGCCCTGTGGCTTCCCTGTTCTGGATGATGTCTCCCAAGGGGGCAGAACTTGCCATAGTTATAGGATGACCTTGGAAGTACTGCTTTAGCTTCCGGCTTGCCATAAACACTCCGTAAACAAGTTTCTGCCAATGCGGGTATCTTTGCTTGGACTCAATGAGCACCTCACTGATGTAATAAACCGGCCGTTGAACCGGATGCTCCTTGCCAGCCTCCTTACGCTCCACCACGATGGCAACACTGACAGCTCGTGAGTTAGCAGCCACATATAACAGCAACGACTCTTTATCAATGTGAGCCACAAGGACCGGCGGCTCAGACAACTGCCTCTTTAAATCTTCAAAGGCAGTATTAGCAGCATCACTCCAGAGAAAAGTGCCCGTTTTCTTCATCATCTGATACAGCGGTAGGGCCTTCTCACCTAACCGGCTTATGAACCGGCTTAAAGCAAAGAACACGACCCGCCATTTGAACATCATTGATGCACGCCGGTTTAGCCAAAGAGGTAATTGCCTTGATCTTCTCAGGATTAGCTTCAATGCCTCTGTTTGAGACCAGGAAACCCAAGAGTTTGCCTGCAGGTACACCAAATACACACTTTGCCGGGTTAAGCATCATCTTATAAACCCGGAGATTATCAAAGGTCTCTTTCAAATCAGATATCAAGGTTTCCTTCTCTCTGGACTTCACCACGATGTCATCCACATAAGCGTGAACATTGCGCCCAATTTGATCGTGGAGACAGTTCTGTACACATCGCTGATAAGTCGCCTGAGCACTCTTGAGCCCAAATGGCATAGATACATAGCAGAAGGCTCCAAACGGAGTGATGAACACCGTCTTCTCCTGGTCCTTAACTGCCATTTTGATCTGATGATAACCAGAGTAAGCATCCAAAAAGCTCAAACGCTCGCAACCCGCCGTAGCATCAATGATTTGATCAATACGGGGGAGAACAAAGGGATCAGCCGGACAAGCCTTATTTAAGTCCGTGTAATCCACACACATCCGCCAGGTGCCGTTCTTCTTGAGCACGAGCACCGGGTTAGCCAACCACTCCGGGTGAAAAACTTCAAAAATAAACCTAGCCGCTAAGAGCCGGGCGACTTCCTCTCCAATAGCTTTCCATCTCTCTTCGTTGAACTGTCAAGAAACCGCACGACCGGCTTATACTTCGGATCAATATTGAGAGTGTGCTCAGCGAGTTCTCTGGTACACCCGGCATGTCAGAAGGTTTCCATGCGAAGATGTCCCGGTTCTCATGGATGAACTTGATGAGCGCGCTTTCCTATTTAGGATCCAAATTGGCACTGTACTGAACTGCTTAGACGAATCGCCTGGAGTGAAATCAACAAGCTTGGTTTCAGCGGCCGACTTAAACTTCATCGCCGGGTCATGCTCGGTGGTTGGCTTCTTTAGAGAGGTCATATCCGCCGGTCAACATTGTCTTGATAAAACTTCAGCTCCTCTGCTGCACAAACAGACTTCGGCATAAGCCGCGTCGCCCTCCTCACATTCCAGGGCTACCTTTCGACTTCCATGCACGGTGATGGTGCCCTTGTGACCCGGCATCTTAAGCTGCAGATAAACATAACACGGTCGCGCCATGAACTTGGCATAAGACGGCCGACCAAACAGAGCATGATATGGACTCTTGATTTTAACCACCTCAAAAGTTAATTTCTCAGCTCTAGAATCATACTCATCTCCAAAGGCCACTTCCAGTTCAATCTTGCCAACTGGGTAAGCCGACTTATCAGGCACCACCCCATGAAAAACAGTGTTGGACATCTTCAAATCCTTATCAGTCAATCCCATGCGTCGAAAGGTCTCATAATAAAGGATATTGATGCTGCTACCTCCGTCCATGAGTACCTTAGTGAATTTATATCCACCAACCCGAGGTGCTACCACGAGGCTAATCGACCGGATTATCAACCCGGAGGGGGTGTGATCTTCCCTGCTCCATACAATGGGCTGTTCTGACCACCTCAAATAACGGGGGACCGCCGACTCAACAGAATTCATGGCCCTCTTATGAACCTTCTGGTCACGTTTGCACAAGTTAGTGGTGAACACGTGATACTGCCCACTATTCAAATTGTTTCGGTGGCTTTGACAACCCGACCGCCGCCGTTGTCCCCTTGACCAGATCATTGTTGATTATATCCGCCTTGATATCCCTGAAAGCCGGAACTTGAACCGCCGCCCGGGCCATGAAAGTCGCCGGCTCCTGAGCCGCCGCCCGACCCGTGAAAGCCGCCGGCTCCTGAGCCGCCGCCCGACCCGTGATTGCCATCAAACGTGTTGGAATTCTTAAAAGCCTTCATGATCGCGCAATCCTTCCATAAGTGGGTGGCGGGTCATTCCCGGGTGCCGTGTCTCAGGCAAGGCTCATTGAGTAACTGCTCAAGAGATGGGCCTGACCCGCCAGACCGAGGGGGCGGCTTGCCCTTACGTCTCTGATTGTTACCTAGGGCATTGGCGTTGGCTACAAACTCCGGGTTACCCTCAGCCTTATGCTTATTGCCTCCTTGATTCATCGGGTTATGCTGCTGACCTTTTCCATTGCCGTTCTTCTTTCCCTTCCCTGTCTTTTCCTCATCAGACACGGGATCCTTGGTACTATCAGAGTCGGCGTATTTGACTAAAGCTGCCATCAGCGTACGCATATCATTGCAATCACGCTTAAGGCGCCCCAGTTTCTTTCTTAGCGGCTCAAAGCGGCAATTCTTCTCCAACATGAGGACTGCAGAGCGGCATCCATCTTGTCGCATTTAATGTATTATCTCCTTGACCCGGCATACCCAATGAGTCATGGATTCACCCTCCTCCTGCTTACAATTTGTCCAGTCCACAATCGACATAGATTGCTTGCAAGTGTCTTTGAAGTTCTGGATGAACCGGGCTTTTAGCTCTGCCCATGAACTAATGGAATTGGGTGGCAAGCCCTTTAACCAAGATCGGGACGTTCCATCCAACATCATGGTGAAGTACTTAGCCATTGCTGCATCACTGACCTCCAACAGCTCCATGGCCATCTCATAACTTTCGATCCACGCTCCGGGCTGTAAGTCGGCCGTGTAATTCGGCACCTTCCGAGGTCCCTTGAAGTCCTTGGGTAAACGTACATTGCGTAGAGCCGACACTAAGCAAGGAACACCGCCGGTTCTGGTAGCCACTCCCGCCTCAACGGAAGTCGTCGGATAATCTGGAAAGTCCTGATGAGCCGTTTGTTGAGCCGCTAGCTGAGCCGCCCGCTCGTCCTCCTGACGTATTCGGTCCTGCACCGGGTTATAACCACCGGGCAGGTTACGACGCTGGGCGTTGCTTGACAAAGCTTCTGACTCCATGTGCCTGCTGTAACTCGGACTTCGGTTTGGACGAGCCGGAGCTAACCAAGGCGGAGGGGTTGAATGAATCCTGTCCCGGCTGTAGGAAAAAGTCTCTTGCTGAGCCAAGGCTGTCTGGACGAGGTCTCTCGATCCTTCGGTCTCCTTCTTTGTTGGATCGTCTCCGTCCATCGGGAGAGCCACCAAACGTGCTGATGCTGCGATCAAGTTCCCCATGGGGTTGGAAAAGTGACCCGGCGGTATCGGTACATAACGGGGCGGTGCCATGTTCCCATGAGGAGGTGCCATCTCCCGAGGCTGAGCCGGTCCTCCAGTTCCGGCTGTCATAAATCGACGATTTGCATCTGGCGGGTTATCGTGCCGGCTCGGGTGTAGCGAAAAGATTCTCGAGGATCATAAACCGGAGGTAAATGGGATTGGGTTTTACGATGCCTCCTCCTCATCACCTCGTTAGATGCGTTCAGTTCATCGTGGTGGAAGGCTTCGATCGTAGCTGTTGCGCCCGTGCATCCAAAGCCGCCCGTTCTGTGGCTAACCTGGTGTCATCAGCTGCTAAGGCCTCCTTGGCCCGAGCTATCTCCTCACGCACCCGTGCCACCTCCGCGTTATGCTCATCTTGATTCGCAGGGATGACTGTGGTGGTTAACAGGGCCGTCAGCTTATCGATAAGATCCATCAACACTATAGCCGGCGGGCGCACAGGGCCTCCTGCCCCGGCCGCTCCTGACCCGGACGTTATTGCTGTTGCGGCCGTTGAGTTTTGACCGGTTGAGTACCAGCCATGAAGACTCCTACCCAGTTTGGCGGCTCATAACGGTCCGGAGTACTAGAGCCGTCGGAACAGCCCCTAAGCCCGCCATCCTATAACAGATACAATGAATCTGTTGAACCGGCGGACGAATCACCGTCAGAGAGGATGGCCGTCTCACCACCATCTATAGATCCTTCAGAAAGCTCTCCTCCGTGGATGCAACCCACGAAGGCACGCTTCACGATGGGTTGAGCTCAGGCGGGTCTCGCACGCTGAGCCATTTCGACGAGGTCGGTGCAGCAGTCCGGCTTAGGGCCCGACTCACCAACCGGCCGATGAAGACGTGGATTCCGCCAAAGGGGACCCGGTACCCGTACTCAATTGAGCCGGTGTCGGGGCCCCAGCCTTCGTCGTCGATGTAGTCTTGCCACGACTACTCTTGGTCATCCGGCCCACTGCGTATCCCTTGAGCCCTTCGAAGTTGCCCTTCAAGAACTCAAATCCACCATGCGCTGGCCCCATGGTGGGCGCCAACTGTCGTGGGATTGTCACGGCAGATGTCCTCTTGCAAGGACTTAGTCGTGGAGCCATCGCAACTAGGACGCTTAAAGGGGTTATCGGGACAAAGGACACGGGAGGTTTATACTTGTTCGGCCCTTACGGTGAAGGTAAGGCCTACGTCTAGTTGGGTTGGTATTGCTTGATGTTTCAATGACCAGGGAGCGAGATACGCTATGCCCGGTTCTCGATGAGTTGTTTCTTTCCCTAAGCCGCCGACGGGTCGTCCCCTTATATACACGGGTTGATGCCCTACGGCTTACAGAGTCCCGGCCGGCTCATAAACAGTGTCGGCTCGGTGACTAGCTAATTCTACCTTATGTTACAAGTCATGTCATCATGGCGGTTTATCATTATGGGCCTTAAGCCGCTTGTGGGCCTTAGACCCTTTATTGAACCGCCATCTTCGTGCTTGGTCTTGGGCTTCTTTCTGATGAGTCTTATTTGCGTAACCCGGCCCCTCCTGGGCGGCTTACACAAATAGTTATATCCCCAACACACACCTTGAGGGCTACTAGTTATACATAGTGACAACGAATAAATTTACGCGCACCGGAAATAAAATCCGTAAACAATCAGCCCAAGCCCAAGGTGGTGCACCACCTTGGAGGTAGTCCGGCATAAAGCTCGGACTTGAATGGCTGGCTCCATAGAGGGCATTTCCGGCATTAAGCTCGGCTAAACTCCTTCAACGTTTTTGAGCCGGGGTGTTCTATGACAACTGGATATAGTCCGGTGTTGGAGCTCGGATATGGTCCGGCATTGGAGCTTGGACATAGTCCGGCGTGTGTGCTCGGCTGCGAAAGATACCTCGATCTGGTGTTGGAGCTCGGATGTGAGAAGACACCACCGCACGGGAAACACTTCAAACTCGAGGTGTGGCGTAAAATATAACAAGGCATTGATAAAGGACGAGAACTTAAAAGGGCTCCTCGGATACCCGACGTATAAACTTTCCGGATTCACTTTGGCGATCCTCATGATCGAAGATGAGAGGATTTGTTGAACCAGTTTTCAAGACCGACGATCGAAGATGAAGAACAGTTCGGTTGAATCGAGGAGCGTCCCCAACTTGAAGACCGGTTCAGGGGGCTACTAACGGCGTCCTGGACTAGGGGTACTCACCACGTCGTCTCCCGATCAGTTGATCTGGGCCGAGGACCCCAGGGCCGAATACTCATGGGCCAGTTCAGACAGCCGATGACATATGCAAGGAAGATTCCACAAGACTTGGTGGTCAAGACAAGGACTCCTCTCCACCGGCATATTCGGCTAGGACTCTTGTAATCCTAGGCCTCTGGTACATTATATAAGCCGAGGTCAGGCGAGTCGATAGATAGATGATACATGCTAGATCATTATGACATTACTCATCATACCTCTAGGGCTTAGACCACAACATATGATCTCGAGGTAGATCAACTCTTGTAACACTCATATTCGTCAAGATCAATCAAGCAGGAAGTAGGGTATTACCTCCATAGAGAGGGCCTGAACCTGGGTAAACATTGTGTCCCCCGTCTCCTGTTACCATCGATCCTAGACGCACAGTTCGGGACCCCCTACCCGAGATCCGCCGGTTTTGACACCGACACCAGTATCTACTACTTTCCCCCGTTTCCTCTTAGAACCAAGTCCTAGATTCATGCTACAGCTTTCCCACTTTCTTCCTTGTTTGAACCAACTCTTAGAGTCGACTGTATGAACTAGATTTACCTCTAATAATAGTAAAAGTCTAGGTGGCTTTGGAACAGCGGACGGAAGTAGAAAAAGATCCACACGAAGCCAAGTGGGGAGCTGGGGCAGTAGAGCAAGGCAGGTTTCTAAGGAATATATACCTGAGGGTCGTCGGCATGTGGCAAAGACGGTGCCGGGAGGCCGCATCTTTGCCACAATACCGCATGGAGGAAGAAGGGGTCGGAGGCCCTCCCGAGCCGGTGCTCTCTAGGAGAGAATGGCACTACCGCCAATCGGGACGCGCGGGCAGTCGTTGGTCTCCTCCCTCGCCGCTGACGATAGCGTGAACGATGCACCTACACCCCTGCCCCGGTCGAGGTTGTCCGGCCGGATTTGTGATTAGACGTGAGCTGAGAGAGAGTGTGGCCACCTATGTCTTGCTTAGATTTGGAGAACATGAGAGAGTGAACGAGAGGAACCCTAGTAAAGCAAGCGCTAAGGCTCCTGCTTATATATATACTGGAGTGATTTTGTTGTACTAGCTTCAAAAAAGTGCGCTCCTACGTGTACCTGCGAGTGGGTGTGACAGAACTAGTGCGTGCGTGCACCGCTTCTCTTTGTGAGAGTACAATATACTATGCCCAAAGAATGTTCGCCACAAGAGTAATAGTATAAGTGTGTGACGTGTGAGCTAAAATAAAATGTGCGCGACGTCTTTTGTTTTTTAGAAGTTCTAAGGGTAGGGTGTGAAGAGCACATATGTGTGTGACGTCTACCTGCAGATAGACGGTGGGTGCGAGAGGACTCGGGAGAGTCATGAATCGTGAGGGTGCGTGTGCATGAGAGAGATGGGGGCACATATCAATGCAATGCATGTGTCCGTAAATCATTATCCGACAAACGTTCGCACAAGCCTTTTCCTGACGAACGCCGTAAGAACCGTTAGATCGGCATCCGACAGTGTTAGTTTTGCCATGTCATTTAACAGAACAGCCACTCCTCCTACACACAAATCTTCCACGTGAGTGTTAGCAACTGTCGTATGCTCCCTTCATTCCAAAACGCAGTGCATATAGTTTTATTGAAAATTCGAACCTCGCAAACTTTTACTGGATTTTCGTGTACCAAATTGCACATGTAGAATACCCTGTATATATCATTTCATTCATCTTCGAGAGGTAACTATAAAGATGGGGGAGGAGTCTACAAAGAAAGACCATCGTATCATCTGCAGCAATTTCAACCATCCTTTGGTGTGGAGGAATATCATAGGAACTCTATATGATATGATTTTTGTAGGATTTTTCCTTTAGAGCCAATTGGTTCATAGGAATAGATTCATATACTCCACATTTCAAAGGAAATAAAAATGATATCATTTCTATAGCTTTAGAGCCACTTGGTTCATATGAATGGATTCCTATACTCCCATAATTTCAAAGGAAAATAAACATTAGCGTATATTCAATAGAAAAGTTCCTATGATATGAACCAAATTACATATCTTTTCTAATCCCTCCTCATAGGAATTAGATACATGTCATCTCTAGATTCAATAGAAAAGTTCCTATGATGTGAACCAAATGACATCTCTTTTCCGATCCCTACTCATAGGAATTGAGATACTCCATGTCATCTCTTTCCCTACAACTTCCATGTATACATCTTCTATTCCTAAATAGCTAGTACAACCCACTAGTAGTTTTTTTCCAAGACATGCAACTATGGCACAAGAACTATATAGTGTGCGAATAACTTTGAAAGATGGTCATTTGGATAAAGCTAATCCGCAGGTCTTGAGAGATGGCAAATCCGAGCACTACTGGCCGTTGGATATCATCAACATTCCACCAGATCTGCCACATGTACAATTTAGAAAACTCCATGGTTGAACTTAAGCATAATGCACAAACCTCAAAACACAAACACTTCTCCTTTGTTCTAGAATCTTCCGTATCATAATTGATTTTTTTCTAAATGAATTGCCATTATTTGTTTTTACTTTATGCTTTACAATGCACAACCCCATGAATCTTAACATTTTTATAAAACTAATTGATTTTGAATGAGATGAACTATAAGAACTAAACGAACATCTACATCATGCATATATGACTCAAAGCTTTACATGCTATAGTGTGTATTTATTCATAATTTGGTTTCGAAATCTCATGCGTTCAATGCATGTGTACCTTACTAGTTTTGAGTAGAGTAGCAAATTTCACGCGGCCCCGGGTATATCAAAATGCAGGGCCCATGCATCATTGCCTTTCGGTCGAACCTACGTCCACAATTTTTTGTACGTACTATATCTGCACTGGTCCCCGAACCCAAAATGCTGCCTCGTTCCCCTAAAACCAAGCGGCCCACACATATTTAAGGCGTCGACTCGAACTCAATCCCTCTCCCATTTACTACGACGTGGCCCCGCACGCCGTAGTATTACTCCTACAAACCCTACCGCCGCACGCATCATCGGTTTTTTTCAAGAGGACGAGGGAGAAGCCGATTTGTAGTGGAGGCGCTTAAAAAAGGATCTGTAGTGGAGACCCCTACCCCAGGGTGCCCTAGGTAGCTGCCGCACGCATCATTGGTTTTCTCTTTTCTTTATGCTCTTGCGGCCTAGAGTGAAATGATGGTTGCTTCGCCCGTCCAGCTTAATGCGGGAAAGGTGGGGCTTTGAGATTTGACCCCTCATCGCTCATTTTCTACTACTGTGGTGCTACACCGGGGTGCCTCCAATTCCAACCGATGCTCCGAATTGTAATTTGGTGCATCGCACGTGGAACAAGACGGTGGATGAGCCACATGTCGGCCAAAGGGGTCCTGTTATGTGTGTCGCCATTTCGTGTGCGTACTGACCTTGCTTGAGTTGCTATGCCAACACGACAGGTGCAGCCTACCACTTGGGTTTGCTCCTTGGTGAATGCCGACTATATTGATCTAAAAAGATACGTATTGAATTACCCTCTCCGTCTCATTTTTTAGGCGTCTCGGTTTATAGGGCGTGCACATAGTTCTAGGTCATCCATTTGACTAACTAAATATGAGTTACTATGTCACAAAAAGTATATCATTGGATTATTAAGCGGATGTAGTTTCTAAACATATACTATTCATCACATATATAGCCAGTTAAATTCTCAACCTAGAACGATGTGCATGCCATGTAAACCGATACGGAGGAAGTATAGTATGAGGTGATTTTGCCGAGCGATCGGCGGGGGAGCATGGCCTGTCATGCGGTCCCATGTGTCATGATGTACCAAGGCGATGCACGTGTCCCTCTTGAGGCAGAAGCAATACTACGTGGTTTGAGATGATGGCAAACCGAAGTGTGAAATAAGGGTTGCTTCATCCGTCTGGGAAGGTGCGGCATTGTGATTTGACGTCTCATTGCTCATCACTACTCTCGGGGTGAAATGCGGTAGGGTCGTATACATTACCTGCTTGTTATTTGGTGCTTGACACGTCGACCCAGTTGCTATATGTCCCACATGTCGGTGACAGGAAGTACGGAATTCATGAAAGCGAGCATCAACGAAGGAGTACAAGACACGGCTTGGGTTTTTGCTGCTTCGCGCGATCCATCGATTCAAACCCGGACTAAAAAAGGCGAGTGCAGGTCTTTTCCCGCGCGGCAGGCAGGGGGGTTTGGCATAGTCTGTTCGAGGCAAGGAGGTAGGAAGGGAAACAAGCAAATAAAGGTTGAGCGACTTAGTTTTGGGAAAATCTGATTTTACGATGTACCCACAAGGGTTTATAGGGCTCATCTAAAAATCATTCGTTTTTCCGTTTTATAAGTCTCAATTCTACTACTAGTAGTAGTACCATCACATGTTGGATTTCGAGGTGCGTTAGATCACCCGATGCAAGCAATGTCAAGAGAAAACTCACCAATGCATGTAGAAGTTCATGGAAATTTAGTGGTCATTCATGCATTTGTTCTAATTAATGCCTCGGTAAACATAACTTCTTGATAAAAACGAGCATACTAATTACTTGTGCAAACTAGGAGTACAAAATTAATTCGACCACTCACCGTCTACCTTGGTTGGAGAGATTTTGAAATTGAGCCATAAACTGGAAAGGATGGAGTAGTAACTTTTGTCTCGATTACTATTTGTGGCCTTGTATAGATGCAAAATGTATTTTTTATAGTGGCCTTGTATAAGTAAATGGAGGGAGTACTGAAGGACATATATATTCCAAACAATATGATAATCTCTCTAACCAAGGTAGTAGGGACAAGGAGTAAACAGAGGGAGTAGTAAAATTTTCTCCTTGACCTGCGAGCCACCGCGCACGTGGGTGAGGGAGACAACGTACTAAGCAAGCTTCTCCTCATCCTGCGAGCCACCGCGCCCGTGGGCGGGGGAGACGGTGTACTAAGCAAGCTTCTCCTCGTTCTGCGAGTTGACAGGACACATCAAAAGTACTCCAGTGTATAGAGCCTTGCCTCTAAGGTAGGCCCCACATGGTTTGCCTCTTTTTTAACATAATGCATCAAGTCGCAATTTGTTTGTTCACCCGTGGTAGACGATCCTCCCTCCACCAAGTGGACAACCAGTACACGTGTCATATTACCATGTGGGCTGCCTTTTCGTAAAGAAATGAGCTCCACCGTGTACCTGCGCGGGTGTGGTTGAGAAAGAGACGGGAGTACGTGCGCCGTGTGTGCACCTCTTCTCCTCGTGCACGCCCCCACCTACGTGGGTGTGTGTGAGAGAGATACAAACCTAGACATAATTCGCCATCCATCCCCATGCCTCACTTGATCCTACCACCACCACCACCACGCCCCACTCCTCCTCACCTTATCTCTCATCTTTCTCCCTCCATTTTTATATACAAGGCCACTATCAAAATTACAATTTGCAGATATACAAGGCCACTAACACTAATCGATGCAATATTAATGGTGTTTGCCTCGTAGTACTAGCAAAGGAGGACATTAATTATCCCTTGCATGCATGCGGGAGTGTGAGCATTGGCTTGATGTGCATGAAAGAGTAGAACACACATTAATTTACACGGCAAACAAGGAAACAAGGTGGCTTGCAACATTGACTTAGATGACATTAATTTTTGCCTCAGTACCTGTAATATGGGTTTGTGGCCTTGTATACAAAAATGGAGTCCGATAAAATTCTCGAGATACCATTTATCCGATAAAATTCTCGAGATATCATTAGTTTTTACAAAATGGGATTACTCCTGCATGGGTCCACTTCATTCTCAAATGTTTCAGACTTGTGTTTCATTAAGTAGATATACCCATATCTGCTCAAATCATCTGTGAAGGTAAAAAAATAACGATACTCGCCGCGTGCCTCAACACTCATTGGTCCGTGTACATCGGTATGTATTATTTCCAATAAGTCATTGGCTCGCTCCATTGTTCCGGAGAACAGAGTATTAGTCATCTTGCCCATGAGGCATGGTTCGCAAGTATCAAATGATTCATAATCAAGTGATTCCAAAAGCCCATCAGCATGGAGTTTCTTCATGCGCTTTACACCAATATGACCTAAACGGAAGTGCCACAAATATGTTGCACTATCATTATCAACTTTGCATCTTTTGGCATCAATATTATGATTATGTGTATCACTACGATCGAGATTCAATAAACCATTCACATTGGGTGTATGACCATAGAAGGTTATATTCATGTAAATAGAACAACAATTATTCTCTGACTTAAATGAATAACTGTATTGTAATAAACATGATCAAATCATATTTATGCTCAACGCAAACACCAAATAACATTTATTTAGGTTCAACACTAATCCCGAAGGTAGAAGGAGTGTGCAATGGTGATCTTATCAACCTTGGAATCACTTCCAACACACATCATCACATTGCCCTTAATGAGTCTCTGTTCATTTTGCAACTCCTGTTTTGAGTTACTAATCCTAGCAACTGAACCGGTATCAAATACCCAGGGGTAACTATGAACAGTAGTAAAGTACACATCAATAACATGTATATCAAATATACCTTTGTTCACTTTGCCATCCTTCTTATCCGCCAAGTATCTAGGGTAGTTCCACTTATTTCCTTTCCACTAGAAGCACTCAGTTTCATGCTTGGGTCTAGCTTTGGGCTTCTTCATGGGAGTGACAACTTGCTTGCCATTCTTCTTGAAGTTCCCTTTCTTTCCCTTGCCCTTTTCTTGAAACTAGTGTTCTTGTTAATCATCAAGACTTGATGCTCTTTCTTGATTTCTACCTTCACCGATTTCAGCATCACGAAGAGCTCGGGAATCATTTTCGTCATCCCTTGCAAATTATAGTTCATCACAAAGTTCTAGTAGCTTCGTGATAGTGACTAGAAAATTCTGTCAATCACTATCTTATTTGGAAGATTAACTCCCACTTGATTCAAGCGATTGTAGTACCCATGCATTCTGAGTACATGCTCACTGGCTGAGCTATTCACCTCCATCTTGTAGGAAAAGTACTTGTCAGAGGTCACATACCTCTCGACACGGGCATGAGTCTGAAATACCAATTTCAACTCTTGGAACATCTCAGATGCTCCGTGGCGTTTCAAAACATTTTTGAAGTCCCGGTTCTAAGCCGTAAAGCATGGTGCACTAAACTATCAGCTAGTCATCATACCGATCTTGCAAAACGTTCATAATGTCTGCATCTGCTCCTGCAATAGGTTCGTCACCTAGTGGTGCATCAAGGACATAATTCTTCTATGCAACTATGAGGATAATCCTCAGATCACAGACCTAGTCCGCACCATTGCTACTATCATCTTTCAACTTAGTTTTCTCAAGGAACATATCAAAAATAAAATAGGGAAACTATACGCGAGCTACTGATCTACAACATAGATATGCAAATACAATAAGGACTAAGTTCATGATAAATTAAGTTCAATTAATCATATTACATCAGAACTCCCACTTAGATAGACATCCCTCGAGTCATCTAAATGATCATGTGATCCATATCAACTAAACCATGTCCGATAATCACGTGAGATGGAGTAGTCTTCAATGGTGAACATCTCTATGTTGATCATATCTACTATATGATTCATGTTCGACCTTTCGGTCTCTAGTGTTCCGAGGCCATGTCTATACATGCTAGGATCGTCAAGTCTAACCCGAGTACTCCGCATGTGCAAAATTGTCTTGCACCCATTGTATGTGAACGTAGAGCCTATCACACCCGATCATCATGTGGTGTCTCAGCACGACGAACTGTCGCAGCGGTGCATACTCAGAGATAACACTTATACCTTGAAATTTTAGTAAGGGATCATCTTATAATGCTACCTCCGTACTAAGCAAAATAAGATGCATAAAAGATAAACATCACATGCAATCAAAATATGTGACATGATATGGCCATCATCATCTTGTGCCTTTGATCTCCATCTCCAAAGCACCGGCATGATCTCCATCGTCACCGGCTCGACACCTTTATTTCCATTGTAGTGTCGTGGTCGTTGATGGAGTCCTGGATTAGGGGGTATCCGGACAGCCGGACTGTGTACAACGTCCGGACTATGGAAGCGTGAAGATACAAGACTCAAGACTTCGGCCCGTGTCCGGAGGGGACTTTCCTTGGCGTGGAAGGCAAGCTTGGCGATCCGGATATTATATTTCCTTCCTTGTAACCGACTCCATGTAAACCTGGCCCTCTCGGTGTCTATATAAACCGGAGAGGTTGGTCCTTAGAAGGCCGATCACAATTACAATCATACCATCATAGGCTAGCTCTTAGGGTTCAGCCTCTACGATCTCGTGGTTGATCTACTCTTGTACTACCCATATCATCAATATTAATCAAGCAGGAAGTAGGGTTTTACCTCCATCGAGAGGGCCCGAACACAGGTAAACATCTGTGTCCCTTGCTTCCTGTTACCATCAGCCTTGACGCGCAGATCGGGACACACTACCCGAGATCCGCCGGTTTTGACACCGACATTGGTGCTTTCATTGAGAGTTCCTCTGTGTCGTCGCCGTCTCATTATCAAGGACGACATTACTTCGGAGGGGGCTCTGGCTGTAAGCCAGACGCTCCGGCTCGGCGGCTTTATCATGTCCGCCCCATCGGCGGTGGCGCCGACGATGACTTCTCGGGTCATCAATCATAACCTTCGCGTCAGTTTGGAACTTGCCGAACAGATGGATCCAATGGAGATCTCCTCCCTTAACGAACTCTTGGATCGCATCGCGGCTCTAGGAGTCGCTACAGACTACGACGTGATTGGGCTTAAACCCGACCAAAGGGACATCAGGTCCCCGCCGGCCACCCATGAGATAGCGATAGTGGAGGAACCACACGCGGATTGCCCCTCAACTTTGAGGACAAGTTGTGTTCGGATCATCGAACTCCTTGAGCCAAAGACCTGCTCAAAGGAAAACCTGACCCAGGTCCCGGACTTAGAATTGGGCATTGGGCCGAAGAAATAGGGCACCCCCGATCCTGAGCTGTTTAGCTCGGGACCGCCCGCGCCCTTGGACGTTAGATCGGATCAAAATCCGGACTCTAAACTGGACCTAAACTGTCTCTCCTGCATCAGGCAAGGCCCCAGAAACCGTGACATTGCTCTTGGGCCAGATTCCTCCTTGCGCTTAACAAGGTCGGGGGCCATGAAGAGTACATGGTCTCACTTTTCTGCAAAAACTGCACGGACGAAGGACTCCTCAATGCTATAAGCCGCCGCGACATAGTACACTTCGCGGACTTGGCAACCATAGTACGGAAGTACTGTGCGATGGAGAGCACTTAGAAGACCCAAACAGAATTTTGGGATAGTACTGCTCTCGCCAAAACCTTTGTCCGAACTAAAAGGACGAACTCTCGTAAGTCGTCCGACCCAACCCCCAAGAAACCAAAGCCCACTCCAGGGTGGAGATCCGTATTGGAAGGATGGCTCGACGGGCCATGTAAGCTCCACAGTACTCCGGATACAACACCTACTCATAGCCTTAAGGCATAAAAGTGGTGATGATCTTCTTGTGGGCCATAAAGCGGAACAACATCCCGCCGGTGAACTGTCTGGTACTAACAGTCTTCAAGACTTTACGCCTCAAACAATAGGCGCAAGCGAAGCTTCAAGCTCTGCTGAAATTTACCGTGTGGCAAAAATAAACCCTTGGAGCGACAATCTGCTATAACTTTTAATGCCAGTGATGAACCTCGATTCCGGGCTGTCCGGGTACCAGCCGCTCTGGTCCTTAGTCCGATCGTAGATGGCTTTCGGCTCACTAAAGTACTCATGGACGGCGAAAGCAGATTAAATCTGATTTATGAAGAAACACTCAGCAAGATGGAGATTGATAAAAGCCGCATTGAACAAAGCGGCACGACCTTCAGGGGAATTATCCCTACTCGGGAAGCGCGGTGTGCGGGAAAAATCACACTCGATGTGGTATTCAGTACCCCGGAAATTATAGGTCCGAGGAAATCACATTCCAGGTGGCTCCTTTTAGCAGCGGATACCACGCCCTTCTAGGGCGGGAAGCGGTTACAAGCTTTCAAGCCGTACCCCATTATGGGTACATGAAGCTTAAAATGCCCGGACCCAATGGAATCATCACTCTAGCCAGTGATCCGGACGTTGCGCTTCGCGCCAAAAATAAAATCGTAGCTCTAGCCTTGGAAGCATTATCTGAAGCCCTAGCAGCCGAAGAGTTAACAACACTGCGGGCCACTATGGACAGGGACGACGTGATACTAGACAAACGGCCCAAGTCCACCTCATTCAAACCTGCAGACGAGATAGTCAAATTCCAGGTCCACCCAACGGACCCCACGAAGACAGCTTCCATCGGGACACAGCTGAGCCCCGCGATTGACGCCAAGACTACGAGATTTCCTCACGAGAATAGGGACATTTTACTTTGGCACCCATCGGACATGCCATGCATCCAACGCAGGCCCGGCGAACACAGCCTCAATATTCTAAAAGGATATAAACCGATCAAGCAGACCTAAGGCGATTCTCAGAGCCCAAACGACAGGCAATGGGGGAAGAGTTAGCCAAGATACTCGAGGCCGGATTCATTAGAGATATCAAACATCCGGATTGGCTGGCAAATTTGGTGATGGTGCCAAAGAAGGACAAATCCTGGCGCCTATACGTCGACTTCAAAGACCTCGACAAGGCTTGCCCCAAGGATCCCTTTCCCCTCCCTCGCATTGATCAAATCATCGATGCCACAGCTGGACACGACTCGCTGTGTTTCCTCGATGCATACTCTGGATACCATCAAATAAAGATGGCAGAGTCTGACCATGCAGCAACAGCTTTCATAACGCCATATGGCCCTTTCTGCTTCAACACTATGCCTTTCGGGCTCAAGAACGCCGGTGCAACCTACCAACGCATGATTCAAACATGCCTGCAAAAGCAAATCGGCAAAACAGTGGAGGCATACGTGGACGACGTGGTCATAAAAAAAGACACGTCGAAACCCTAATAGATGACTTGAGGCTTACATTCCACAATCTCCGGACATACGACATCAAGCTGAATCCAGATAAGTGCGTTTTTGGCGTCCCCTCGGGGAAGCTACTCGACTTCATCGTTACTAATAGAGGAATTGAAGCGAATCCGGCAAAGATCCGAGATCTGTCACAGTTGGCTATACCAACAGACCTCAAGCACATCCAAAAACTAGCCGGATGCGTGGCTGCTCTCAGCCGCTTTATCTCCAGGTTAGGAGAAAAGGCACTACCGCTTTATCGCCTTCTTGATGCCGAACACCGTATGGACGGATGCAGCCGCAGCCGGACTGGATGAAATAAAGACCTTATTGGCGGTAATCAAGTATTGACGGCGCCAAATATCGATTTAACCTATCTTTGTTGTACATAGCTGCAGCGCATCAGGTCATAAGCGCTTGATGCTTCGTCGTTGAATGAGAGGCCGACGGATACAAATACCCGCTCCAGAAGCCGGTCTACTACGTGTCCATAGTTCTAACCCCATGCAAATCCCGATACCCACACTATCAAAAAATAGCATACGCGGTGTTCATGGCATCCCGGAAGCTACGACACTACTTTCAAGAGTGTTCGATTATGGTGGCCTCAGAAGTACCACTCAATGACATAATAAATAACCATGATGCTACGGGCCGGATTGCCAAATGGGCCATTGAGCTCCTTCCGTTTGACATAACGTACAAACCACGGCGGGCCATCAAGTCGCAAGTGTTGGCTGACTTCGTCGCCGAACGGACAGAAGCCGAACTCCCTAAAGAGTACGACGCATACTCAAATTGGATCATGCACTTCAACGGCTCTAAAATGCTGGCCGGATTGGGAGCAGGTGTAGTCCTGACATCTCCCACCGGAGAAACGGTCCAGTACGTCCTCCAAATATTATACACAGACTCCAACAATGCAGCCGGATATGAGGCTCTGTTGCATGGTCTTCGGATGGCAGTCTCTATGGGTATTCAACGCCTAGAAGTGCGCGGGGACTCAAACCTCGCAATATCACAGATAAACGGAGATTTTGATGCCAATGACCCTAAAATGGCGGCCTACCATAATGCCATTCTCAAAATGTCAGCTCGGTTCGAGGGGCTCGAATTCCACCATGTGGCTCGAGAAAACAATCAAGCGGTGGATGTCCTCGCTCGCATCAGCGCTAAACGCGACCCCGTCCCACCTAACATATTCTTGGAACGGCTGTTCAAGCCATCCGTAGTATGGGAAGGGGAGTCCGGCAAAACTAGCACGGATCCGAATACATCCCCAGATTCCGAACCATCAGACATAGTCGGAGGTTCTACCCCCGAAATAACGTCCTCGGCCCATGAAATCATGGCTGTAATCGCCCCATGGACCGAACCCTTCTTGGCCTACCTAAATAGGCAGGAGCTCCCCGAAGACCAAAACGAAGCACGCCGCATTGTCCGGCGTTCTAAAGCTTACATAATCTACGAAGGGGAACTCTACAAGAAAAGCGCTACCGGAGTACTACAAAGATGCATCTCCGAAGAGGAAGGGCGGCAGCTCTTGGCTGAAATCCATGTCGGCCTGGGCGGGCACCATGCCGCGGCTCGGGCATTAGTCAGCAAGGCCTTCCGTACATGCTTCTATTGGCCGACGGCCCGAGCAGACGCACAAGACCTTGTCCAACATTGCGTCGGTTGCCAGCTCTTTGCCAATCAGAGTCCTATGCCCCCTACCGCTCTCCAAACAATCCCCATAACTTGGCCCTTTGCGGTGCAGGGGCTGGATATGGTCGGACCTCTTAAAGGGAAGCCATAAGAAGAAATACTTATTGGTCATGGTGGACAAATTCACCAAATGGATAGAAGCTAAACCAGTCAAAACGGCTGAATCCGGATGAGTAATAGACTTCATATCCGGGGTGCATTACACCGTCACGGTGTCCCCACAGCATAAATCGCGATAATGGCTCAAATTTCACAGCCGACGAAGTGAAAACTCGGTGCACAAAAATGGGCATCAAGCTCGATTATGCTTCAGTCTACCATCCCCAAAAAAACGGCCAGGTAGAGCGGGCAAATGGTCTCATTATGAGCGGCATCAAACCCAGACTAGTGCGATCCTTGACAGAGTCGGATACGCACTGGGTGGAGGAGCTCGACTCCATACTCTGGGGGCTACGGACCACGCCAAATCACACCATCGGATATACACCATTTTTTATGGTGTACGGGGCGGAAGCAGTATTTCCTTGCGACATAATACATGATTCGCCACGCGTAAGCATGTACGAAGAGAAGGAGGCCAAGTTAGATCGGCAAGATAATCTGGATGCCCTGGAGGAGGAGCGCGATGTTGCAAAAGCCCGTTCCGCATTCTATCAGCAGCAGGCTCGACGATATCAAAGTAGAGAAGTGCGGGCCAGAACTTACAATATTGGCGAGCTCGTTCTACGCCTACTGGAGAAGAAGAAGGACAAACTCAAACCCAAGAGGGAGGGTCCCTTCGTCACTGACAAGGTCCTCACCCGAAGAGCGTACCGCTTATGTAATGCATCCGATAACAGACTCGAGCCAAACCATGGAACGCGGCCAGACTACGGAGATTCCACGCCTAGTGTCGAACATAGTGTCCGTCTCCTAACCCCTCCCTTTTAATTATGCCCCATCCCCTTTTTCTTTCTCGACCTTTTTCTCTCTTCACACAAAGTATTCAATACAGTGCGAATTTCCGGATCACCCCGGCTGCAGTAAGTGTGTAAGCAATACCTGGGGGCTTCCTATACGGAAGCTAAAAATGATTACTCACATGGCTTCCTGCCCATCACATACGCATTCTTTTTCCATATGTGCCTTTTCTTCACCATTATATGCACCAATATGACTTAAGATGTTGCCAAGCTGGGTTGCCTGGCTCTTGTGTTTATGCCCTACGTTCCCGTTAATTCGGCTAGGGCATAAGGGGAGCACCTCTGCAATTGTTACTTCTGGTTCAGCCGGATGTGTACCTCGATCGGGTGAAGCCGAAAGCTAGCTTCCTTAAGAGAATATTCGGTCGGTGAACAAAAGATGTATTCGTTTATTATAACATAAATCGCCAGAAGTCTTGTATCCTGCGCCATCATTCGCAGTCCGGACATGTGCATCCTCGCATGCGTACCCAGGGAAAGGAACCCCTAACGGAACTATTCTCTCTGGAAGATGTTTCTTACTATCCATGTAATATAACATAACTAGTTGGGTACTTATGCATTCAAGCACTTATGACCCCTACGCCTTGTTTCCACGCATACCGGTTTTATATAAGCGGCGGGTATTCGGACACACCGGACTATAGGATCCGGGGGCTGAAGCGAAAAAGGTCCGCCATGACAAATGATTTTAATCGGCTAGGGCTAATCATGCCCATTAAATTACACAGTCACTTGGGTGACTATATTCCTCCTCTATACCGTCCAACAGGCTATCTAGCTTACAATCCTGTTGAGAATACTTAGCGGCTAACGCTACCTGGTCATACACCAGACTAACGGGAATTTCTTGCCCATCGGGCCCCGCCGGTCCCACTTCGGCCATATGGTTTGGGTCGGCTTGGTGTAGCGTCTTCACCATTGCCCGAGCTTCTCTTGCTCCTTGCCGGCATGCTGATATCTTCCATAGACGGAAGCGCCGCCGGGCTCCTTGAAGCAGGTCCGCAAGTTCCCCCATGCCATGCGGCAGTAGGCTTGATGGCCACAAAGCCTGAGTGACACCCTACATCACTTGCCGAGCTGGCTCGTGCAGTTGCCAAAGGTCTTGCAGTAAATCACTTGCAGATGAGGGTCTCCTCCTCAGGGCGACCCGTTAACATTCCTGCAAGCAAAATTCGTTCAATATACTTCCTCGCCGAACTATACTACAGTTCGTCTAGGCACTTACTGTAAATGCCGCGTCGAAGCCTCTTGTTCTCCTTCATGGAGTCCGCTTGGTGGCCGGAGATCTTTTAACTCCACGTCCAGGTGGACTTTGGCATCTTGAAGATCGTTCTTCTCCCGCCTAGCTTCAGCGTAAGAATGCGCTTCGCTTGACCTCTAGATGCTTTTTGAGATGCGTCGTCCTCTCTACGCCCTCAGATTCACCCCGAGATTGTCTGCGCAGAATTTTACATTAGACTTGTCACATCAGCCATTTACTAACTGGTGCATCTTCGTGCAATTGTGACAATTGTTACCAGATGAGGGCTTTTGGGGTTCCTCTAATTTGGCAATCGCGCCCTCGATTCGGCCTTGCATCCCTCCAGCTCCCGAGACAATTGCTCGTTCTTCTCTACAAGGACCTGTACATAAATTGATCCTTAAACCTGTTGTTTCAACCGTTTCAAGTCTCAGGGGCTACTACTATACATACTTATCAAAATTTCTCACCCGTATGTATTTGGTATACTGGTTTGTCGCTTGGGCAAGCCCGCCCCGAGCAGCTTGGACGTATGCGTCCGGCGAATTGAAGGCATTAAACGCCTCTTCAGAAAAGATGTTGTTCCGAAGTACGGCCCGTCGGCGCCTGTGATTCATGGTGCTCTCTACTTCGGAATTCATGGCTGAGAGCATGTCCGCGCTCTCTGTTGGAGAGCTATGCGGTGCTGGCCCCTTGTCCGCCTCCGCCCCCGAAGCCGGTTCTACAACCCGGCTGGTGGAGGCGTGTTTGGTAGGGCCTCCGGATATAGTCTGGTTATTCCTCTTCCTGCCAGACACAAAGGGCGCTGTCATATTTTAAATTCTATAATTACAGGACAGGTTATTGCTTTACCTGCATGGCGGTGTGTCAACCCTCACCGCCTTCCTCTTGAGCCTGCCCGATCTAGACGCCCGTGGTTGACGAGTCCCTAGGGGCTCGGCCCCTCACTCCGGTCGTCGTTTCTGCAAATAGAACGACGCCTCAAAAGTAAATTATAACACCTGGGGGGAGTCCTCTTCGAAGGATAGGGTTTTCTAGTTCGGCTTACACACGAAGCAGGGAGCAGTCCAGGGTAGTCGGCCGTAATGGCCACTAGGGCGCCATCATCAGCTACTTTGATAGAATACCCGTTGACAAGCTCCATAGTGATATCCGGATCTACTTTAAGTCACGGATCTAGGGCCCTTCGAGGTCCTCACAGTTGAGGAGGGGCTGAAGATTCCTTCTACGGCCCTCCTTAGTTCCTGCCCAGAAGCATTGATGCAAGTAATCTTAGCAGAAGAACGCTAGAGTAAAGCAGGGAAAAAGAATGGCAACTTACCCACGATGGGGGGTTGTAAATGGAGAATCCATCCAGCGTTTTTTATGCGAAGGAATTCCTCCTCTTCCCTTTGTACAGATCGGACAATATCCTTGCGAGGCGGCAATGAGTCCGACCTTACGGCCGCAACGGGTGGCGTCGTCTTCCTTGTTGAAATGCCACATGGGCTTCCCCCGATATTGGAGCGGCTGCGCTCCCCGTCTTATGCATATCGCCATAACCTCAAATATCGTCAGTCCGGATTTGGCCAGTACCTTTATCCTATCCATCAGGAGGAATATTTCCCTTGTGTCCTCTTCTTGAGGACCTCGAGGGCGCCAGCTTAGGCGTGCCCTCGGCGGGGTGTTGCAGAACTTGCGGAGACCTGTCCGGACTAGATCCGGAAGGGGGACGTCGTTTATATAGAAGCACTCTGAAGGCCAGTTTTCTGGTGCCTTCTCAGGAGTGCCGAACAGGTATCCGGTCTCGGCAATGCGCCATACTTCGGCCCCGCCCACTTGACATAGGGACTCCCCCTGGGTGCGGGGGACGAGGCAGAGCAGCTTCCTCCATAATCCGAAGTGTGGTTCGCAGCCTAAAAACAGCTCACAAAGGGCAACATACCCCGCTATGTGCAGAATAGAGGCAGGGGTAAGATCATGTAACTGGAGGCCGTAGAACTCCAGGAGCCCGTGAAGAAATGGGGGGATAGGGAACCCGACGCCCCTCAACATATGAGGGATCAGACATATACGCTCCTCCGGAGATGGGTTAGGAGATCCCTCAGCTTGGTCTCCTCCGTCATAAGTGGCTATTCCAGCTCGGACGGGGACCATGATCGCCGGTGGGAGAAACCCTTGGGCTTGTAAATTTATCAAACGGCTATGAGGAACTAAACACTCTCCCCAATCCCCCGACTTGGAACGGGACGGGCAAGCAGAAGAGCTGCGACGGTCGGCCATGTTGGAATGGCTTTTCGCGGAGCGCTCTGTTGGATGCTGGCTCTGGGATGGAGAGTGAGGTTTGGATCTGAGAATCCCCGTCCCTTCAAATAGACGGTTCACCCGGAGGATCGAGTGTGGCAAATGCCAAAATACCTCGACTCCTCGCATTCGCTCGACACGCGGAGATGGTCATTACTGAGGCACCGAAGCCGAGGAGCACAACATTGATTGGAGGCCGAACACTATTCGTCGTGACAGGCACTTTGGAGTATTCGGAGAAGGAACCTGCCTTGCAATGCCGAAGACAATACTGCACGCCGGACTCATCATCATTGAAGCCTGGTTCGAGGCTCTTGAGGAGTCTGGATTAGGGGGTATCCGGACAGCCGGACTGTGTACAACGTTCGAACTATGGAAGCGTGAAGATACAAGACTCAATACTTCGGCCCGTGTCCGGAGGGGACTTTCCTTGGCGTGGACGGCAAGCTTGGCGATCCGGATATTATATTTCCTTCCTTGTAACCGACTCCATGTAAACCTAGCCCTCTCGGTGTCTATATAAACCGGAGAGGTTGGTCCTAGAAGGCCGATCACAATTACAATCATACCATCATAGGCTAGCTCTTAGGGTTCAGCCTCTATGATCTCATGGTAGATCTACTCTTGTACTACCCATATCATCAATATTAATCAAGCAGAAGTAGGGTTTTACCTCCATCGAGAGGGCCCAAACCTGGGTAAACATCTGTGTCCCTTGCTTCCTGTTACCATCAGCCTTGACGCACAGATCGGGACCCCCTACCCGAGATCCGCCGGTTTTGATACCGACAGTCGTCTCGCCAACTATTGCTTCTATAACTATCGCTACTGCATAGTGATAAAGTAAAGCAATTACATGGCGATTGCATTTTGTACAATAAAGAGACAACCATAAGGCTCCTGCCAGTTGCCGATAACTTTTACAAAACATGAGCATCTCATACAGTAACGTATATCACATCATGTCTTGACCATATCACATCACAACATGCCCTGCAAAAACAAGTTAGACGTCCTCTACTTTGTTGTTGCAAGTTTTACGTGGCTGCTACGGGCTTCTAGTAAGAACCGTTCTTACCTACGCATGAAAACCATAACAGTGATTTATCAAGTTTGTTATTTTATCCTTCAACAAGGACCGGTCGCAATCAAATTCGATTCAACTAAAGTTGGAGAAACAGACACCCGCCAGCCACCTTTGTGCAAAACTAGTTGCATGTGTCGGTGCAATTGGTCTCATCCACGTGGTCATGTAAGGTTGGTCTGGGCCGCTTCATCCAATAATACCGCCAAATCAAAATAAGACGTTGGTGGAAAGCAGTATGACGATCTCCGCCCACAACTCTTTGTGTTCTACTCGTGCATATCATATACGTATAGACCTGGCTCGGATACCATGGTTGGGAAACGTAGCATGCAATTTCAAAAAAATTCCAACGATCATGCAAGATCTATCTAGGAGATGCATAGCGACAGAGGGGGAGAGTGTGTCAACGTACCCTCATAGACCAAAAGCGGAAGCGTTAGTTTAACGCGGTTGATGTAGTCGAACGTCTTCGCGATCCAACCAATCAAGCACCGAATGTACGACACCTCCAAGTTCTGCACACGTTCAGCTTGATGACGTCCCTCGAACTCTTGATCCAACAGAGGGTCGAAGGAGAGTTTCGTCAGCACGACGGCGTGGTGATGGTGATGGTGATGTGATCTGCGCAGGGCTTCGCCGAAACACTACGACTCTATGACCGGAGGAGTAAACCGTGGAGGGGGGCACCTCACACGGCTAAGGGAACAATTGGTGTGTCTCCAAGGGGTACCCAGCCCACGTATATAAAGGAGGCAGAGGGAGGAGGCTGGCCCTAGGGGGCGCGCCAAGAGAGGGGAGTCCTACTATGACTCCTAGTCTTAGTAGGATTTGACCCCCCTTCTTATTCCTTCCCATGGAGGGGGAAAGAGGGAAGGGAGAGGTAACAGGAGAAAGAAAGGGGGGCGCGCCCCCTGCCCTAGTCAAATTTATACGCCCCATGGGAGGGGGGCGCGACCACCCCTTGTGGGCTGCCTCCCCTCTCCCCTATGGCCCATGTAGGCCTATTACTTCCCCGGAGGGTTCCGGTAACCCCTCGGTACTCCGAAAAATACTCGAACCACTCCGAAACCATTCTGGTGTCCGAATACCATCTTCCATTATATCAATCTTTACCTCTCGACCATTTAGAGACTCCTCGTCATGTCCGTGATCTCATCCGGGACTCTGAACAATCTTCGGTCACCAAAACACATAACTCATAATACAAATCGTCATCGAACGTTAAGCATGCGGACCCTACGGGTTCGAGAACTATGTAGACATGACCGAGACACATCTCCGGTCAATAACCAACAACGTAACCTGGATGCTCATATTGATTCCTACATATTCTACGAAGATCTTTAACGGTCAAACCGCAATGACAACATACGTTATTCACATTGTCATCGGTATGTTACTTGCCCAAGATTTGATCGTCGGTGTCCTCATACCTAGTTCAATCTCGTTACCAGCAAGTCTCTTACTCGTTCCATAATGCATTATCTCTTAACTAACTCATTAGTCACTTTGCTTGCAAGGCTTATCATGATGTGCATTACCGAGAGGGCCCAGAGATACCTCTCAGATACTCGGAATGACAAATCCTAATCTCGTTCTATGCCAACCCAACAAACACCTTTGGAGACACCTGTAGAGCATCTTTATAATCACTCAGTTACATTGTGACGTTTGATAGCACACAAGGTGTTCCTCCGGTATTCGGGAGTTGCATAATCTCATAGTCAAAGGAATATGTATAAATCATGAAGACAGCAATAGCAATAAAATTTAACGATCATTATGCTAAGCTAACAGACGGGTCTTGTCCATCACATCATTCTCCTAATGATGTGATCCCATTCATCAAATGACAGCACATGTCTATGGTCAAGAAACTTAGCCATCCTTGATTAACGAGCTAGTCTAATAGAGGCTTACTAGGGACACTGTGTTTTTGTCTATTTATCCAGACATGTATCAAGTTTCCGGTTAATACAATTCTAGCATGAATAATAAACATTTGTCATGATAAAAGGAAATATAAAATAACAACTTTATTATTGCCTCTAGGGCATATTTCCTTTAGCAGCTCCTTGGAGGTGGAGGATGGGGCGGCTGATCCGGCGGGACGACGAGACCGACGAGGGATCCTCATCTGGTGCGGTGGATGAGGGGCGGCGAGCTGTTGCGGTGGACGACATCGTCGGGAAGAGTCTCTGGCTGGGCGGCCGCCGGGAGGCCGACGGAGGAGCGTGGGGTTTCACGGGTTTTGGCAGCCTCGGTATACGCACCACGTCCATGGACGCATGCATGCAACTACATCCTTTTTACACTAAAAATAGTGTTTTCTCCCCCGGACAGCTGGGACCAACCAGCTACATCTTCGCATGCAAGGAAGTGCGTCCTTATTACGGGCAAAAAAATGATTCTTCCCCCTGACAGCTGGGACCCACCAGCTATATCTTCGCACACAAGGAAGTGCATCCTTATCCTCCCTGATAGCTGGGACCCACCCGGTAGAAGCGTATGTAGCATTGTCTTTGTACATACCGGTCGATCGGTCTGTCTACCACGATGAACCGTGGCCGAGTAAGGAGCTATAGCATTTCAGGTAGTCCAGTCAAAACCGTGTACACGTATGTACAGCCAGATGCCAAAAAATATGGCCACATACGTACATACGGGCGGGGTGTTGAATGCCTACTCACGCATACATACGGCCAGGGCTTGTGTACATGGAGAGTCAGCGGCGATGTCCTGTTCATCGGTAGCCAACCGGCTGGGTTGGAACGGAATGCATCATGTTCATCGGGAGCCAACCGGCTTGGACGGAACATCCGATCGAAACGAGGCCCGGCGTACCGCAGAACGGAGGAAACGACCTTGTGTTCGACCACCTACGGTCGAAATGGGATCTTGTTCACCGGGAGGGGTGTGGCGTACCGCAAAACGGAGGAAATGGAATTCTCTTGGACCTCCTACGGTCGAAACGGGGTCCTGTTGATCGGGAGGGGTGTGGTGTACCGCAAAACGGAGGAAACGTACTTGTGTTGGAGCGCTATGGTCGAAACGAGGGTCCTGTTCATTGGGAGGGGTGTGGCGTACCGCAAAACGGGACTCCATTGGCTACTGTTCATCTCCACCATCGACCTCCTCAGCCTCCACGGGCTACTGTTCATCCACCGTCGACCTCCTCCAGCCTCCACCCGCGACTGTTCATCCACGGGCTCCTGTTCATCCAGCCTCCACCGCTCCTCCACCGGCTACTATTCCACCAGCCCTCTCCATGCGGTCCTGTTCAACCACCCCTCCATGGTCTACTGTTCATCCAGCCCTCCACCGGCTACTGTTCAACCAATCCTCCACGGTGTCTTCCTGTTCATCTAGCCCACCAAGGGGCTATGTTCATCCACCCCCAACCGGCTCGATCGATCGGGTTCCTGTACATCCAGCGGCAATAGTCTCTACTACCACGGGGTCCTGTTCATCCAAACCCCCACCGGGAACTGTTCATCCAACCCCCCAACAATGCTCACTATTCATCAAGAGGCAGCAGGTTCGACCGGCTTCAGTTAGCAGCAGTTGTGAAGGAATTGCTCGATCGGGTTCAGTTAATAGCCAGATCGATCGATCACTGGGGTTTAGTAACGCGTATCCTGCAATGCAATCGCTCGGGTTTAGTAGGTGAATGCCTCGCTCGGGTTCAGTTAGAGCACAACACCTCGCACACACACGTGTACGTGCACGAGAGAAGCACGCTTCGCTCGGCCCCCACCCACCCACCGTAACCGGGAACTCCCAGATATTTTCCTCGCCCTCGCTTCTACCACAGTTTTTTCCGTCATGGACGGCCCAAAGAATGTCATGTAGCTGCGTCTCCGGACCCCCAGGACGAAAAGCCCATTTTTTGTCATGATTTTTAGTCATAGAAGTAGGAGCCCACCACATCTATGATGATACCAGGTTTTGTCACAATTATCGTCATAGAAGTGTCATAAGCATGACAGAAAACAAATTCGTTCGGCCCAAAGTGTCACGGATGTGTCTTTTTTCTGTAGTGGGGTCCTTAGAATCCCACTTTCCTGAGACCTGCTGAGCCACCAAGTCTGAGTCATCAAAACATCTAAACCGGCCCAAGTTCATCTCCTTGGCCATTCGAAGCCCATGTAGAAAAGCCTCATACTCAGCTGCATTGTTAGTACAAGAGAACATGAGCCTTAAGACATAACAAACCTTATCACCTCTTGGGGATTCCAAAACAACTCTAGCCCCCGAGCCTTCCAAGTGTCTGGACCCCTCAAAGTGTATAGTCCAATATGTGTTATCCGACTTCTCCTCAGGTGCTTGCATCTATGTCCAATCATTAATGAAATCCACCAAAGCTTGTGACTTGATAGCCGTTCGAGGCACATACTTAAGATGATGTGGCCAAAGCTCAATTGCCCATTTGGCAACCCGGCCAGTAGCCTCTCTGTTTTGTATGATGTCTCCCAAAGGGGCTGAACTGACTACTGTAATTGGGTGTCCAAGAAAATAATGCTTCAACTTGCGACTCGCCATGAACACGCCAAACACAAGCATCTGCCAATGTAGATATCGCTGCTTAGATTTTGTTAATACTACACTGACATAATAAACTGGCCGCTGAACTGAGAGGTAACATGAAAGAGAGACAAATAGGATGTCTCGGCGAGAGATGCCCTTGAGTGTGTCCATGAAAGGGGGAAGGGGATATAGGCATAAGGAGAAATAGTCTATGCGGTGTGTGTGTGTTGGTATGTGTGGGTGTGGGAAGATAACGAGGCCTAGGGGTAGGGGTGTGTCACCGCGTGAGGTCTGGTGGGCCGAGGTGAGGCCCCTGGGTAGGTTCCGTCCCACGCCACATTGGTCGGCCCATGACGCATTTCGCGGATACCCATGGAGGACTAGTCGTACAAGACAAACATACTTGGGCTGTGAAAGACTTTGTGTCCACTGACATAGCCTTCTAGGATTTGTAACCCTAGGTCCTATGTATGTACAAGCCCGGGCCTAGTTCTTCGATAGTATACACAAAATCCCTTGGTATCCATGTAGTGTACTTTATACACACCATACTCACAAATATACAAGATCGGGAGTACGATATTTCCTGGATCGCAACAAGGGCCCGAACTAAGGTAACCCCTTGTCTCTGATATTACCATTCATCCAACCTAACTGTAAGGGGCATCCTACTACTGGAATCATATTCGTCAAGTAGGAAGAGAGGTGGAGACAATGCGTGTGAGATAGGCCTAAAGATAATGTGCGTGCGGTAGACACGTAGGCAAGTCTATGTATAGAGAAAGGGTCGATGGGGATTGTGCGTGCGTATGTGTGTGAGAGGAAGGGAGCTTGTGACAAAGGTTAGTGAAAACAGTCGTAAATGGTTGTGCGAGAGAGAGGGAGGGTGATATAGAGAGCATGTGTGCAAGAAAGGCACCTCGGGAGAGAGTGTGTGAGCATGTGTGAGAGACCCTCAATGGATATACACCGTCGGCGCGCATGTGTGAGAGAGAAAGTTAGCATGTGTGTGGGGAGGGGCCTATGGAGAGTGAATCGACACGTAAAAGGATGATCTACACATTGATCAAAAATATAAATTGTATCCAAATATTTGGATGGGATCATGATATTTGCAATTCGCGTAAGGAACATTCATTGATCCATCAAACATCCATATTCTATCAAATTTGATCATGTTTATGTTACTATTCGACATAATTGATCCCTAGAGTTAGTATTTTTAAGTCCAAACAATACACCGCTTTAGCAATTCAAATATAAACCAGAGTATAGTTTATGTTGTGTGTGTAAAGCACATTATACATACAAAAGATACATAGTAAACATTCTAAATAGCTAGATAGGAGCTAGCATACATTTGAACTCAACTTAAGGTGGTTTAAAATATTCGAACTCAACATGAAGTCAATTCAATTATTTGAATTCGAGATTATGGCATTTGTAAATAATACCTAAATTAAGGGGGCATCAACCTTTGCTCTGCTTTTGTACATAATGGAATATGTAGTCATGTAAAAAATAGATTCAAATTTGCCTCCTCCATTCCAAAACAATCGTAGTTATAGGATTTTTAGAAGTCAAAATTTCAAAAAGAAGCACATAATTTGATGAGGTTTTCAAACATACAATGTCAAATTTAACATTGTCTATTTAGGTTAATCCTAAAAGGTCAAGAGTATTCTAAACATGAATGCTTCTGTTTCAAAGTTTTGAACAAAGTGCGAAAAGTGCCTCTCTCGCCCAAAACCGTGTGAGAGCATTGTTTGGTAGAAGGAAATAACTATTTCTAACTCTGACCTGTGAAATCTACCGGCCCGACTTCCAAAGGTCTAAACAGGGGTAAATTTGTAACTTCATCTAGACGCCACACAACCGCCTCCGAAAAACATTCATACATTGTGGCCGCCTAAACACACATGCACTCGGCCAAAATTGCTCCCGCCCATGATGACCCACAAGTATAGGGGATCAATTGTAGCACTTTTAGATAAGTAAGAGTGTCAAACCTAACGAGGAGCAGAAGGAAATGACATGTCGTTTTCAGCAAGGTATTGTCTGCAAGTACTGAAATTGTAAGTAGCAGAGTAGTTTGATAGCAAGATAATTTGTAACGAGTAAGTAACGATAGTAGTAACAAAAGTGCAGCAAGGTAGCACAATCCTTTTGAGGCAAAGAACAGGCCAAAACGGTCTCTTATGATAAGCAAATCATTCTTGAGGGTACACGGGAATTTCATCTAGTCACTTTCACCATGTTGGTTCGATTTGTGTTCGCTACTTTGATAATTTGATATGTGGGTGGACCGGTGCTTAGGTGCTGTTCTTACTTGAACAAACCTCCTACTTATGATTAACCCTCCCGCAAGCATCCACAACTATGAGAAAAGTATTAAGAATAAATTCTAACCATAGCATTAAACTTTTGGATCCAATCGGCCCCTTACGGAATAGCGCATAAACTGGGGTTTAAGCTTCTGTCACTCTCGCAACCCATCATCTAATTGCTACACCACAATGCATTCCCTTAGGCCCAAATGTGGTGAAGTGTCATATAGTCAACATTCACATGAAACCACTAAGGAAATCACAACATACATACTATCAAAATATAGAACACATATCAAGTTCACATGATTACTTGCAACATGATTTCTCCTGTGACCTCAAGAACAAAAGTAACTATTCACAAATGATAATCATCATCAAGATCAGAGGGGTATTAAATAGCATATGGGATCTGAACATATAATCTTCCACCAAATAAACCATATAGTAATCAACTACAAGATGTAATCAACACTACTAGTCACCCACAAGCACCAATCTATAGTTTCGGTAACAAGATTGAACACAAGAGATGAACTAGGGTTTGAGATGAGATGGTGCTGTTGAAGATGTTGATGGATATTTCCCTCCCCAAGATGGGAGAGTTGTTGGCGATGATGATGACGAGGATTTCCCCCTTCGGGAGGGAAGTTCCCCCGGCTGAATCGCTCCGCCGAAGAGCAAAAGTGCTCCTGCCCAAGTTCCGGCTCGGGACGGCAGCGCTCTATCCCGAAAGTCCTCTCCTTATTTTTTCTAGGTCAAAATGACCTATATACTAGAAGATGGGCACCGAAGGTGGGCCTAGGTGAGTACAACCCACCAGGGCGCGCCTGGGCTGCCTGGCGCGCCCAGGTGGGTTGTGCCCACCTGGTGGGCCCCTCTGGTAGTAATTTGCTCCAATATTCTTCAAATATTCCATAAAAATGCTCCGTGAAGTTTCAGCTTGTTTGGAGTTGTGCAGAATAGGTAGCCTGACGTAGCTTTCCTGTGTCCAGATTTCTAGCTACCGAATTCTCCCTCTTTGAGTGTACCTTGCATATTATGAGAGAAAAGGCATTAGAATTAATCCAAAAAGCATTATTATGCATAAAAACATCGTATATAACAGTAGAAAAACATGATGCAAAATGGACGTATCAACTCCCCCAAGCTTAGACCTCGCTTGTCCTCAAGCGAAAACCAAAATCGAAAAACATGTCCACATGCTTTGAGAGAGAGGTGTCGATAAAAACAAAATACGGACATTGAAGCATCATGCAGATTATTCTAACAGCAATAAATTTAAACATAAGACTTTTATCATAGAGGTTTTATCATAAACTTCTCATGAATAAGTAATAGTTCATCACACAATCGAAGTATAAAGCATAAACTCTATTAGAAACCAAAGAACTATGTTCTCAGTCAACTTTGCAACTACAGTTCATTATCTTTTCAGGAAGGGTCACGTATCGGAGCCTTTAGGCAAGTCCACATACTCAACCATCATATAGTCTTCTATGATTGCTAACACTCACCGCATACACATGAGCAAAACATTTCAACCGGACACATAGAAATGTAGGGGCTTATAGTTTTGCCTCCCAACGTATTCACCTCAAGGGTGATGTCAACAATAATAACTCATGCCACCCATATTCAACTAGACATATGTGCCTAGATCTTTCCTCACCACATGATGCTTGCCAAAGGAGAAAATAAAAAGGAATAGAGAGAAAACTTTGACTCTTTGCATAAAAGTAAATACATAAAAGTAAAAGATAGGCCCTTTGCAGAGGGAAGCAGAGGTTTCCATGTGCTTATTTGTTTGTATGCTCAACCCATTAATGCAAAGAACGTCATGTTGCATTGCCCCTTGTGATTTTACCTTTATTATGCAATCTGTCGCTTTTATTCTTCACCATCACAAGTTCGTGCAACACTCAATTTCTCACACTAAATGATCTCACACATTTAGAAGCAATTTTTATTGCCTTTTTGCACCATTGACAAATTACTTGAGGGATCTTTCTCAACTCTAGGTAGGTATGGTGGACTCTTGAAAATAAGATTTGGGTTTAAGGGTTTTTGGATGCACAAGTTACTTAGTGCTGAATTTCTAGCTAGCAAAGATAGGGGGCAAGCACCACATGTTGAAGGATCTATGACAATATAACTTCTATGTGAATATGAACAAACATAAATCATTAAGTTGTCTTCCTTGTCCAACGTCAACAATTTTGGCATATAATATTTTGATGGGGGCTCACAATCACAAAAGATTTCTAGGATAGTATATTTATATGTGAATCTTCTCTTCCCTTATTAATTCTTTCATGAGTTGCATCATTGACCAATGCTATGTTTGTCAATCTCCAATAAAATTTTCTACTTATACTTTTCGTTATGTGGTGCCATCACCTACCATAAGATTAGCATATGATCTTTTTCTTTTATTTCCTTTATTTTTATTTTCATCATTTCTTTTTATTGCAGCATGAAAGTAAAGAAAGCAAAAACTCAAACTAAGCTTTAATATATATCTTGCACACGATTACAAGGATAGATCACTAAGCAAGCTCTTGGAAAGAAAGGATCGAAATAAACTTTTATTCATCTAAAGCAAAATATCGAACTACAATAGTAAAAGCAAAAAGATAGTGGGGATGATACAATACCGGGGCACCTCCCCCAAGCTTGGCGGAAGCCAAGGGGAGTGCCCATACCCGATACTCAATTATCTTTTGGTAATGACGAAGAAGGTGGTGGTGAGGTAGAGATTTTGTCCTTCTTCCTTAACTTACGCTTGAGGGTGGAATTTTCCTCCTTCAATTCACCCACCTTTGCTCAAGCTCTAGTACCTTTTTGCATAGATCTTGTTTAATTTCCTGCAAAAGAAGGAAGGGTAAACTGAACCTTAGGCCTCTTTGGTTTCTTTGGGAGGCTTGACTTCTTGAATTCCACATGCATGTCCCTGTGTTGAGGTAATGGAGGTTCGTCCTCCTCTGAGCTCGTCTCCTCCTTCTCCCTAGGGTAATAGTCTTCCTCCTCCTCCATGGTCTAGCCTTAGTGCTCCACATCTCCATAGGACTTGGGGTTTGCGATGAAATCAACAACATAGCTCTCACCCTCAGAGTCTTGGGACGACATATTTTCAGATCTAACAGGGAAACAACAAGAAAAGAGAATAGAAGATTTCTCCGTGATACGGTGGTCACTATGTTCGGGGAGTATATAAATATTTTTTATATCTTGGGGGACAAGCAAACTATGGAAAAACGGAGTCTGGAAGGTGCCCTAGATGGGCACAACCCACCTGGGCGCGCCTGGCTTGCACGCCCTGGTGTCTTATGCCCACCAGGGTACTCTTCCTGGAAGTTTCTTATTTTGCTAATTTTATAAATATTCCAAAACGGACAAAAAATATTTTTGTGGATTTTTCGGAGTCCGTTTACTTACCGTATCACGTACCTCCTTATCTTCACGATTCTGGAGTGTTCCGGAAGGACTCTTTTATGTGTTCTTCCGGTGTTAAAGTTCGGATGATATTACTTTAATGGGCGTACCTGAGATATAATGTTTTATTCGTTGCCTATTAACAACCTTCGGGTTAGTACCTTCAGCATTATTTATTTAGATAGCTCTGCACCGATAAACCTCCTCGATGACATAGGGCCTTCCCATTTAGAGAGGAGTTTTCACAAAGAACACGAAACGAGAGTTGTACAAAAGAACATATTCTCCAACTTTGAACTCACGCTTTTGGATTCTTTTATCATGCCATTTTTTACCTTTTTCTTTAAATAACTTGGCATTTTCATAAGCTTGGGTTCTCCATTCATCTAAAGAGCTAATATCAAATAACCTATTTTCACCGGCAGGTTTGAAATCATAGTTGATTTCTTTGATTGCCCAATATGCTTTATGTTCTAACTCAAGAGGCAAATGAAAAGCTTTTCCATAAACCATTTTATAAGGAGACATACCCATAGGATTTTTATAAGCTGTTCTGTATGCCCAAAGTGCATCATCTAAGTTCTTAGACCAATTCTTTCGGGACCTATTAACAGTCTTTTGCAAAATTAACTTTGTTTCTCTACTGCTAAGTTCAACTTGAACACTAGACTGAGGATGATAGGGTGATGCAATTCTATGGTTAACATCATACTTGGCAAGCAATTTACGGAAAGCACCATGAATAAAGTGTGAACCACCATCAGTCATTAAATATCTAGGGACTCCAAACCTTGGGAAAATAACTTCCTTAAGCATTTTAATAGTGGTTTTGTGATCAACACTACTGGTTGGAATAGCTTCTACCCATTTAGTAACATAATCAACAGTAACCAAAATATGCGTATACCCATTAGAGAAAGGAAAAGGTCCCATATAATCAAATCCCCAAACATCAAATGGTTCAACAACAAGTGAATAATTCATAGGCATTTCTTGATGCTTACCGATATTACCTATTCTTTGGCATTCATCACAAGATACGACGAACTTACGGGCATCCTTAAAGATAGCAGGCCAATAAAATCCAGATTGCAATACGTTGTGAGCAGTTATATCTCCAGCATGATGCCCTCCATAAGCTTCGGAGTGACATTTCCATAGGATTTGTCCCTATTCATGCTCAGGTACACAACGTCTAATAATACCAGCTACTCCTTGTTTATAAAGATGTGGGTCATCCCAAAAGTAGTGTCTTAAATCATAGAAGATTTTTTTCTTTTGTTGGTATGTAAAGCTAGGTGGTAAATATTTAGCAACAATGTAATAGCATAATCAGCATACCAAGGAGTATTATTCGAAACATTTATTGTAGCTAATTGCTCATCAGGAAAACTATCATCAATAGGTAGTGGGTCATCAAGCACATTTTCAAGCCTAGACAAGTTATCACCACGGGTTCTCGGCTCCTTTCCTATCAGTGATATGTAAATCAAATTCTTGTAGCAAGTGAACGCGTCGAATAAGTCTAGGTTTAGCATCTTTCTTTTCCATAAGATATTTAATAGCAGCATCAGTGTGAACAATCACTTTTCAATCAACAATATAAGATCTAAATTTATCACAAGCAAACACCACTGCTAAAAATTCTTTCTCAATAGTTGCGTAATTTCTTTGAGCATTGTCTAGAGTTTTACTAGCATAATGAATAACATTCAGTTTTTATCAACTCTTTGTCCTAGAACAACACCAACAACATAATCACTAGCATCACACATAATTTCAAAAGGCAAGTTCCAATCAGGTGGTTGAACAATAGGTGCAAAAATTAAGGCTTTCTTGAGTGTTTCAAAGGCTTCTAAACAATCATCATCAAAAACAACAGGAACATCCTTTGGCAAAAGATTTATAAGAGGCCTAGAAATTTTAGAGAAGTCTCAGCATGACCTAGGAAACTACGAATACCTTTGATATCTTTAGGACATGGCATTTTCTCAATTGCATCAACCTTAGCTTTGTCCACTTCAATACCTCTTTCAGAAATTTTATGACCCAAGACAATACCTTCATTAACCATAATGTGGCAATTCTCCCAATTCAAGACAAGATTTGTTTGTTTACATCTCTGCAAAACTCGATCAAGATTGCTTAAACAATCATCAAAAGACTTCCCATAAACAGAAAAGTCATCCATGAAAACCTCTACAATCTTTTCACAGAAATCAGAGAATATCGCAGTCATACATCTTTGAATGGTAGCAGGTGCATTGCATAAACCAAAAGGCATACGTCTATAAGCATAGGTTCCAAAGGGACATGTAAAAGTTGTCTTTTCTTGATCAGGTTGTGAAGTAGGTATTTGTGAAAAACCTGAATATCCATCAAGGAAGCAAAAGTGTGTGTGCTTAGATAATCTTTCTAACATTTGATCAATAAAAGGCAGATGGTAATGATCTTTCCTAGTTGCTTTGTTTAATTTTCTAAAATCAATTACCATCCTGTAGCCTGTGACAATTCTTTGTGGAATAAGTTCATTCTTATCACAAGGAACAACAGTAATGCCTACTTTCTTAGGGACAAAATGAACATGACTTACCCATCTACTATCAGCTATCAGATTGATTATACCTGCTTCCAGAAGTTTTAAGATTTCCGTTCTTACCACTTCTTTCATTTTTGCATTTAACCGGTGTTGGTGATCAACAACGGGTTTAACATCAGGTTCCATATTAATCTTGTGCTGACATAGAGTGGGACTAATGCCCTTTAAATCATCAAGAGTATACCCAATAGCAGCTCAGTGCTTCCTTAGAACTTTCAATAATCTTTCTTCTTCATGTTCTGAAAGGTTAGTAGTAATAATAACAGGATATATCTTCTTTTCATCAAGATAAGCATATTTCAAGGTGTCTGGCAATTGTTTTAATTCAAACACAGGATCACCTTGAGGCGGAGGAGGACCTCCTAGAGTTTCAATAGGCAAATTATGTTTAAGCAAAGGATGTTGTTCAAAGAAAATCTTATCTATTTCATTTCTTTCATGCATATGTAAATCATTTTCATGGTCTAGCAAATATTGTTCTAAAGGATCAGTAGGAGGCACAACAATTGAAGCAAGACTAATTATTTCATCCTTACTAGGCAATTATTTTTCATGAAGCTTTCTACTAAACTTGGAAAAAATAAACTCATGAGACTCATCACCAAAGCTAACACTGACAATTTGTTTCTCACAATATATTTTAGCATTAACGGTGTTCAGGAAAGGTCTACCAAAGATAATGGGACAAAAGTCATCTTGTGGGGAACGAAGAACAAGAAAATCAGTAAGGTATCTTATTTTCTCACACAAGACTTCAACATCTCTAACAATCCCAAGTGGTGTGATGGTGTCTCTATTAGCAAGTTTAATAGTGGCATCTATTTCTTCTATCTCAGCGGGTGGTATGTCATCCATAATATCTTGATATAGGGTAAATGTCATAGCACTTACGCTAGCACCTATGTCACATAAACCACGATAATAGTGATCTCTTATTTTAACTGAGACAACATGCATGCCAACAACAGGTCTATGTTTATCCTCTTTATCAGGTTTGGCAATTCTAGTGGCTTCATTACAAAAGTAAATAACATGCCCATCTATATCTTCTTCCAAGAGATCTTTAACCATAGCAACGCTAGGTTCTACTCTGATTTTTTCATCTGGTTTAGGTGATCTAATATAACTTTTGTTAACCACAAATGAAACTTTAGCATGTTCCTTTATGCTAACAGGGAAAGGTGGTTTCTCAATATAAGCAGTAGGAACAACTGGATCAACATTATAAAGTATAGTTTCTTCTTTAGTTGTACTGATTCTTTAATTTCTTCTTTAATAGGTGGGTGCTATTTAAACCACTTCTCTTCAGGGAGATCAACATGAGTAGCAAATGATTCACAAAAGGAGGCTACTATCTCAGAGTCAAGTCCATATTTAGTGCTAAACTTTTGAAAAGCATCGATATTCATAAAAGATTTAACACAATCATACTTAAGCTTAATACCTGACTCTTTACCTTCGTCGAGTTCCCAATCTTCAGAGTTGCATTTAATTCTTTCCAAAAGATCCCACCTGAATTCAATAGTCTTCTTCATAAAAGAACCAGTACAAGAATTATCAATCATGGATTGATCATCACGAGAAAGTCGAGCATAAAAATTCTGGATAATAATTTCTCTTGAGAGCTCATGATTGGGGCATGAATATAACATTAACTTAAGCCTCCCCCAAGCTAGAGCGATACTTTATCCTTCTCGAGGAAAAAAATTATATATGTAATTCCGATCATGATGAACTAGATGCATCGGATAATTTTTTTGGTCGAACTCCAATTTCAATCGATTCCAATTTCAAGATCCAATATCATCGCATAGCCTATACCATGCCAATGCTTTTCCCTTCAAAGATAAAGGGAAAACCTTTTTAATAACTTCATCTCCGAGTAAACCTGCAAGCTTAAACAATCCACAAATTTGTTAAACATATATCAAGTGCATATGAGGATGTTCGGTTCCGTCTCCTATATAAGGATTAGCTAGCAGTTGTTCTATCATACCCGAAGGAATTTCATATTCAATATTTTCAGTAGGTGGAGTAGGTTGAGGGGTAGCTAATTGTGGTTCTGGACGAGGTGAAGATACCCAAAAAAACCCTCAAAGGATTGTTTTCCATAGTAACAAGTGACAATAAATTTCAGCACACTATATAAATGTTTCCTCACCAAATTCCACTTACCAAAGGCGCTTCACTCCCCGGCAACGGCACCAGGAAATAGCCTTGATGACCCACAAGTATAGGGGATCAATTGTAGCTCTTTTCGATAACTAAGAGTGTCGAGCCCAACGAGGAGCAGAAGGAAATGACAAGTGGTTTTTAGCTAGGTAATGTCTGCAAGTACTGAAATTGTAAGTAGTAGAGTAGTTTGATAGCAAGATAATTTATAATGAGCAAGTAACGATAGTAGTTACAAAAGTGCAGCAAGGTAGCCCAATCCTTTTGAGGCAAAGGATAGGCTAAAACGGTCTCTTATGATAAGCAAAGCGTTCTTGAGGGTACACGGGAATTTCATCTAGTCACTTTCACCATGTTGGTTTGGTTTATGTTCGCTACTTTGTAGCGACCATACCTCAAACAGTCTGATCTCTGTGCTCAGGTGTCATCCGTGGATCAGTAATGCTGACACCACACAGTACTTTGAAGGATTTATAACAAAGTAACAATCACACACTTATTACAACGAATGTCTCAAAAGAGAACTTAGCAAAATAAATATGGCTTAAGGCCATCTAATAACGATAACAGCGGAAGGCTTGGAAGATAGGCGAGTCCATCAACTCCAATGGCATCACTGAGTATAGAACCACGACCTAAAAGCACCATACTCGTCGTCTGAAAAGTACGCAACATGAAAAGTTGCAGCACGAAAACGGGTCAGCACATGAAATATGATGGCAATGTAACACATAGAGAGTAATGAAAAAAATAAGCCTATACTACATGCATATATGGCTGGTGGAAAGCTCTATGGTTACAGTTTTGCGAAAAGCCAATTTTTCCCTAATGCAAAGGAATAAATTTATTTAACTATCATGGTGGTTTTTAAACATTGATAATGGTTGACAACATCCTCAATCCCAATTAAGGTAATCATCATTAAAACCCAACAGTATTAATTAAAGTAACATGATGAGATTCACTTGATAATCCAAGTACTAGATACTCAAGATGTCCATAACCGGGGACCCAGCTAACCAGTTTATACACTCTGCAGAGGTTTGTGCACTTTTCCCACAAGACTCGATCTCCTCCGTTAGATTTCTCGCACTACATGGTGTTTGAGAAACGGATGACCGACACATAGTTTTTCAGAAGCGGTAGCACTTTACGAATGGGTAGACCGTACCAACCTACAACCCCTACATCAGCTAGTCTACCACTGTAAGAGTTCGCACGACTTAATCAACTATGCTAGAGCCCATAGTAGCATGTGGCTGCACACAGAAGTTTCTAGCATGAATAATCTTATGATCCCTTTGAGCCTGGGTGGTGGTCCATAAAAAAAACAAGCAAATCCTGTCTACCCAGGTGCCTAGATAGGCAAATCCTGGAATAGCCAGGTACCTCAATCCACCCAGATGTGTGTTTAAGTTGCCACCTTAGATAAACCATTAATTTACAATCTCACATCTGTCATGGATATTCACTCAAACCCAATCCACGTCTACGAGCATAGCATGGCATAATAAGCAAACGTAGAAGTAACTCCCAAGGGTTTGAATATAAATCAGGTAATAGGTACTACCTCAACTACTTCCCATCCAACAATTTAATTAGATCCTAATCATGCAATGTTTGAGGATTGATATAATGCATAAAAACTAGGTATGAAAAGTATATGATCAAAGTGTTACTTGCCTTGCTGATGATCCGCGAAACCTAGAGACTCGAAGTAACAGGCGGCGCAATCCAGGTATTCTATCGCAGACAAACAAACAAGCATACAATAAGTACTCATCTAATGCACATGTAAAACTCAAATAAGAGATCTAACCAGAAGGTTCAACTTAAGAACTCCGGTTTGCAAAAAGAATCAAATCAAACGAAGCAACGAAAGTCAAACGGCGAAAGAAAACAGCTTCGTTTTACTAATATGGACCTAAGTCAAATTTTACAGAATCAAAAACTTGTTTAAGTTGGTTATTCATAAAGAGGGTTTCGAGAAGAAACTCCAGGCGCTTGAATCGCCTGATTCTGATAAACGAGCGAAAAGTTTACTAAAACGAAAATCGGATCAGAAATAATCGCGGAAAATCCGAGAAAAAGAAAAACGACGAACAACTTAACAAACGAACGTTCGTTAACTGGGTCTAAACGACGAACACGTTCGCTAAAACGAACGAACGAGTGAACACTCGCTATTTAACCGAATCGGGAAATAAAAACCGATCTAAATAAAAAAACGGAAACAAAAAAACCGGCGAAATACGAACGGAAAAACCGAAGGGTTTTTCGAGAAAAACCGACGGCGTGGATTTCGAGGCACCTCGGGGGCGGCTCCGGGCGGCATCGGCGGCGGGCTGAAGCGGGCTTAGGGCTAGGGTTTGGGCGCTGGGCTGGCGGGCTGGCTCCCCGGCTTATAAAGCCTAGACGGGCGGAGTCCAGTCGGACACGGCCCGTTGGTCGGTTCGTGTTTTTTTTAAATAATTCCGCGCAGAAAATCAAACGAAAGAAATACTAAACAGACTCCAAAAATCCCGAAACAAATTTTCCCCGACTTCGAAATTCAAGCCGGACAAGACGAACATTTATTTGGGGCCTAAACGCAATTTTGAAAAACGCATATTTTTCCTAAATTCAAATAAAAAGGCGAAAAACTCCAAAATAAAATCTTATTTGATTTTATTATTAAATCCTCAATATTTCTTTATTTTGGGAAAGTCATTTTATTCCCTCTCTCGTATTTTTGAAATAGAAATAATTGATGATAAAATAATTAAAATCAAATGATCCTATTCTCAAAATTTGAGAAAACTCAAATATGAAAATAACGAAATCCCCAACTCTCTCCGTGGGTCCTTGAGTTGCGTAGAATTTCTAGGATCAAAACCCAAAGCAAATAAAATATGATATGCATTGATGATCTAATGTATAACATTCCAAATTGAAAATTTGGGATGTTACAAACCTACCCCCCTTAAGATGAATCTCGCCCTCGAGATTCGGGTTGGCTAGAAAATAGGTGAGGGTGGGCTTTAGGCAAATCTTCCTCTCGCTCCCAGGTGGCTTCATCCTCAGTGTGGTGGCTCCACTAAACTTTGCAAAACTTGATAACCTTGCTGCGGGTGACTCGGCTGGCATAATCCAGAATTTTGACTGGCTTCTCCTCATAGGTCAAATCATTACTAAACTGAATCGCTTCAAGGGGCACAGTATCTCTCAGTGGTATATCAGCCATCTCCGCATGACACTTCTTCAGCTGAGAAACGTGAAACACATCGTGAACACTTGAAAATCCCTCGGGCAGTTCCAACTTATACGCAAATTCTCCCATGCGCTCCAGAACTTTGTACGGTCCCACAAAACGTGGCGCTAACTTTCCCTTAACTCCAAAACGCTTAATTCCTCGAAGTGGAGATATCAAGATAAACTCGGTCTCCGACTTCGTAAAGCTGTCTCCTTGCGTTTGAATCCGCATAACTCTTCGCACTGGATCGGGCTACCTTGAGCCTATCGCGAATCAACTTCACTTTCCGTTCAGACTCCTTAATCAAATCCGGTCCAAACAACTGGCGGTCTCCAACTTCATCCCACAACAACGGGGTCCTGCACCTCCTTCTGTACAATGCTTCGAAAGGGGCCATCTTCAAGCTGGTTTGGTAACTGTTGTTATAAGAAAACTCCGCATATGGCAAGTTATCATCCCAACTTGATCCATAATCCAATGCACATGATCTCAACATACCCTCCAAAATCTGGTTGACCCTTTCGGTCTGTCCATCTGTCTGCGGATGGAAAGCTGTACTAAACTCTAGCTGGTTCCCAAAGTTTCGTGCAACTGCTTCCAAAACTTTGAGGTGAATAGGTTTCCTCTATCAGATACGATACTCCTCGGAACTCCATGCAAACATACAATTCTGGTCATGTATATCTTAGTCAATTTGGCCTTCTTTGTAGGTAGTCTTCACTGGAATGAAATGAGCTACCTTCGTCAAACGATCGACTACAACCCAGATCGAGTCATAGCCTGAACGAGTCCTGGGTAATCCCGTGATAAAATCCATGCCTAGTTTATCCCACTTCCATTCGGGTATCGGTAATGGCTGTAACATCCTGCTGGCTTCTGATGTTCTGCCTTCACTCTCTGACATACATCACAAACTACTACATACTCTGTAATATCCTTCTTCATTCCGGTCCACCAGAAAGTATCCTTCAAATCCAAATACATCTTGGTATTTCCTGGGTGAATCGAGTATGGTGAATCATGTGCTTCTTGCAAAATCAACTTCCTGATCTAAAGGTCATTGGGCACATAAACCCGGTCTTCAAACCATAGGGTGTCATGCTCATCCTCACGAAATCCCTTAGCTTTTCCCTTGGTCATTTTCTCTTTAATAGAGGCAACTTACTTATCTGTCTTTTGAGCTTCTCTGATTCTATCCATCAAAGTAGACTGAATCTCCAATGCTGCTACATAGCCTCTCAGAACTATTTCCAAACATAGCTCTCGGAATTCCTCGGCTAATTCCTTTGGTATTTCTCCCGTCATTAGTGTATTGACATGGCTCTTACGGCTCAATGCGTCAGCTACTACATTAACCTTTCCGAGATGGTAATGCAATCTCATATCATAATCCTTGATGAGCTCCAACCATCTCCTTTGTCTGAGGTTTAACTCCTTCTGCGTGAAAATGTACTTCAAACTCTTGTGATCCGTATACACCTCACAATGATTTCCAATGAGGAAATGTCTCCATGTTTTCAATGCATGCACTATGGCTGCTAACTCCAAATCATGCGTGGCATAATTCAATTCGTGAGGTTTAAGTTGTAGGGAAGCACACGAAACAACTCTTCCCTCCTGCATGAGCACTACTCCAAGTCCTCGACGTGAAGCGTCGCAATACACCTCATAATCTTTAGTCTGGTCTGGCAAAATCAAAACTGGTGAGGTAACCAAACGTTTCTTCAACTCCTGGAAACTAGCCTCACACTCTTCAGTCCATATAAACTTGGTATCCTTCTTCAACAACTCCGTCATAGGCTTTGCAATCTTGGAGAAATTCTCAATAAATCTCCGGTAGTATCCTGCCAGTCCAAGGAAACTCCGGATTTCTCCAACTGTTGTTGGTGCTTCCCAATAGGTCACAACGATAACCTTTGTGGGGTCAACCGCTATTCCTTCTCCGGATATAACGTGTCCGAGGAACCCTACTTCCTTCAACCAAAACTCACATTTGCTGAACTTGGCATATAACTGATGTTCTCTGAGCTTCTCGAGTACTAAACGCAAATGTTCCTTATGTTCCTCTTCATTCTTCGAGTAAACCAAAATATCATCAATGAACACCACGACGAACTTATCCAAAAACTCCATAAACACCTTGTTCATCATGTTCATAAAATAGGCAGGTGCGTTAGTCAGACCAAATGACATAACGGTATACTCATACAGCCCGTACCTGGTGGTAAAAGCCGTCTTAGGTATATCCTGCTCTCGAATCTTCAACTAATGGTATCCTGATCGCAAATCGATCTTGGAAAATACCTTAGCTCCTTGCAATTGGTCAAACAAGTCGTTGATCATCGAAGCGGGTACTTGTTCTTAATGGTCACTTCATTCAATCCTCGGTAATCAACAACCATTCTTAATGATCCATCCTTCTTCTCCACTAGAAGTACTGGTGATCCCCAAGGCGAAGAACTTGGGCGAATGAAACCTTTATCCAGTAACTCCTTAGTCTACTTCTTAATTTCTTCCAAATCTTGCGCGGGCATCCTATACGGTCTCTTAGATATCGGCCCAGTGCCTGGCAATAGCTCAATCAGAAAATCAATGTCTCTGTCCGGTGGCATGCCTGGCAACTCTTCTGGAAACACGTCCGGGTAATCCTTCACCACTGGTACTTCCTCCTGCACAACTCCTGATAAGGTATTTACATGTGCCTTCCTCGGCTCATGCCGTGATACATACCTAATCCTCCTTCCTTCTGGGGTAGTAAGCAAAATCGTCTTACTGGCGCAATCAATGTTCCCTCCGTACTTTGATAACCAATCCATGCCTAATATCACATCCAATCCTTGTGATTACAAAACTATTAGGTCCGAGGGAAATAAGTAGTTTCCAATCCTTAATGGCAGTCGATCGCACCATATACTTGCCATATATTCTGCTCCGGGTGAGGTTACTAACATGTGTGACCTAAGGGCTTGGGTTGGCAATTTATACTTATCCACAAATCCCCTTGATATGTATGAATGCGATGCACCAGTATCGAAAAGAACAAGCAGATAAATGTCTTAACCAAAAACTTACCTATTCTTGCATCCGGCCGAGCTTCAACCTCCTCCACGATAACGGGTTCACATCCCTGTTGAAAGGGTTCAGTTTCTTTCCCGAGCTTCCATTGCCATTTCCATTTTGGGCTTCAGGACATTCATTTGCATAATGCCCAGTCTTATTGCACTTAAAACAAGTGATTTGGCTCAGGTGTCTCTTGGCTGGGGTTGACGGGTTGGTGCGGTTTTGTCCATTGCTTCCTCCATTCGCGTTTCCATTCTTGGTGCCATTATGATTGTGTGAGCTACCTCCTCCATGGGTATGCTGAAATTGTCCTCCCGGCTTCGGGTAAAGCGTGAAGTCTGCTTGAGCTCTTAATTATGCTTCCCTTGTCCATACTTCCTCTTGCGGTTATCAATCTGCTGCTGCTTCCCTTCAATCTTAAGCGCACGATCTACCAACTCCTGGTAGTTGCTGAAAGTGGGTACCATTAACTGCATGCTCATCTCATCATTCAGTCCTTCTAGAAACTTTTCCTGCCTAGCTGCATCTATAGCAACGTCATCTGGGGCATAACGTGCTAACTTACTAAAATCATCCACATACTGGCCAACTGTTCGTCCTCCTTGGCGCAAGTTGCAAAACTCACGCTTCTTCATGGCCAAAGCTCCTGCTGAAACATGGGCAGTACGGAAAGCTTGCTGAAACTGATCCCATGTGACAGTGTCAACAGGATAAGTGGCTGTAAAATTTTCCCGCCATGCTGCTGCGGGTCCTTCAAGATGATGTGCAGCAAATTTCACCTTTTCCCCATCTGCACATCCTGCAGTGGCCAAATCCCTCCCTATCTTATGGAGCCAATCATCTGCAACAATCGGCTCGGTGCTACTGGAAAACACCGGCGGATTTAGCCTCAAGAAACGAGTCAGATGGTCAACAGGTGGTGGTGGTGGTGGGTTGTTGTTGTTGTTGTTGTTATTGTTGTTGTTGTTGTTGCCTTGGTTCTGTACCAATGTTTGAATCAAGGCATTCTGCTGCTGAATCAACTGAGTGATCTTCGGCGGGAAAACAAATCCGGGGTCGCGTCTCGGAGGCATCTGGGGTTGTAGAAAAGAAGAGAGAATAGAATAGAATGAGGTCTAGGGAGAAAACACTACCCATATGCACATGAGACAAAAGCACACAATATCACTCCAATCAATTCAAACAAGGGCATACAACGGTCTAACTATCGTTACAAAGTCTTTGGGACTAAAACTAATTTTAATGGGGAAAATTCTACTCTTGTTATGGTGGTCAACTAGAAAAACTGCTCGATGAAGATTCCATGATATCTGCTCCAGCTTCATCAACAAAGTCATCATCACTGTCGTCGGGATCCGAGTCGGTGTCGTTGATGATGATATAATTATCCAGGCAAGTGGATTCGTCATCTTCTCCTTTGGGTGCTGAACCTCCCATCAATACTCCAATCTTCTCCTTAAGGTCGCCGTTCTGTCTTACTAGAGCGACGATCTCTTCCATATAGTCTTCACGTGTAGCCTTGAGTTCTTCTTCTAGCTCCTTGATCTTGATCATAGCCTTCTGTAGATCCTCCATTCCTGCGCACATCTGGTTCTCCTAGCGTCGGATGTGCTGGTTTAATTCCTGGATATAAGCTGCGATTGATCTATCCCTCCTGGTGCTGATCATCTCCCATTGCTCATCTCAGCACCCACAAATCTGGTAGATAGTATTCTTGAGATCATTGTGGTAAACTTCTCCAATTCGGCCCATGGCGATGTGGGATGCCATGCTCTTTCCTAGGCTCCAAGTTGGTGCATCAAAGGAAAACTCTATGGGCTCCGTGACTGGTGCAAATGTCCTTGCTGGAATGTGAACTTGAATCTTCCAGCGCTCCTCTTGGAGTAAAGTGGCGTTGAAGGTCCGGTGAAGCTTGGTAATCCTATGTTCATGTATCTAGTGACTTCCTTCAAGTGGCATCCAAAGGGTGTAGCTTCATCCGGTTGTGTGAACTTGTTCCTTGCTTCCGTCATCCTAAAAGAATAGAAAAGATGAGGAGTCATAAATGAGAAGAAAGAGTAGTGATCTAGGGCTTTAGCTTAGTGGTCGTGTCCTACAGTCAGGTGCTCGATACCATCTTTGTAGCGACCAGGACCTCAAGCAGTCGATCTTCGTGCTCGGTGTCATCCTGGATCAAGAATGTCGACACCACACAGTACTTTGAAGGTTTTATAACAGAGTAGCAATCACACACTTATTACAATGAATATCTCAAAAGAGAACTTAGCAAAATAAATATGGCTTAAGGCCATCTAATAACGATAATAGCGGAAGGCTTTGAAGATAGGCGAGTCCATCAACTCCAACGGCATCACTGAGTATAGAACCACGACCTAAAAGCACCTTACTCGTCGTCTGAAAAGTCTGCAACATGAAAAGTTGTAGCTCGAAAACGGGTCAGCACATGGAATATGCTGGCAATGTAACACATAGAGAGTAATGAAAAAAAAGCCTATACTACATGCATATATGGCTGGTGGAAAGCTCTATGGTTACAGTTTTGCGAAAAGCCAATTTTTCCCTAATGCAAAGGAATAAATTTATTTAACTATCATGGTGGTTGTTAAACATTGAGAATGGTTGACAGCATCCTCAATCCCAATTAAGGTAATCATCATTAAAACCCAACAGTATTAATTAAAGTAACATGATGAGATTCACTTGATAATCCAAGTACTAGATACTCAAGATGTCCATAACAGGGGACCCGGCTAACCATGATTAGTTTATACACTCTGCAGAGGTTTGTGCACTTTTCCCACAAGACTCGATCCCCTCCGTTTTATTCTCGCACTACATGGTGTTTGAGAAACGGATGACCGAGACATAGTCTTTCAGAAGCGCTAGCACCTTACGAATGGGTAGACCGTACCAACCTACAACCCCTACATCAGCTAGTCTACCACTGTAAGAGTTCACACGACTTAATCATATGCTAGAGCCCATAGTAGCATGTGGCTGCACACGGAAGTTTCTAGCATGAATAATCTTATGATCCCTTTGAGCCTGGGTGGCGGTCCATAAAAAAACAGGCAAATCCTGTCTACCCAGGTGCCTAGATAGGTAAATCCTGGAATAGCCAGGTACCTCAATCCACCCAGATGTGTGTTTAAGTTGCCACCTTAGATAAACCATTAATTTACAATCTCACATCTGTCATGGATATTCACTCAATCCCAATCCACGTCTACGAGCATAGCATGGCATAATAAGCAAACATAGAAGTAACTCCCAAGGGTTTGAATATAAATTAGGTAATAGGTACTACCTCAACTACTTCCCATCCCACAATTTAATTAGATCCTAATCATGCAATGTTTGAGGATTGATCTAATGCATAAAAACTGGGTATGAAAAATATATGATCAAAGTGTTACTTGGTCGATGATCCATGAAACCTAGAGACTCAAGTAACGGTGAGCACTCCGGGTATTCTATCGCAGACAAACAAACAAGCATACAATAAGTACTCATGTAATGCACAGGTAAAACTCAAATAAGAGATCGAACTAGAAGGTTCAACTTAAGAACTCCAGTTTGCAAAAAGAATCAAATCAAACGAAGCAACGAAAGTCAAACGGCGAAAGAAAACAACTTCGTTTTACTAATCTGGACCTAAGTCAAATTTTACAAAAGAAAAAACTTGTTTAAGTTGGTTATTCGGAAAGAGGGTTTCGAGAAAAACTCCAGGCGCTTGAATCGCCTGATTCCGATAAACGAGCGAAAAGTTATACTAAAATGAAAATCGGATCAGAAATCGGGATCAGAAATAATCGCGGAAAATCCGAGAAAAAGAAAAACGACGAATACCTTTTAACGAACTAACGTTCGTTAAGCTAATCTAAGCAACGAACACGTTCGTTAAAAATAACGAGCAATGAACGCTCACTATTTAACCGAACCGGAAATAAAACCGATCTAAATAAGCGGAAACAAAAACCGACGAAATCAAAAAAACCGAACGGTTTTTCGAGAAAACAGACGGCGCAGATTTCGAGGCACCTCGGACTGGCGGGTCAAGCAAGTGGCGAAGCGGGGCTGGCATGGGCTGGCTCCCCGGCTTATAAAGCCTAGACGGGCGGAGTCCCGGTCGGACACGGCCGTAGGTCGATTCGCGTTTTTAAATAATTCCGTCAGAAAATCAAACGAAAGAAATACTAAGCGGACTCCAAAAATCACAAACAAATTTTCCACGACTTCTAAAATCAAGCGAGACAAGATGAACATTTATTTGGGGCCTAAATGCAATTTTGAAAACGCATATTTTTCCTAAATTCAAATAAAAAGGCGAAAAACTCCAAAATAAAATCTTATTTGATTTTATTATTAAATCCTCAATATTTCTTTATTTTGGGAAAGTCATTTTATTCCCTCTCTCATATTTTTGTAATCGAAATAATTGATGATAAAATAATTAAAATCAAATGATCCTATTCTCAAAATTTGAGAAAACTCAAATATGAAAATAACGAAATCCCCAACTCGCCGTGGGTCCTTGAGTTGCGTAGAATTTCTAGGATCAAAACCCAAAGAAAATAAAATATGATATGCATTGATGATCTAATGTATAACATTCCAAATTGAAAATTTGGGATGTTACATACTTTGATAATTTGGTATGTGGTTGGACCGGTGCTTAGGTGTTGTTCTTACTTGAACAAACCTCCTACTTATGATTAACCCTCCCGCAAGCATCCACAACTATGAGAAAAGTATTAAGAATAAATTCTAACCATAGCATTACACTTTTGGATCCAATCGGTCCCTTACGGAATAGTGCATAAACTGGGTTTTAAGCTTCTGTCACTCCCGCAACACATCATCTAATTGCTACACCATAATGCATTCCCTTAGGACCATATGTGGTGATGTGTCATGTAGTCGACGTTCACATGACACCACTAAGGAAATCACAACATACATACTATCAAAATATCAAACACATATGAAGTTCACATGAATACTTGCAACATGATTTCTCCCATGACCTGAAGAACAAAAGTAACTACTCACAAATGATAATCAGGCTCAAGATCAGAGGGGTATTAAATAGCATATTTGATATGAACATATAATCTTCCATGAAATAAACCATATAGTAATCAACTACAAGATGTAATGAACACTACTAGTCACCCACAAGCACCAATCTATAGTTCCGGTAACAAGATTGAACACAAGAGATGAACTAGGGTTTGAGATGAGATGGTGCTGTTGAAGATATTGATGGAGATTGCCCTCCCCAAGATGGGAGAGTTGTTGGTGATGATGACGACGACTATTTCCCCCTCCGGGAGGGAAGTTCCCCTGGCCGAATCGCTCCGTCGGAGGGAAAAAAGTGCTCCTGCCCAAGTTCTGCCTCAAGACAGTGGCGCTCTGCCCCGAAAGTCCTCTCCTTATTTTTTCTAGGTAAAAAATGACCTATATACCAGAAGATGGGCACCGGAGGTGGTCCTGGGTGAGCGCAACCCACCAGGGCGCGCCCAGGTGTGTTGTGCCCACCTGATGGGTCCCCTCTGGTAGTTATTTGCTCAAATATTCTTCAAATATTCCATAAAAGTTCTTCGTGAAGTTTCAGCTTGTTTGGAGTTGTGTAGAATAGGTGACCCGACGTATATTTTCCAGGTTCAGATTTCCAGCTACCGGAATTCTCCCTCTTTGAGTGTACCTTGCATATTGTGAGAGAAAAGGCATACTCCAAAAAGCATTATTATGCATAAAAACATCATAAATAACAGTAGGAAAACATGGTGCAAAATGGACATATCAGCCCACTATTTGTGACACCTAGGATTTCCGTCCTAGCCCCGACCAACAGTGTGTTCAAAATTTAAGAGGGGGGCAAAGATTGTACTTTCTCAAAATTTCAAACAAGCGCATCTCAGATCGAAACATGGTTCCCCCTTAGTCCCCTCATTCATACTCTGTGGGCACCAAAACTCCCTCTCCACTAGCCGTGAAACCCCAGTGTGCTCGGTCTGCCACCCCATCGCGCCGATCAATTGCCGCTCGCCTCCATCACGCCAGAGCCGATACCCCGACGTCATCATCCACCGCAACCACAACCTCAACGCCCTCGACGGCTAGCAGTGGAAGCTGAGGCTGAGCTGTCTCTAGGACGCCAACATGCGCCATACCTGAGCCAGTTTAACAATGCTGTCATGCACCTCACCACTTTTGTTCCAACATCACCACCGTCCACCGCACCGGAGTTGTTCCCTCTACGCCGTTGTTCGCCGCCTCGGATCTTCTTCCCCTTCACCAACAGATGACCACTTCAACACAGTCAACAACTTGGCCATTGGTTCGTCCAAGGATCTACCGTTCTCCACAACACTGGTTCCCCTAGTAAAACTAAGAAGATCAGCGCGAAATATGGATGACATAGCACTGGCAGCCGGAACTGGTACTCCTCTTCCCTTATCGTGCAAATCTTATGTGTCTTCTCGCACGGTATTCATCTCATAGAAGGTATATATTAGATGTTCCTAGTAACTCGTGATGCACAAGGTTTCTCCTCATATACTATTTCATCTTAACTAGAGGTCCGTCACCCAACTATATTTCAATTCCTAGTCAGTTGATTCCCAATTACAGGAAGCACCACCTATCGTTGACTTAACACGGCAGATGCCCTAGCAAAAGGACTTAGGTGTGGAGCCATCACAACCAGGTTTGCTTGAATGGGTTAAACAGGACAAATGACACAGAGAGTTTACCCAGGTTCGGCCCCTCTCAACAAGGTAAAAGCCTACTCCTACTTTAGGTTGTATTGCTTGGGTTTCGATTACCAGGGAGCGAATATGCTTGATCTAGTTCTCGATGAGTCGTTTCTTGAGCTAACCCACCGCCAGGTCACCCCTTTATATACACAGGCCGATGCCAGCGGCTTACAGAGTCTCGGCCGGCTCACACAACGTGACTGTCTTGGTGTCTAACTAAGCTTGCCTTACAATACAAATTAAACATATGGCGGTTCACCTCTTTGGGCCTCAAGTCGCCTCTGGGTCTTCGGCCTTTAATAGGCTTGCTTCATGATCCACCATCTTCATCTTTAAGTCGGTAGTGCTATGACCCGGCCCCTCCTGGCTAGGTCATACCCAGTAGTTATATCCCCAACATTAGGCCCCATGTTGATTTGAACTTGTTCACATCAATCTTTCGTATTTGCCTTAACAAAATCTTCCATCGTCAGTTCTTTATCAATTTATTGTAACCCGCCATGACGCCACATCTCAAAATTATGTTAACCCGCCATGACGTCATCTTGCATTAACTTCACATGAAGATTAGAACATCTCAACATATCTTTGTTTTTAATGGACCTCCCGAAAATCGAGGCGTCCGTGCAGCCACATAATCATTTTTTTGGCCTCCTCGATTCCCGCGCATGCCATTTATCCATCTCCTTATAAATACGGATAGGGGGGCCTGTTTTCACTTCTACCCCCCGCCTCTACCTCTTCCTCTCCTTCCTCGCAACGGTCGATGCCTCCGGAGCTCCATCGCCCCCGTCGACTGCATCAACCTTGGCCGCTGCATCAACCTGACCTCGACTAGAATATGACGACGCCCCTCTGCTGTTCACCAGCACCTTCAGGTCATTGCTTTGACTCATATTAGATCTGTGTTAGGGTTTCTATGTTCGTCGAAGTTCTTCGTTGTTCTTCCGCTTCTTCTCTTAGATTGCATAATCAGATCTGAACTTGGTGTCAAAGTTGTGCAGTTGTAGTTTTAGCGTTCATTTTCAATAGCAGAAGACATCCCCTCTGTAAAAGATCTCATCTAAGTACACAAGCTCTGCTGCTTCCGCCACCTTAGGTTTAGAATTTATTTTATTTTCTGAACTACTATAGATCCAAAATTATAGTGCCAACCTGTGAAATATGTTGGTCCATTACTTAGAAAATCCTCACTTATATAGATCTGAAGTGTAGCAACTGTTCGGGCGGCTTAACTGATAAACCGTAACCCGCATATATCATTAGTCCCCTTTTAAGCCGCCAATATATGTATCCGCATAACTCAGTGTTATCTTCCAGCTTAACACGCTGGCTCTTGTCAGGACCCCGATTCCAAGCACATCGATCTAGCCGGTAACACTTCATATCACTTTGCGGCCTCACGCACGGTATTCCCATGGGTGTCGCCTTACCATGGCCCGGGACCGTTTGCGCATTTTCGCTCACGTATATGATAATGTCGCTAGCATCCATATGACGGAGAACCCGGACCGACATGGCTAGTCGTGAACCCAAAGCGGCACTAAGCCATGGGGACAGGCATACATGAATCACATCAAGCATGTCGATTGACGTGTGAATCCGGGCTGTATGGGCTATGAGGACTCAGGGAACCCGGTATGTAGCGAGCTAAGCGGGGACTCGGATGTCACCGCGTGACATTTCCCGAAGGGACGGAACCACGAACGAAGTGAAACACATGCCGCCGATCAAGTGTCCAGAGCAGTAGTGCTGGGCTAGCAGGACTCCGGTGAACCGGGCAGTAGTGGACTACTATCGCTCAAGAAGCACTAGACTACATTTCCCCATATGAGAGGCTGCCAAGGATAAACAACTAGATTGTCGGATCCCACACATACCAAGCATTTCAAACATACACACAATATGCTCGATATGTGTAAATACAACATGGCATCACAACATAACTGAACTGCCATAGTTCACACGAATGGATCCCCCCTTCCTCCTCCCTCTCCTCCTCCTCCCCCTCCTCCCCTCCTCGCCCTAGGCGTCCCGCTCCCCGCTCTATCCCGCTGGCCGGTGCCCGGCCGGCCGCCACTCCGCGTGCCGGTGCTCTCCCTCCCCTCTCCCCTATCTCCCCGGGTGGGGCTCTCCCCTCCTTCTTCTCCGCTACGGTGCTTGGGTCTCGCTTTTGGGCCCTTGCGTCCGATGAGGAGGAGTCATGATCGTCGGCCTCCTCCCCTGGTCCCGTGCCTGTCTTTGAGCGATGGTGTCTTCGCCGCTCCTTGCCTCCATAAGTTCGCCCCGTGGCCGGGGCGGCCGGTGGCTGCGTCTTCGTCGGCCGATGGCTGGATCCGGATCTCATGGCGGTGGCGTAAGTCCGTAAGTTTGCTGTTGCGTCTCCTGATCCCGGTGTCTTGGGCAGTGCGCCTGATGGGGAGCTTGGAGGCCTCCCATCTTCCTCTCCGGCTTCCTCTGCGGCGGCCTCGTCGCCGGCGGTGCCGACGGCGGGGCCGTTGGTGGCATCGTGTAACCTAAACCTAGATCTCGATTTCTCTACGGTGGCCATCGGGCCGCGGGTCGCTTCCTCGTGTGGGCTTGCTGGGCCTTGCGGTTTGGCGTTGCCCAGTGGGCCTACCTCTCCTCCCCTTCTCTCGTCATGGTGGTCGACTTTCCCCTCTTGTCTCGTCTGGCGGTCAGACCACCGGCCGGGTTCTGCTCCTCAACCTCTTGCGGCCCATTTGGAGAGTCAGGCCCAGGTGGGCACGGCTCGGACGGGATATTTATGGATCCCCCACGGCTCTTCCCCCCCCCCTGCTAGGGTTTCCGGCTTCCTGTTCCGATCTGCGCCGTCACCGTCTCCCCATTCATCGCCTCATTAGATCTTCCCCACCTCCACCCCTCCTCCTTCCTTTTGCTGCGGTGCTTTCCATGGACAAGTCGCGGGGCTCTTCCTGCGAGGCGCTCTCGGGCAGCAAGCGGCGCCTTGAGGACTCCCCTGCCTCCGCGGTGGATCTGGAGCTCGAGGCTTCGCTCCGCTCCAAGTTGGAGGCGGAGCAGGCGGCGCACGAGCAGGTGGCTCCTGACCGCGAGGCCTGGGCTTCGGGTCCGGAGTGGTTGCAGCAATCGGAGAGGGATGGTGTGCCTGGATCCGGCCCGCAGGGCTCTGTAGCTGGCCCTTCTCTCTCTCCGCTGCTGGATCCGTGGGAGGCGGCGGTGGCCTCTGGCGGTGGAGTTTCCTCGTCTTCTGCCTCCCTTCCAGCTCCGGGTGTGGGGCGTGGCTCGTCTGCTCTGTCGCGTCTTCCGCCTCCTCCTCCTCCTCGCTCCATTGGGGTTGGTGCTGGTTCTCGTCCGCCGCCTCGGTCCTTGGCAGGGGCAGCGCGTCGGCCCGCCAGTCCGGCCTCTGGGGCTCCCCTTTTCCGGGGATGGGGATGGGATCCCGCCTCCTCCTCCGTCGCTTCCATAATCTCGCCTGTCCTCTGCCTCCAATAGCAACCCCTCGGCGCTCACCTTCGCTTGCCACAGGCACTGGCCATTTCGATCTCATTGCACCAACCCCCCTTTTTTCCTGGTTTGTCGCTCTGATGGTCACCTCACGGCCAACTGCATGGCTAGGCAGAAACCTCCCGCGGTCCTCCAGTTCGGCTCTGGCCTCTCTGGTTGCGCCTTTTTCGCCTTCGACGGTGATCTGCCTGTCCGGGAGGTGGCTCCTGCTTTGTCTAATGCTGCAATTGTCTCGGTCAAGGACCAAAAGATTTCGCCCCAAACTCTTCTAGAAGGGCTCCGCATTTGGGATGAGGCTGGATGGGACTGGCAAGTTATGTAGATGTCTGAATATGAGTTCTGTGTGGTGTTTCCCTCCAAAGAATGTTTGCGGATGATTGCCTCATGCACTAGTTTCACCTTGCCCCTCAATCAATTGGTGGTTTCTGTCAAAGCGACTTCTTGCAATGGTACGACAGTTGGTCCTCTATCCCAAGTTTGGGTTCTGATTGATGATTTGTCTGCCGGTCTCCGTCTTTGCTTTTCTCATGTCCTTTGGGGTGTTGATTGGGAAGCCCATTGAGGTGGATGAGGAATCTCTGAACAAGGTTGGCCCTACTAGGATGAAGGTTTGGTGTGTGGATCTGAGCGGGTGCATGGCTCAATTGATATCTTTCCCTCTCCCAATGGTATTAGGCTTCGGGTGCGGGTGGAGGGGGCGGCCGCTTTTCAGGCCCCACCTCCCCCTCCTCCTCCTTCTAACCCTTCGGACAAGCATGATAAGGAGGGAGACGGATCTTTGGGTGGCCCTAATCAGAGTTTTGGGTCTAACCTCCGCTTCACCCAATCTGAATGGGATGGTCTGGCAGATTCTGAACGTGAGCTGTTTCAATCCCAAGCTCCTTCGTGTTGCTCCTCGTGATGACTCGGTGATCCCGCTGCTCCATTGCTTTGGTGCTGATTTGTCGAAGTTCCATGACTTTCTGCTACCCCGTTTACAGTGCTTGCTCCAATCTTCTGTCCGCCCGCTCTCCCCACTCGTTCGGGAATTGAAGATCTCCCTGTCTCCCCGGCTCGTGATGTGGTGGAATCCCAGTCCTTCCGGAAGAAGAAATCCTCAGTGCGCAAATTCTCGGCTAAGAGCCGGAACTCGTCGGGCTCGAAGCAATCCATGACGGGGGTTTGTCGGCGTCTTGATCAAGATTTGGGATCTATGTCCCTTCGGGTCCCCATGGTGGCTCTCCTGCTGCTTGATGCTTTGCTATTCGATCTCCGGTGTCCACGGCTCGCATAAAGGAAGGCGGGTGGCGGTCTGGTGGCTCTATCTGGAGCCCGGGTTTGAGAAGCGGGCTGCGGCGAAGGATCTCCCTCCCCCAGGTACTTCTCCTGTCCCCTCTGTTGTTGCTTCTCCGGTTCGGTTGGTTCTACCTTCTCTTTCCGATGACCACCTTTTAAATATCATGTCGGATGTGGGTGTGGTGGTTGATTCTTCTGTTGGTTCTCCTAGTTTGCTACTTGCTATTATTCAGGCTAACGAGATGGCTCAGGCAGCCATTGCTAAAGCCAAAGAGGTCGTTGCCTCTCGGGTAGGGGATGCTAGTTGTGATCCGGGTGTGGACACGGGCGCTGGTAGTGGCCAGCCCCAATCCAACTTATCTAAGAGGGGCACTAATAAGCGAGCTAAATCCTACATGGCCCCTTGCAGGTCGAGTCTCCGAATCAAGAATCTTTCTTATAAATGAGGGCGTTATTCGGAATATTAGGGGTTCGGTGCTAGGGCGCCGTGACCAACTTAAAGAGTTGGTTCGTTCTAATTCTATTGACTTTGTGGGGCTGGTTGAAACCTTCAAGGATTCCTTCTCCCTAATGATTTCTCTGCTATTGTGGGCATGGACAGATTTAATTGGCAAGTTTTACACCTTGGGTCACTCTGGTGGGATCTTGATTGGCTCCAATAAAGATATTTTTGATTTTGTTGCTTTTGATCATGGGATCTTTTGGGCGGTGTTGTTCTATCTCATAAAGCTATGAATATTCTCCGTGAGTTTATCGTTGTTTATGGGCCTGCGGACCATTCTTTGTCGGCTTTATTCCTTAATGAACTTTCGATGAAGATCGATTCTTGTAACTTACCGATGGTTATCGGGGGAGACTTTAATCTTCTGCGGTGCCCTAATGACAAGAGTAATTATAACTTCTCCTGGCCTCTAGCTAATGCCTTTAACGACTTCATTAGTGCCAATGCTATTCGTGAGCTTCCCCATGGGGAGCCCGCTATACATGGTCCAATCATCAGGCTAATCCTATTAGATCAGTGCTTGATAGAGTCTTCCTTTGTCCCAGGTGGGATTCCTTGTTCCCTAGGGCTTCTCTTAACGCCAAATGCATTATCGGTTACGATCATACCCCTTAATTCTTGTGACGATTCCATTAGCCTTAGGCCTCGGCTGAATTTCAATTCGATGCCTCATGGATGTCTGTGGATGGCTTTGTTGATATGGTTGCAGCGAAGATTTCCCTTTCTCTCTCCTCCAATGCTCGCTCTTTTGGGCCTCTGGATGATTGGCACTCGTGCTCCTATACCCTGCGTAAATTCCTCAGAGGTTGGTCTCGGAATCATGCGGCGGAGGATCGTCGTACAGAATCTTTCCTCGAGGACCAGATTTTGTCGCTGGATCGCGCGGCCGATTCTACTGGGCTTTCTGATGATGGTTGGGCGGTTCGTTATAATCTTGAGGCCGCTTTAATGCAGTTGCACCACCAGGCTGAGATTTATTGGCGTTAGCGGGGTACTCTAAACTAGACTCTAAAAGGTGACTCCCCTACATCGTATTTCTTTGCGATCGCGAATGGTAGGCGTAGGCGTTGTAGTATCAATAGCCTGTTGATTAATGGTGTGCGATCTTCGGAGTAGCCTGCTATTATGGCTTATGTGGTGGACTATTTCTCTTCGTTGTTGGGGGGCTAAACCTCAATTGGGCTTCTCTATCTCTCCTTCCCTTTGGAATTTAGGTCTTAAAATCTCACCCGAGGAGAATGCCTCCTTGATGATTCCTCTTTCTGATCAGTAAATTTGGGATGTTGTTACACTGCCAATCCCAATCTTTATACAGGCAGACGGCTTCTCCAATCCTTTTTTTAGGAAATTTTTTCCCCAGTTGAAAAAGCAGGTTTGTAATTTTATACAGGGTTTTTTTCTTGGTACTGTCGATATCTCCCGCCTGAACTACGCAGTGATATCCCTGATCCCCAAGGTTAAGGGTGCTGATGTTATTTCCCAATTTCGGCCTATTGCTTTGATTAACAACTTTGCCAAATTCCCGGCTAAAGGCTTTGCGAATCGTTTGTCGCCGGTTGCTCATAGAGTTATTAGTCCTTATCAATCTGTTTTCATCAAAGGGCGTTTCATCCTCGATGGTATGCTATCCCTTCATGAGATTGCTCAAGATCTTCACGCTCGGAGAGCTAAAGAGATTATCCTTAAGTTAGATTTTGAGAAAGCTTATGACTCGGTTAGCTGGCCCTTCCTCAAGCAGGTCCTTCTTGCTAAAGGTTTCGACGGTGCTTTTGTTCATCGTATCATGTAGCTGGTCTCGGGTGGCCATACTGCCGTTTCGGTTAATGGTTTCGTTAGCAATTTCTTCGCAAATGGTAGGGGCCTTCGCCAAGGATCCTGCTTCCCTGTTCTTTTTAATTTTGTGGCGATGCCTTCTCGTGCATGCTCTCGGGGTGGCCGTTGTGGGCACATTGCTCCTTTGGTCTCCCATTAACTTAGGAGGGTGTTTCCCACTTGCAATATGCGGATGATACTATTATCTTGGTGGAGTTGGATGGCCTTTGCATTGCTAACCTGAAATTCATCCTGCTTTGTGTTTCAAGCTGTTTGGTCTTAAGATTAATTTCGCTAAAAGTGAGGTCCTGGTGACGGGTGTGGATGGGGCGGAAGCGTTGCGGGTTGCTAGGCTTCTTAAGCATTCTTTGGGTTCCTTTCCCTTCAAGTATCTAGGCCTCCCTATTTCTCTGGCGTGCTCCATGCTAAAGATTTCGCTCCGTGATCGCTAAAGTGGGGAGCAGGTGCTCCCTTGGAGGGGTAGATACAATACCAATCTTGGCAAAGTTGCTCTAATTAACTCACCTTATCCTCTCTCCCTATGTTTCTTATGGGCTTTTATCTTCTTACGGATGGCGTGCATCTTTGGTTTCGACAAACATAGGGGAGCTTTCTATTGGAATTCGCGGATAACAAGCGGAAATATAGGCTGGTCAAGTGGCAACATATCGTAAGCCTAAAAACCTTGGGGGGTTAGGCATTATTAATACTCGGGTGATGAACATTTGTTTGCTTATCAAGTGGTGGTGGAAAATTTTGACTAGTGGGGCTGATTCGCTGTGGTTTTTGATTCTTAAAGCTAAATACTTCCCACACTCCAACCCGCTGTTTGCCACCGCCAGCGCTGGTCTCAATTTTGGAAATCCTTGTCAAAGTCGGACCGATCTTTACGGAACATGTTAAATTTAATGTTGCTAATGGGATGGCTGTTCGCTTTTGGTTGGATTTGGTGGTGCAGGGATGCCCCCTAATTGCGAGCTTTAGGTTCTGTTTTCTTATTGTCCTAATCCGAATATCTCCATCGCGAGGTGGCAGCTAATAAGCGGGATTTGGCTTTTCATCGGCCCTGTCTCCGAAGAGTTGGAAGATTGGCAAAGTCTTCGCCCTCTTCCCGTGCTCTCGAGTCGGCCGATTACGTGGTTTGGCCTCATTCGGCCTCGGTAGATTTTCGGTTAAGTCGCTTTATTCTAGACTTATCGGTGGTACTCCTTCGTCTGCATTCTCTTGCGTTTGGAAGTCCAAAGTCCCTTCTAAGATTAAAATTTTCCTTTGGCAAGCCTTTCATGGTCGCCTTCCTTGACCGAGATCAAAAAGCGCAATGGGCACGGTTGAGTTTTGTCATCTTTGTGGGGCCTTGGAGAACTCGATCACATCTTTTTCAATTGCGTCTTGGCCAAGTTGGTTTGGTGTTGTGTCGATCTTGGCTTGGTCTCTTGGAACCCTCCTCTTTTTCCCATATTCGAACCCTAGCCAAAGCTTTGGTTGGGTTCACCAAGAAAGGTGTTTGGGTGCATACAGGAGCCTTATGTTGGGCTCTTTGGACCATTAGGAACAAATTTACTATTGAGCAAATCTTCCCATCTAAGCCTCTTGACGTTCTTTTCAAATCATGTATATTATTGCAGCAGTGGAGATCATTGACTAAGGAGGTTGATCGGGATGCCCTGGACCTGCTCATCGTCAAAATTCGGGCTTCGGCATCTCTCATCTCCGGGAGGGATCCCGTCGTCTAATCCTGGTGGTGCTGTTTGCGGAGTTTAGGTCTCTCTCCTTTCCGGCCTGCACGCCATGTATGGCAGTTGCATGTATCCTTCCTTCTTTGGTTACTCTCAAACTTTTCGCTCCATGCACTCTGTGCGTTGTCTTGATAGCCGGTTTCGCTCCTGTTCGGTTTCCTGTGACGCTGCCATGTGGCTTTATTTATAAAGTCGGGCTCTGGCCTTTTGTAACATCCCAAATTTTCAATTTGGAATGTTATACATAGAGCATCATTGCATATCATATTTTTCATCGCATTTTCTTTGCATTTTGCTCGATCCTAGAAAATTCTACACAACTCAAGGACCCTCGGAGAGAGTTGGGGATTTTTGTTATTTTCATATTTGAGTTTTCTCAAATTTTGAAAATAGGATCGTTAATTTTAATTATTTTATCTTCAATAATTTCTATTACAAAAATATGCAAGAGGGAATAAAATGACTTTCCCAAAATAAAGAAATAATGAAGATTTAATAATAAAATCAAATAAGATTTTATTTTGGAGTTTTTCGCCTTTTTATTTGAATTTAAGAAAAATGCGTTTTTCAAAATTGCATCTAGGCCCCAAATAAATGTTCATCAAATCCGGCTTGATTTTAGAAACCGGGAAAATTTATTTCGGGATTTTGGAGTCCGTTTGATACTTCTTTTGATTTTTTTCTCTGGCGTAATGTTTTATTAAAAAACGAACCGCCTTACGGGCGTGCCAGCGGGACTCCGCTCGGTATGCTAATGTGACCACCCCGAGCCGCCAAGCCCACCCGAGCCCCAGACCCAGCCGCGCCGGAGTTCGCCACCGCCGAGCCAGGGAGCATGCATACGAGGTTCACCGCGCCTCGATTTCCGTGCCGATTATTTTTTTTTTAAAACCGAACGGTTTTCTTCTGGTTTTTTTCGGTTTTTTATTTTATTTTTTTTAATTTTTTTATTTTTCCGTTCGAATCTGTTCGTCGTATTTTTCTTTTTCTCGGATTTAATCCGCGATTTTTCTGATCGCGATTCCAGATCCGATTTTCGTTTTAGTATAACTTTTCGCTCGTTTATCGGAATCAGGCGATTCAAGCGCCTGGAGTTTCGTCTCGAAACCCTCTTTCCGAATAATCTACTTAAACAAGTTTTTGCATCTGTAAAATTTTACCTAGATCCAGATTAGTAAAACGAAGCTGTTTTCTTCCGCCGTTTGACTTTCGTTGCTTCGTTTGATTTGATTCTTTTTGCAAACCGGAGTTCTTAATTTGAACTATCTGGTTAGATCTATTTGAGTTTTACCTGTGCATTAGATGAGTACTTATTGTATGCTTGTTTGTTTATGCGATAGAATACCGGTCTTGCCGCTTGTTACTTCGAATCTCTAGGTTTCGCGGATCATCAGCAAGGCAAGTAACACTTTGATCATACTTTTCTCGTACCCAGTTTTTTTGCATTAGATCTATTCCTCAAACACATGCATGATTAGGATCTAATTAAATTGTGGGATGGGAAGTAGATGAGGTAGTACATATTACCTGTTTTATTATCAAACCTTTGGGAGTTACTTCTACGTTTGCTTATTATGCCATGCTATGCTAGTAGACGTGGATTGGGTGAGTGTATCCATGACAGATGTGAGATTGTTAATTAATGGGTTATTTAAGGTGGCAACTTAAACACACATACGGGTGGATTGAGGCACCTGGTTTCTATCAGGACTTGCATGTATTTCTTCGGACCGCCACCCAGGCTCAAAGGGATCATGAGATTATTCAAACTAGAAACTTCCGTGTGCAGCCACAAGCTATTATGGGCTCTGGCGTAGTTGATTAAGTTGTGCGAACTCTTACGGGTAGGCTAGTTGATGTAGGGGTTGTAGGTTGGTACGGTCTACCCACATGTAAGGTGCTAGCGCTTCTGAAAGACTATGTCTCGGTCATCCGTTTCTCAAACACCATGTAGTGCGAGAAACCAAACGGAGGCGATCGAGTCTTGTGGGGAAAAGTGCGCAAACCTCTGTAGAGTGTATAAACTAATCATGGTTAGCCATGTCCCCGGTTATGGACAATCTTGAGTACCTAGTACCTGGATATCATGTGCATCTCATCATGTTACTTCTAATTAATGTTGTTGGGTTTTAATTAGTACTTTTAATTGGGATTGAGAATGCTGTCAACCATTCTCAATGTTTCACAACCACCATGATAGTTAAATAAATTTATTCCTTTGCAGTAGGGAAAAATTGGCTTTATGCAAAACTGTAACCATAGAGCTTTCCACCAGCCATATATGCATGTAGTATAGGCTTATCATTCCATTATTCTCTATGTGTTACATTGCGGCATATTCCATGTCTTGACCCGTTTTCGGGCTGCAACGTTTCATGTTGCGAGACTTTTCGCATTTACAGTAAGGTGCTTAGGTCGTGGTTCTATACTCGATGATGCCGTTGGAGTTGATGGACTCGCTTATTCTTCCAAGCCTTCATTGTTATCGTATTAGATGGCCTTAAGCCATATTTATTTTATTAAGTTCTCTTTTGAGACATTCGATTGTAATAAGTGTGTGATTGCTACTCTGTTATAAATCCTTGAAATCTTGTGTGGTGTCGGCATTCTTGATCCATGGATGACACCGAGCACGAGACTTGATCCATTCGGTCGGGTCGCTACAGAGATGGTATCGAGCACACGACTGTAGGACACGACCATTAAGCTAAAGCCCTAGATCACTACTCTCTCTTCTCATTTCTGACTCCTCATCTTTTCTACTCTTTTAGGATGACAGAAGCGATGATCAAGTTCACCCAGCCGGATGAAGATACACCCTTCGGACGACACCTGAAGGAAGTCACTAAGTACCTTAACATTGGATTACCAAGTTTCACCGGGATCTACAATTCCACTTTACCTGAAGAGGAGCGCTGGAAGATTCAAGCTCAAGTTCCCGGAAGAACGTTTGCGCCAATCATGGAGCCCATAGAGTGTGTTTTCCATGCACCAACCTGGAGTCTGGGAAAGAGTATGGCAGCCCACATAACCATGGGACGCATTGGAGAAGTTTACATAGAGAAGACCTCAAGGATACTAGCTACCAGATTTGCGGACGCCGAGATGAACAATGGGAGATAGTTGGCACTAAGAAGGATCGATCCATTGCAGCTTTCATCCAGGAGTTAAACCAGCACATTCGACGTCGGAGAACCGGATGTCTTGCAGAGACATGATGGAGTTGAAGACAGCAAAAGCCAAGATTATCGAACTAGAAGGAGAGCTGGAGGCCACTCGCAAGGACTACATGGAGGATATTGTAGCTCTAGTGAGACAAAATGGCGATCTTAAGGAGAAGATTGAAGAACTCATGGGAAATTCAGCACCCGGAGGAGAAGATGAATATAGCACCTGTCCAGAGAACTATATCATCATCGACGACACCGATTCCGATCCTAGTGATGATGATTACGAAGATGAAGCTGGAGCAGATATCATGGAGTCTTCATCGGAGCAGTTTTTCTAGTTGACCACCATAACCGTAGTAGATTACCCCCATGTTATATTAGTTTTGGTTTCAGCACTTTGTAACGATAGATAGACCATTGTATGCCTTGTTTGAATTGATTTGAGTGATATTGCGTGATTTGTCTCATGTGCATATGGGTAGTGTTTCTCTCTAGACCTCATTCTATTCTAAATTCTCTTCTTTTCTTAAAACCCTCAGATGCCTCCGAGACGCGACCCTGAATTTGTTTTCCCGCCAGAGATCACCCAGTTGATTCAACAGCAGAATACCTTGATTCAAACATTGGTACAAAACCAAGGCAACAACAACAACAACAACAACCCACCGCCACCACCACCTGTTGACCATTTGACCCGTTTCTTAAGGCTGAATCCGCCGGTGTTTTCCAATAGCACCGAGCCGATTGTTGCAGATGATTGGCTCAAGTAAGATAGGGAGGAGTTGACCACCGCAGGATGTACAGATGGAGAAAGGGTGAAGTTTGCTGCACATCAGCTTGAAGGACCCGCAGCAGCTTGGTGGGAGAATTTTCTGACCACTTACCCGGTGAGACACCGCCACATGGGATCGGTTTGACAAGCTTTCCATCGCCCTTGTTTCAGCAGGAGCTATGGCCATGAAGAAGTGTGAGTTTTGCAACTTGCGCCAAGGAGGACAGGACAGTTGGCCAAGATGTAGATGATTTGATAAGCTAGCACGTTATGCCCCGGATAGCGTTGCTACTGGGACCTTGACTAAGCGAGGAGAAGTTTCTAGAAGGACTGAATGATGAGCTGAGCATGCAGTTGATGGTAGCCACTTTCAATAACTACCAGGAGTTGGTAGATGGTGCGCTTATGATTGAAGGAAAGCAGCAGTAGATTGAAAATCGCAAGAGGAAGTATGGACAGGGGAAGAATAACTCTGGAGCTCAGCAGAAACTTCGCTTTAACCCGAAGCCAGGAGGACAATTTCAGCATACCCATGGAGGAGGTAGCTCGCACAACCATAATGGCACCAAGAATGGGAACGGGAATGGAGGAAGCAATGGAGAGAACCGCACCAACCCGTCAACACCATCCAAGGTAGACCTGAGCCACATCACTTGCTTTAAGTGCCGCAAGACTGGGCATTATGCAAACGAGTGTCCAGAAGGCCAGAATGGAAATGGCAATGGAAGTTCAGGAAAGAAGCCGAATCCTTTCAATAAAGAACAAGTGAACCACATTACCGTGGAGGAGGTTGAAGCTCAGCCAGATGCAGTAATAGGTAAGTTTTTGGTTAAGTCATTTACTGCAGTTGTTCTTTTCGATACTGGTGCATCGCATTCGTACATATCAAGGGGATTTGTGGATAAGTACAAATTACCAACCCAAGCCCTTAGGTCACCCATGCTAGTAACCTCACGGGAGGCAGAATACATGGCTAGTATATGGTGTGATCGACCGCCATTAAGGATTGGACACTATGTTTTTCCTCGGACCTAATAGTTACGGAATCCCAAGGATTGGATGTGATATTAGGCATGGATTGGTTATCGAAGTATGGAGGAACATAGATTGCGCCAAGAAGTCAATTTTGCTTACCACTCCGAAGGGAGGAGAATCAAGTATGTATCACGGCATGAGCCGAGGAGAGCACATGTAAATTCCTTATCGAGGTATGCGGGAAGAAGTACCAGTGGTAAGGGATTACGGACGTGTTTCGGAAGAGTTGCCGAGCATGCCACCGGATAGAGACATTGAGTTTACGATTGAACTGCTGCTGACCTTTGGGCCGATATCTAAGAGACCGTATAGGATGCCAGCCCAAGATTTGGAGGAAATTAAGAAGCGATTAAGGAGTTCTTGGATAAAGGTTTTATTCGCCCAAGTTCTTCGCCTTGGGGATCACCAAGATTCTAGTGGAGAAGAAGGATGTATCTTTAAGAATGGTTGTTGATTATCGTGGATTGAATGAAGTGACCATTAAGAACAAATACCCATTGCCGATGATCAATGACTTGTTTGACCAGTTGCAAGGAGCTAAGGTGTTTTCAAAGATCGATTTGCGATTAGGGTACCATCAGTTAAAGATTCGAGAGCGAGATATACCTAAGACGGCCTTTACCACCAGGTACGGGCTGTATGAGTACACCGTTATGTCATTTGGTGCGACTAACGACTTTTGCCTATTTTATGAACATGATGAACAAAGTGTTTATGGAGTTTACGGATAAGTTAAATGCGTGGTGTTCATTGATGATATTTTGGTTTACTCGAAGAATGAAGAGGAACATAAGGAGCATGTGCGTTTGGTACTCGAGAAGCTCAGAGAACATCAGTTATATGCCAAGTTCAGCAAGTGTGAGTTTTGGTTGAAGGAAGTTGGATTTCTTGGACATGTTATATCCGGAGAAGGTATAGCAGTAGACCCCACTAAAGTTGTCACCGTAACAAACTGGGAAGCGCCAACAACAGTTGGAGAGATCCGGAGTTTCCTTGGACTAGCAGGATACTACCGGAGATTCATTGAGAATTTCTCAAGGATTGCGAAGCCTATGACAGAATTGTTGAAGAAGGAATACCAAGTTCATTTGGACCGAGGAGTTTGAAGCTAGTTTCCAAGAGTTGAAGAAACGTTTGGTTACCTCACCAGTGTTAATTCTGCCAGATCAGACCAAGGATTATGAGGTGTATTGCGACGCTTCACGTCGAGGACTTGGAGCAGTGCTTATGCAGGAGGGGAGAGTTGTTTTGTATGCTTCATGACAGCTTAAGCCTCATGAGTTAAATTATGCTACGCATGATTTGGAGTTAGCAGCCGTAGTGCATGCGTTGAAAACATGGAGACATTTCCTCATTGGAAATCATTGTGAGGTGTATACGGATCACAAGAGTTTGAAATACATCTTCACGCAGAAGGAGCTAAATCTCAGGTAAAGGAGATGGTTGGAACTCATCAAAGATTATGATATGAGATTGCATTATCACCCCGGAAAGGCTTACGTTGTAGCAGACGCGTTGAGCCGTAAGAGTCACGTCAACACATTAATGATGGGAGAAATACCAAAGGAGTTAGCCAAAGATCTTCGAGAGCTATGTTTGGAAATAGTTCCGAGAGGCTATGTAGCAGCATTGGAGGTTCAGTCAACCTTGATGGACAAGATCAGGGAAGCCTGTAAGATCGACAAAGAGATTGCCTCCATAAAGGAGAGAATGAGCGAAGGAAAGGCAAAGGGATTTCGTGAGGATGAGCACGATACCCTATGGTTCGAGGACCGTGTTTATGTGCCCAATGACCCTGAGATCAGGAAGTTGATTTTGCAAGTGGCACATGATTCACCATATTCGATTCACCATGGAAATACCAAGATGTATTTGGATTTGAAGAATACTTTCTGGTGGACCGGAATGAAGAAGGATATTGCGATGCGTAGCAGTTTGTGATGTATGTCGAGGGTGAAGGCGTAACATCGAAGCCAGCAGGATTGTTACAGCCATTGCCTATACTCGAATGGAAGTGGGATAAACTAGGTATGGATTTTATCACGGGATTGCACAGGACTCGTTCAGGCTATGACTCAATTTGGGTTATAGTTGGCCGTTTGACGAAGGTAGCTCATTTCATTCCAGTAAAGACTACCTACAGCAGTGCCAAATTGGCCAAGATATACATGACCAGGATTGTATGCTTGCATGGAGTTCCGAGGAGTATCGTATCAGATAGAGGAACCCAATTTACCTCAAAGTTCTGGAAGCAGTTGCATGAAACTTTAGGAACCAGACTGGAGTTTAGCACAGCTTTCCATCCACAGACAGATGGACAAACCGAGAGAGTCAACCAGATTTTGGAGGATATGCTTAGAGCTTGTGCTTTGGATTATGGATCAAGTTGGGATGACAATTTGCCGTATGCGGAGTTTTCTTATAACAACAGTTACCAAACCAGTTTGAAGATGGCCCCTTTCAAGCATTATGCGGAAGGAGGTGCAGGACCCGTTGATGTGGGATGAAGTTGGAGACCGCCAGTTGTTTGGACCAGATTTGATTAAGGAGTGCGAACAGAAAGTAAAGTTGATTCGCGATAGGCTCAAGGTAGCCCGATCGAGACGGAAGAGTTATCTTGATTCAAAACGCAAGGAGGCGAGAATACAAAATCGGAGGCGAGTTTATCTTGAGTATCGCCACTTCGAGGCGTTAAGCGTTTTGGAGTTAAGGGAAAGTTAGCACCTTGATTTGTAGGACCATATCGTGTTTTGGAACGTATGGGAGAAGTTGCGTATAAGTTGGAATTACCCGAGAGATTGTCAGGAGTTCATGATGTGTTTCACGTTTCACAGTTGAAGAAGTGTCACGCAGAGATGGCTGATATACCACTGAGAGATACTGTGCCACTGGAAGCGATTCAGTTGAATGATGATTTGACCTACAAGGAGAAACCGGTTAAGATTTTGGAGTATGCCAGCAGAGTCACTCGCAGCAAGGTCATTAAGTTTTGCAAAGTTCAGTGGAGGCACCACACAGAGGATGAAGCCACCTGGGAGCAAGAGGAAGATTTGCTTCAAGACCCCCCTCACCTATTTTCTAGCCAACCCGAATCTCGAGGGCGAGATTCATCTTAAGGGGGTAGGTTTGTAACATCCCAAATTTTCAATTTGGAATGTTATACATAGAGCATCATTGCATATCATATTTTTCATCGCATCTTCTTTGCATTTTGCTCAATCCTAGAAAATTCTACACAACTCAAGGACCCTCGGAGAGAGTTGGGGATTTTTGTTATTTTCATATTTGAGTTTTCTCAAATTTTGAAAATAGGATCGTTGATTTTAATTATTTTATCTTCAATAATTTCTATTACAAAAATATGCGAGAGGGAATAAAATGACTTTCCCAAAATAAAGAAATAATGAAGATTTAATAATAAAATCAAATAAGATTTTATTTTGGAGTTTTTCGCCTTTTTATTTTAATTTATTAAAAATGCGCGTTTTTCAAAATTGCATCTAGGCCCCAAATAAATGTTCATTAAATCCGGCTTGCTTTTAGAAACCGGGGAAAATTTATTTTGGAGTCCGTTTGATACATCTTTTGATTTTTTTCTACGCGTAATGTTTTATTAAAAAAAAAACGAACCGCCTTACCGGGCCGTACCTGAGCGGGACTCCGCTCGGCGCTTTAAATAGCTGACCACCCCGAGCCGCCAAGCCCACCGAGCCCAGCCCGGCCGCCGCATGCCGGAGTTCGGCCGACCAGCCGGGAGCCGCGCCTTACGAGGTTCGCGCCTCGATTTACATGCGGTTTTATTAAAAAACCAATCGGTTTTCTTCGGTTTTTTCCGGGTTTTTTTCTGTTTTTTTATTTTATTTTTTTTATTTTTTTTCTTTTTCCGTTCGAATCTGTTCGTCGTATTTTTCTTTTTCTCGGATTTAATCCGTGATTTTTCTGATCGCGATTCCAGATCTGATTTTGGTTTTAGTATAACTTTTCGCTCGTTTATCGGAATCAGGCGATTCAAGCGCCTGGAGTTTCGTCTCGAAACCCTCTTTCTGAATAATCTACTTAAACAAGTTTTTGCATTTGTAAAATTTGACCTAGATCCAGATTAGTAAAACGAAGCTGTTTTCTTCCGCCGTTTGACTTTCGTTGCTTCGTTTGATTTGATTCTTTTTGCAAACCGGAGTTCTTAATTTGAACTATCTGGTTAGATCTATTTGAGTTTTACCTATGCATTAGATGAGTACTTATTGTATGCTTGTTTGTTTGTCTGCGATAGAATACCCGGAGTGTGCCGCTTGTTACTTCGAATCTCTAGGTTTCGCGGATCATCAGCAAGGCAAGTAACACTTTGATCATACTTTTCTCATACCTAGTTTTTTTGCATTAGATCTATTCCTCAAACACTTGCATGATTAGGATCTAATTAAATTGTGGGATGGGAAGTAGATGAGGTAGTACCTATTACCTGTTTTATTATCAAACCTTTGGGAGTTACTTCTATGTTTGCTTATTATGCCATGCTATGCTAGTAGACGTGGATTGGGTGAGTGTATCCATGACAGATATGAGATTGTTAATTAATGGGTTATTTAAGGTGGCAACTTAAACACACATCTGGGTGGATTGAGGCACCTGGTTTCTATCAGGACTTGCCTGTATTTCTTTAGACCGCCACCCAGGCTCAAAGGGATCATGAGATTATTCAAACTAGAAACTTCCGTGTGCAGCCACAAGCCATTATGGGCTCTGGCGTAGTTGATTAAGTTTTGCGAACTCTTACGGGTAGGCTAGCTGATGTAGGGGTTGTAGGTTGGTACGGTCTACCCACATGTAAGGTGCTAGCGCTTCTGAAAGACTATGTCTCAGTCATTCGTTTCTCAAACACCATGTAGTGCGAGAAACCAAACGGAGGCCATCGAGTCTTGTGGGGAAAAGTGCGCAAACCTCTGCAGAGTGTATAACCTAATCATGGTTAGCCGTGTCCCCGGTTATGGACAATCTTGAGTATCTAGTACCTGGATATCATGTGAATCTCATCATGTTACTTCTAATTAATATTGTTGGGTTTTAATGAGTACTTTTAATTGGGATTGAGAATGTCAACCATTCTCAATGTTTCACAACCACCATGATAGTTAAATAAATTTATTCCTTTGTAGTAGGGAAAAATTGGCTTTATGAAAAATCGTAACCATAGAGCTTTCCACCAGCCATATATGCATGTAGTATAGGCTTATCATTCCATTATTCTCTATGTGTTACATTGCGGCATATTCCATGTCTTGACCCTTTTTTCGGGCTGCAACGTTTCATGTTGCGAGACTTTTCGAACGACGAGTAAGGTGCTTAGGTCGTGGTTCTATACTCAGTGATGCCGTTGGAGTTGATGGACTCGCTTATTCTTCCAAGCCTTCCGCTGTTATCGTATTAGATGGCCTTAAGCCATATTTATTTTATGAAGTTCTCTTTTGAGACATTAGATTGTAATAAGTGTGTGATTGCTACTCTGTTATAAATCCTTCAAAGTACTGTGTGGTGTCAGCATTACTGATCCAGGGATGACACTGAGCACAGAGACTCGATCCATTCGGGTCGGGTCGCTACACCTTTTCTCTAAAAATCACAACATAACTCGTATTTATTCATTAGGCTCCGAGGAGCGAGATATTACAAACATGGGTCTCATGACCCAACATACATAGCATACAAACAACAAGCACAAGCGGAAGCTTAACATGTCTGAGTACAGACATCTAAAAATGAAAAGGCCGAGAAGCCCGACTATCTACCAGATCTGCCGAGGGCACAAGATCGTAGCTGAGGTAACAAGCTAAACGTCAAGTCCACAGCGGAACTACTAGCGAGACCAAGTCTCTCTACAAAAAACATAAAATAGGCAAACGTGAGTACAAATGTACTCAAGAAGACTTACATCAGAACTAACTACATATGCATCATTATCAACAAAGGGGTGGTGGAGTATGACTGCTGCACGCCAGCTTTGACTCGGTGGCTATCCTACACTACGACTGCAAGTAACTCTTTTGAGGTGGCGCACACGAGTCCACATAGTCACCATATCAATACCCCACTATGGATCCGTTCCCGTCTCCCTCACGAGAACGCCATCCATAGCACTCACGCTTATCTTGCGCATGTTAGAGTATCCACTTTCACTTGTCTATGAACTGCACAGCAACCCGTAAGTCCTCCTCCACGGACACGGCTATTGAATAGATCATATTAACCTGCAGGGGTGTACTTCTTCACACACGCTCTCGCTACTTACCACCATGTACACGTCGTGTATCTCGGCAACCTTCAAGCGGAAGCTTTGGCGAGGAGTCGGCCACGACCTGACTAACCACATAAGTCTCTAGTCCAGGTTTATCGCCTATTCGGGTTCCATCCGCAAGGAGATCCGGCCGGGGTGTCACTCACGGCCCCAAACGATGTGAGCAGGGTTCCCGAGACACAAAACGGGCGCCCGGTACACCGTGCCATGGTGTATCTACCGCAACATAGCCCACCCCTAGGGTCAGCGCAACGCACGTCCCCCAACACATATCCTACAAACACCAGAAACTAGTTGCAACTCCTGGACAGAGATGAGGCGATTAATAAGCCGAGAGGGGTCGAGTTACCGGAACCCAATGTGTGGTAGTAACTGTTTCATGGATCACAAACACAGAACTTAGTTCCTGAGGACGGCTGCAATGAGACAACCCACAAAGTACTCCTACATGGCCTCTCACCACTACCTTTACCAAATCGTGTTCACACACTTAGCTCACACACAGTAGGACATGTTCACACACCTCTGATTCATCCTCGATGAATCATACACGACTCAACTCTAAGCGATGGCAGGCATGACAAACAAGCATGAATGAGTAGGCACAACAGGGCTCAAACAACTCCTACTCATGCTAGTGGGTTTCATCTATTTCTTTGTGGCAATGACAGGTCATGCGAGAGGATAAAGGGGTTCAGCTACCGCAGGATGTAACAGCTTGAAACGGGCGTTGTCCTAATGCAGTAAAAGAGAGCAGGAGCGAGAGTGGGATTGTATCGGAATGAACAAGGGTTTTTGCTTGCTGGCACTTCGAAGATAATATAGTTCTTCATCGGTGTCATCGAACTCATCATCTGTACGTAGTCTACTGAGAGGGGTGACAATTACATGCAACAGAGATGAAACACAATCAATGCAATGCAACAATATGATGCACGAACATGACATGGCAATATGATGTGATTTGGCCTAATGCAACTAGCAGCAGGTTAAATGAGGTTGGTTTGAATCTAAGATTCAAATTCAAACTCCACATGTGGTTATTTAAATGCCATTTAATTGATTTGACCTAAACAGTGAACAAAAGTTGTTCTAACATGCATGAAAATGCTACAGATGAATAGATTGGATTTTTCTGATCATTTTTCATATATAAATTATTTAATTTGGAGTTACGGTTGAATTACTATGATTTATTGAAGTTTAGGTCATTTTCTGGATTTTTCCTGGTTATTTTAAATCCAGAAAATATATTACTACGTCAGCCTGGCGTCAGTGTGACGTCAGCGGTCAACTGACCCAGTCCTGTTCAAACCTGACCAGTGGGGCCCACTTGTCAGTGGTTAGTTAACTAACTAAATTTAGCTAGAGTTAAGCTAATACTAATCCTAGTTTAGTTAGTGGCCTGGGGCCCACACGCTAGTGAGTCAGGGGAAAAGTCAAACCCTGGTCAAACGGGGTCAAACCCGCCAGACCCGGTCAACGGCTCATCGCCGGTGACGACAGAGATGGCGGAGGTCTTCAGAAATCGCCCACGGGCGATGGTTTTGGGCGTGGGGAGGCGCTACGAAGAGCTGCTGCACGCGCGCAGCTGATGGAGCAGCCGGCGGGAGCTGGGGTGGCCGGAGACGACGGCCACGAGCTCGGAAGCGGTGGCCGGAGCTCGGGCGTGCTCGGGTTTGGCGTTAGGCGCACGGCAGGTGGCAAGGAGGGTGCTACGGCCTCTGAGGGTGCCTTGAAGTGCGATGTGGCGCTTCGGTTTGGACGGAGGCGTACCAAAACGACGACGGCGACAATTCCGGCGCCAGTGAGGTCTCGGTCTCGAAGGAAACGAGGGCTACGATGAGCTAATGGCCATGGGACTAGGGGGGATCAGTAGAGGAGCTCACCGCGGGTGTAGAGGTGGCCTCGGCGTGCTTGGGGAAGCACCAGAGCGAGCGGGGCGGCGAGAGGGATCACCGGCGGCCGACGAGGGAAACGACGACGGGGCAGCGTTGCGGCATCTCCGGGGCCTCGTGGGTCGTCGAGGAGGTCGGGGACGTCAAGGCGGAGTTCGCATGCATGGCGAGGGGTCGAGGGGGAGGCGGTGGCCTCGACGAATGGCGTCGGTGGCGACGGCTGCGCTCGGTCATGAGAGGGAGGGAGAGCAGAGGAGGGAAAGAGCTCGGGAGAGAGTGAGGGCGGTCGGGGAGGTTGCGTGTCGACGTCCAGGGCGTCCAGAGCGTCGAGGAAGAGCGGCAAGCAGGAGCTGGCGAGGCGCGTGGCCAGCGCGCGGCGAGCACGCGCCCCTGCCTTCTGGCGCGAGGTAGGGGGTGACTGGCGCTGGCCGACATGAAAGGCTGTGCCAAGGGCCTGTAAACTCAGGTAGGTATTTTCCATTTCTGTTTCTTTTCTATTTTTCTGACATTTGTTTGGTTTAATAAAAATACTAAACCATTTTTAAAATTCATGAAAATAATTGTGTGAACTAAATGGACTTATCCAAAGCTACACAACAATTTCCAGAATTATTGAACATATATTTATGATATAATAAATATAGATCCAATTCAAATATTTATTGGTTTAATTCAAAGGTCCAAAATAATTGTTCCTGAGATTCTAGAAATATTGGTTTGAATTTTTATCCCTTGCCAATATTTCTAGAGATTAACGGGAACATTTTCTTGGACTCATTTGATGAGATTTAAATCTTGGTTATTTTTAGAGATCTTCTGATGCTTTGAAAATTCCTCAATTCAGATTTCATTTGAATTTAAACATGATGCTCACATGAAGGGCTAGCCTAGTGCATACCAAAACTAGGGATGTGACAGCTCACCCCTACTAAAAAAGAATCTCGTCCCGAGATTCAGGTCGTGAGGTAAGAAGTCAGAGGGGTCACAAGCTAACACGATCTTCACGATCCAACTGTCCTTCTCAAGATGTTGATTCATTGCTTCATATTGATCTTGGCGTCTTTGCTTCCGAGATCTTCATCCAACTCGATGATGTTAGAAAGAAAATTTATCGGGAAGGATCATTGAAACTCTCCATACCAGGCTAAGGCAATTCACAACGATCGTTTGGAAGGGTTTCAGGGAAATGGCATACTCAGTTCTGAAAGGAAACTATGGTTATAGAACAACTCGACAAATGGGAGGCACATACCAATTGATACCGAGGATATAACCTAGTGACTGAGTGTGCTCTCAAGAACTTGAGAATTTCCATAGTCATCAAGGTTTTACCAACATCCGTGCCGAGGATCCTGGCAACACATCTTACTACCATGATGAATAGTGATGGATGATGCGGATACAAAGGAAGATAACACCTTCTCAAACTTCCCCTTACCGAGGCCAAGAGAACGGAATCTGGATGATCGACCGAGAGACATTTAGCACTCCGCTTCTAATGTTCTCCTTGATGTTCTAGCTACCACGGTCATGCTTAAAAGCATCAACATGGCCATCAAGTAAAGGTCGGACTTCGGAAGCACAAAATCCATAAGGATCTACTTGTGGAATAAGTCATACCAAATCCTCATGGAGAAGGGTTGAATTGCTTGTTCAAGATACTACAAGAATAGATCTTCCGGCTAGGTGTGTCGGCCAGAACATCGACCTCGTCGGGACCTACATCATAGATCTTGGAAATGTTCCAGCCATCATATCTGCCTGAGATTCAGATCTGGCTGGTAACAGGATTTTTCAGACAACATGTCCAGAAAAGAAAAGGTTGCAACACAAGTCGACGAGATAACGTTGCGAGATTCTCGGGAAATGAGCTACGATAGCAAGCTCCAAAACATGAGCTGGTTCTGCTACAAACCTGTGAACGTGTTGTCCGAGACAAGCATGAACACATAGTTGTCTTATAATAAAACGCTACCGGGTTCAGAAGGGGAACCATCATCGAGGATATCGAAGTCCCTGCATAAGTCTTGCTCTTAAGAAGGAACTTCTTCTCCTTGAGCAAATCAATCAGTGGCTTGGTGTGCTAGGAACACATATGGAGTGGAGGTAATTAATCTACCAAACCATAGAATACTTATGACGTAGGCATGACTGACTTGGGATGATTCCAAAGGAAACAAAACAAACCTTTCTCAAATTCATGGCGACAACTTACATCTAAAGCACATGAATTTGAGGAAGTCACTTCTTCCATCCAAGCATAAGCTTCATGAACGGAACACGAAGTCATTGCTTACAAAGTTTCCAACACTAGGTTGATGTTCAACATGAATCATGGGGGGGGGGGGGACAAAATGCTGGCGATGGACTCAATAGCAACTCATCGGAATTTCCATATCAACTTTGGACTTCCACCATCATGTGAACACGGTGATAGCATTGGTCAGACCAAAAGATGTAATGGTGTATGCTCAAGGGATCAACCACGAGTAAGACAACATTACGAACATCGTTGGTGCTGATTTGACTTGACGATAGCCCATACTCAAGTCAAAGTTTTAACAAGGCAATAGATCCAACAATTGATCCCGAGGACCAATCGATGAAGATATCATCTTTCTCCAACACACACACACACACACAAAGATATCCTTTAACATGAACTAAGTCAGACAAGTTTTATCTTCCAACTCTCCAAGTTGTTGTTTGGCTTAACCAACTAGCTCAAGGATATCCCACACAGATTCTTGGAGATTGGCTGGTTTGGGGGAAAACCAACATGATCACAAGCTCAACATAGCGGTCAGGTGACAACCTGGTGATACTTCCAAGAAGATATTCGGAACATCACGAACCATCGATATGTTACTAAGCTCGAGAACAATCTTGCTTTTCAGGGCAAGATGACATGAACAGAAAAGCAGGGAATTCAATCCCAACTCAAAGATCGAAGAGTGCACCAGGAAGAATGGACTAGGTAGCACAATCTATCTTAGAATGATGATTCAATAACCAGCACGCTAAGAATGAGAATATGGTCCGTTTACTACCAAGCAACTAGTTGCTAGGAGTATTGATTTCACACATCACGATTCACCTGTCGGCGTTCCGGTTACAATAACACGGAACCGGGGAATGATTAATGATGGTGAGAAGTACCACTACGTCAAGAATTCATAAGAGAAGGTGCAATTCTCATGACACTCCTGACATAAAGAGGGCAATACTTCAGGGTAGAACAGAATCAAAAGCTGGATTGGCATTTGATTTGCGGATTACAACTGCTTTGACCCAATCCTGGATATGGATGAGGTACTGGAGTTGTTTCTCCTAGTCATTCCGGAATAGGATGGCTTGACGGATCACAAGAATACTAGGCATCGATAAACACGATCGCACACATACTCTTGACTATCAATTGATAGGCGAGGGTCAGAATACAACTAAAGAGAACAACTCAAAGGAACATATAATTTTCTGAGTTTGGAGGCATAGATTAGTATGTCGAGCGAAGCTCAACATTTCTTCCGGATAACCCATGCGGAAAGGGTAGAACTGGCAGATTCACAATTATGAATGGAGAACTCCTCAAGAGTACTCTGATTGTGATCCCTCGGTTCAGCGAGGAACTTCGCCATAAGCGGTTCATAGTATTTGGAAGAAGGAAATACCACGGACCTCGAGGACTATCGCAAAGTTACTAATATCCTAAAGGAACTAGCGAACACTATCAACAGGAGGTAAGTAGGGTGAATCTCGGGTTCAAGAACCCAGTAATAGAATACCTACTACTAAATGGCATCACAGGATGCTTCCGAGAATAAATGGCCAGAGTCATCATACTAGGAATATAAAGCATGGCTAGATTACTAGATGATCCTCCAAGACACCTAGGGTCATAATAATAACTCCAACAGATATGTCGAGGCAGCGGAGTACCTCAACATACTAATTTGTGTGATTAATCTGGCCCAAATGAACATTAGAAATGGAGAGAAGGGATTTGCAAATGCATCAGACTATTTAGAAATGCAGGATGACTCGGACAAAGATAACTACTGTAAATGCTCAAAATGATTTGAGACATCCTGCAAAATAGTGGCATGACCACTCAACATCACAATATCAAGGTTCTGAGACCAACTATGAACACACAGAAGTAGTAGAAACTGAACTGGGGCTTAAAGCCAACAATCTTAAAAGTCTATGGGTTAGTAACACGTCATCCTGATAGATAGATGAGAAGGCCTAGTTCTTAATCCCCGTAGAAGAGAAGAGGATGACTCAGATCAGAAGACCATGAGGTATAAGAAGTAAAAAGAGCCTTACGTTCCCTCCCACAATCAATTCCTTACATAACTAAAGCATTTCTAGACACAACTTCGACCACTTTGGCTTGGTAATCCTCACAGCAACAGCTCGGATACCAAAGCTGTCAGGACCCCGATTCCAAGTCACATCGATATAGCCGGTAACACTTCTTATCACTTTGCGGCCTCACGCACGGTATTCCCACGGGTGTCGCCTTACCATGGCCCGGGACCGTTTGCGCCTTTTCGCTCACGTATATGATAGTGTCGCTAGCATCCATATGATAGAGAACCCGAACCGACATGGCTAGTTGTGAAACCAAAGCGGCACTAACCCATGGGGACAGGCATATATGAATCACATCGAGCATGTCGATTGACGTGTGAATCCGGGCTGTAGCCACAGGCTATGAGGACTCAGGGAACCCGGGCATGTAGCTAAGCGGCAGGACTCCGGATGTCACCGCGTGACATTTCCCGAAGGGACGGAACCACGAGGAACAAAGTGAAACACATGCCGGCCAGTCAAGTGTCGGAAGCGGTAGTCTTTGGGCTAGCAGGACTACAGTGAACCGGGCTATAGTGGACTACTATCGCTCGGGAAGCACTAGACTACATTTCCCCATATGAGAGGCTGCCAAGGATAAACAACTAGATTGTCGGATCCCACACATACCAAGCATTTCAAACATACACACAATATCTTTGGATATGTGTAAATACAACATGTCATCACAACATAACTCTCTGAGTCAAGTATTTATTCATTAGGCTCGAGGAGCGAGATATTACAAACATGGGTCTCATGACCCAACATACAGAGCATACAAGCAACAAGCACAAGTGGAAGCTTAACATGTCTGAGTACAGACATCTACAAATGAAAAAGGCTGAGAAGCCTGACTATCTACCAGATCCTGCCGAGGGCACAAGATCGTAGCTGAGGTAACAAGCTAAACATCGAAGTCCACGCGGAACTACTAGCGAGACTGAAGTCTCTCTGCAAAAAACATAAAATAGGCAAACGTGAGTACAAATGTACTCAGCAAGACTTACATCAGAACTAACTACATATGCATCATTATCAACAAAGGGGGTGGTGGAGTATGACTGTAGCAAGCCAGCTTTGACTCGGTGGCTATCCTACACTACGACTGCAAGTAACTCTTTTAAGGTGGCGCACAGGATTCCACATATTCACCATATCAGTACACCATTATGGATCCGTTCCCGTCTCCCTACGGGAACGCCATCCATAGCACTCACGCTTATCTTACGCATTTTAGAGTATCCACTTTCACTTGTCTATGAACTGTACAGGCAACCCAGAAGTCCTTCTCCGCGGACACAGCTATTCGAATAGATCATATTAACCCTGCAGGGGTGTACTTCTTCACACATGCTCTCGCCACTTACCACCATGTACACGTCGTGTATCTCGGCAACCTTCAAGCGGAAGCCTGGTGAGGGAGTCGGCCACGACCTGACTAACCACAAAAGTCTCTAGTCCAGGTTTATCGCCTATTCGGGTTCCATCCGCAAGGAGATCCGGTCGGGGTGTCGCTCACGGCCCCAAACGATGTGAGCAGGGTTCCCGAGACACCAAACGGGTGCCCGGTACACCGTGCCACGGTGTATCTACCGCAACATAGCCCACCCCTAGGGTCAGCGCTACGCATGGGACCCAACACATATCCTACAAACACCAGAAACTAGTTGCAACTCCTGGACAGAGATCGAGGCGATTAATAAGCCGAGAGGGGTCGAGTTACTGGAACCCAATGTGTGGTAGTAACTGTTTCATGGATCACAAACACAGAACTCAGTTCCTGAGGCCGGCTGCAATGAGACAACCCACCATGTACTCCTACATGGCCTCTCACCGCTACCTTTACCAAATCGTGTTCACACACTTAGCTCACACACAGTAGGACATGTTCACACACCTCTGATTCATCCTCGATGAATCGGACACGACTCAATTCTAAGCAAGAGTGTGCATGACAAACAAGCATGAATGAGTAGGCACAATAGGGCCCAAACAACTCCTACTCATGCTAGTGGGTTTAATCTATTTACTGAGGCAATGAAAGGTCATGCAGAGGATAAAGGGGTTCAGCTACCGCATCATGTAACAGTTGAAACGGTGTTGTCCTAATACAGTAAAAGAGAGCAGGAGCGAGAGAGTAGGATTGTATCGGAATGAACAAGGGGTTTTGCTTGCACGGCACTACGAAGATAATATAGTTCTTCATCGGTGTCATCGAACTCATCGCAAATCGTGCGTCTATTGAGAGGGGGACAATTACAAACAGCGAGAGGAAACACAATCAATGCAATGCAACAATATGATGCATGAACATGACATGGCAATATGATGTGATTTGGCCTAATGCAACTAGCAGCAGGTTAAATGAGGTTGGTTTGAATCTAAGATTCAAATTCAAACTCCACATGTGGTTATTTAAATGCCATTTAATTGATTTGACCAAAACAGTGAACAAAAGTTGTTCTAACATGCATGAAAATGCTACAAATGAATAGATTGGATTTTTCTGATCATTTTTCATATATAAATTATTTAATTTGGAGTTACGGTTGAATTACTATGATTTATTGAAGTTTAGGTCATTTTCTGGATTGATTATTTTAAATCCAGAAAATATATTACTACGTCAACCTGGCGTCAGTGTGACGTCAGCGGTCAACTGACCCGGTCCTGGTCAAACCTGACCAGTGGGGCCCACTGGTCAGTGGTTAGTTAACTAACTAAATTTAGCTAGAGTTAAGCTAATACTAATCCTAGTTTAGTTAGTGGCCTGGGGCCCACACGTCAGTGAGTCAGGGGGAAAAGTCAAACCCTGGTCAAGCGGGGTCAAACCCGCCGGACCCAGTCAACGGCTCATCGCCGGCAGCAGCGAGAGATGGCGGAGGAGCTTGGAAATCGCCCACAGGCGATGGTTTTGGGTGTGAGGCGCCACGAAGAGGCTGCTTGCGACGGCGCGGTGATGGAGCGGTGGCGGGAGCTGGGGTGGCGGAGGCAGCGGCCACGAGCTCGGAAGCGGTGGCGGAGCTCGGGCGTGCTCGGAGTTCGGTGTTAGGCGCCTGGCAGGTGGCAAGGAGGTGCTACGACCTCTTGGGGTGCACTTGAAGTGCGATGTGGCGCTCGGCTTGGACGGAGGCGTACCAAAACGACGACGGCGACAAGTCCGGCGCCGGTGAGGTCTCGGTATTGACGGAAACGAGGGCTACGATGAGCTAATGGCCATGGGAGTAGGGGGATCAGTAGAGGAGCTCACCGCGGGTGCAGAGGTGGCCTCGGCGTGCTTGGGGAAGCACCGGAGCGAGCGGGGCGGCGAGAGGGATCTCCGGCGGCCGACGAGGGAAACGGCGACGGGGCGGTGTTGCGGTGTCTCGAGGGCCTCGTGGGTCGTCGAGGAGGTCGGGGACGTCGAGGCGGAGCTCGCAGGCACGACGAGGGGTCGAGGGGGAGGCGGTGGCCGCGGCGAATGGCGTCGGTGGCGACGGCTGCGCTCGGACATGAGAGGGAGGGAGAGCAGAGGAGGGAAAGAGCTCGGGAGAGAGTGAGGGCGGTCGGGGAGGTTGCGTGTCGACGTCCAGGCGTCCAGAGCACCGAGAAAGAGCGGCAAGCAGGAGCTGGCGAGGCACGTGGCCAGCGCGTGGTGAGCACGCGCTCCTGCCTTCTGGCGCGAGGTAGGGGGTGACTGGCGCTGGCTAGTCGGCTGGGCCAGACAAAGGTGCCGAAGGGCCTGTAAGCTTCGGTAGGTATTTTCCATTTCTGTTTCTTTTCTATTTTTACGACATTTGTTTGGTTTAATAAAAATACTAAACCATTTTTAAAATTCATGAAAATAATTGTGTGAACTAAATGGACTTATCCAAAGCTACACAACAATTTCCAGAATTATTGAACATATATTTATGATATAATAAATATAGATCCAATTCAAATATTTATTGGTTTAATTCAAAGGCCCAAAATAATTGTTCCTGAGATTCTATAAATATTGGTTTGAATTTTTATCCCTTGCCAATATTTCCAGAGATTAACGGGAACATTTTCTTGGACTCATTTGATGAGATTTAAATCTTGGTTATTTTTAGAGATCTTCTGAGGCTTTGAAAATTCCTCAATTCAGATTTCATTTGAATTTAAACATGATGCTCACATGAAGGGCTAGCCTAGTGCATACCAGAACTAGGGATGTGACAGCTCTTTATAACACTTACTTTTGAATCAATGGTCGGCTTAACAGCATAATCGGGTCGCTTCCCGGGTCTGTTTAGATCTTCATCCTCAAAAATGACCAAGACTGTCACCTCATGCAACTGGGTCGCTTCCCGGGTTACCGAGCAAGCGTTGGATGAACATGTTCAAGTAGGCGTTTTAGCCGCAAAGAATGTCATTCATTGGAGAGCCCCAGGTGCAGAAACCATTCCCGAACCCAAAGAGGGCGAAGTTGTTGTCTTCACCAATCACATGCTCCTGGGGTTCACTCTGCCCGGTTCAAAAAATTTCCGTGATGTGGTGCACTTCTTCCAACTCCATCCTCAAGACATCAGACCCAATTCTTTCACAAATATATGCAATTTTCAAGTATTTTGCGAAGTATACCTTCAACAGGAACCCACTGTAGAACTATTCACAGAGTTCTACTACTTAAACCGCCAGACTGAATTTAGAGACGGGCCCAGCCTAGAATTAGGCGACATTTCAATTCAGAGGTAGAAAAAAGCCACCTTCCCAGCCGCCAAGCTGTCCAGTCACCCCAAGGACTGGAACCAAACTTGGTTTTACTGTCAAGACACATCTCCAGAAGGGGAAAATCCTTTGCCCGGTTATCATGAAAACCGGCTTAGCAACAGGCACCCTCTTCCATAATGTATCAACACAGAAGAGTGGGCCAAGTATATGCCTGTCTTTTCGAAGATTAGAGCCTTAATGGCCAATGGTTTAACCAGAATCGACCTGGTTCGATGCTGGGTCGCCTGGAGAATTTTGCCCTTAAGACGCCGCCCTAGTTTGATGTGCGAGTACACCGGCGACTTAAAAGACCCGCAACGCCACTGCCAGATATGGCTGACTGATGATGACATCAATTATATGACCAAGTCTCTGCTGACCGAGAGTTTGGCCGATTGCAGCAAAACTGGACTGAATCCTTTCCGCGCTGTCAACAAGCCGCCAACTATAAGCTTTTAAACAATTTTTAGTTGAATCATATCTTCACGTAAACTGTCCTATTATAACCATTTGATTTCCACAGGATGATTCTCCTTTTTGGAATAGGAACTTGTAGGATAAGCCGGCCAAGAAGAACCAGACAAAGAATAAGGCTACTAAAAATCCTGCCAAGAAGAAGACCAATGCCTCCAAGCTATTTGACTTGGATGATGTTGAGTCAGAGGTAGAACTTTACTCCCTTGGCTCATTTTTTGTACACTTATTGACAATGATGACTATCAGGATGACGCAGAAGGCAACCACGCAGATGGTGAAGAGGTAACTATCCTTTCCTTCGACTCAGAACCTCTGCCAAGACAGAAAGTTCATCAAGCTAGCAGGAAAGTAAGGTTGTCTCACCTTTAGCTTACTTGGATCCCAACTTTATTTTGAAGAAGCAGCAACATGAAGCTCGCCGCACAACCCGGAATAGTGGCGGTGGGATTCTTTCCTCTGGCTTACTCAACACGCCGGCTCCTCGCAAAAGCCGTCCAGAGGTTTCACAGATTTCCAATTTAGCTTTTCCACTAGCGGGTCTCATTCGTCAATCGCTTAACTCTTCTGACTCAAATTATCAAGGAACATCTCATTCCTCTTCTGGCGACTCTACTGGGACCCAAATCCCACTTTTCAAAACCGTGCCCGGGTGAGAATGTTAAGTCTATTTTCTTTCAATCATGTACTCAATTGTCATTATATGTCTCATGCTTTATTTTCAGCGCTATGGCCAAGCCCAGCAAGAAGCTGAAGGTGAACAAACCGGATAAAGATTCAAATCCCTCTGAGCCAGAGAAGCAAACAACAGAAACTTCTCACAAAGCTGCTGAGGCCACAGTTGATGAGCCGCCACCAGAGGAACACCATGTCCTTATGGACTCCATGGATGTTGACCCGGCCACAGCCACGCCATCAAGTCCCAGCAAGCCTATTGAAGAAAAGGCTGATGATGTTGTAGTCACTGGGACCTGTTATGTAGAGCCGGGCCACCCCATAGTGTTAGCAAAACATAGTGCCAAGGAGGAATTTTCCACTGCAGACAAAGGCAAATGGAAGCTGGACCTGGAAAGCTATGCCCAGTTCAATGCTCAAGAGATTCATTCCGGTTACTTAAACCACCTTCACACCGGCCCTGACTTTGAAGCTGGCCTGGTCAACCATATGAAGGACGTTTTGAGGTAAACACTACAAGCTTCTCCATATAAATATATCACTGCCAGCCACCAAGTCTACTGGATATGATAGAAATGTTATAGACTTTTAAGTAGCCTCTTTAACCTAATATCCATATCATAACATGTTGAAGCTGTAGAATTAACACAAGTAGCCCCAAGGGCCGGCTTAAATTGGAAAGTTAAGCCGGGACTTCAGATAGTAATGCTCAATTTCGCACATGTAGCCCCCATGAGCCGGCTGTAGTTGTAATAACTTATCCGGCTCATGGGGGCTACATATGCGTACTGCAGGCGGAGCTAAATATGAAGGAATCCCAAGTCACCGATCTGCAGCAAAATATCAAGTCTCAACAATCTGAAACTTCCAAGGCCAAATCAGAACTGAAAACCGCCTTGGAAGAGATGGAGAAGTTGAAAAAGGACTTCAAAGCTGACAGGAAGAGCTGGGAGACTGAGAAAACAGCTCTGTTGAAAAGAGCCGAGGAAGCTGAGGCTGCCCTTAAGCCGGTGACTGACGAGCTTTCCGGCTTAAAGCATGTAATTAATATCATGACAGCTGCCATCTTTGGTAAGTAATATTGCACTTAAATCTTTCCGCAGCAATTTATATCAACTATTACCCGATTTACCAATACTTTTTCATTGATGCAGGCCCCAGAAGCTCCAACCTAGGTCAAGATATGCGTGTCAAACTCAAATCCACATATACTCTTGTGGAGCAGTTGTATACTGGCGCTCAACGAGCCATCTCTGCCGCCTTACACAAAAAAGTCACCACCTTCTCTCATGAAGGAAGTGCTGGAGAGGCTATCTGTGCTGCCACAAAGGATGGAAGAATTGAAGCGATAAGCCGCCAGGGCTGGTGCCATCACCACGCTGAACCGGGCAAAGGCGTGGCAAGCAGAAGTTGACCCGGAAGAACTGGCCACCGGCTGCTCAAGCTTAAAAGAAGACGTGTCTCCCTTCAGTGTTGAAGACTTCATGGAAATAGTAAGGGAGATGCGTCCTTTGCCAAGAAAACTGGCTGAGGAGACTGATCGGTCCAACTATCAAGCGGTTTATGATGCTGACAACAAAAAAGTGAAAGCGTCGGTTCATGAGGCCATGGATCTCATCCCACCAACACGTAAGCACACCTTCGCTCCGGACATTGACCCGTCCACCTCTATAGGTGATGAAGTTGTTTTCAAAGCTTTGACTGGGATCAATTAGGCCACATTTGACTTCCAGCCAACGGGTGAAGAAGAGGAAGAAGAAGAGCCGGTGCAAGATAACCTGGAATCTTCAACACGCCAAGGCCAAGCCAACTGACCGAAGGGCCGGCTTATCACCCACAACATGAGATATTGTGTGCATCAAAACACTTATTATTTTGGGCCGCAGGACGCCTTGTAATAGGCTAGTTGAAAACAACGATCTTCCATGCCATCGTGCATGTTTATTTGCATAATACTTTTAAACCACTGATCTGATGTTGAAGATCTGCGACTTATGCTTATAATATCATCAATCATGCAGACCATGTTTATCATATTCCCTGCACACAAGTAGACAACATGTGCGTTGGCGGCTTACCCCAGGGCGGGTCATAATGCCCCATATAAAATTTGCTGCTGACTGCATAGTCTATAACCAGGGCGAGTTATCAAAACTTCGCATATTCATAAAACAAATAACATACCTGTGAAATTTGTTCATACTACCGGCTTACCACGCCATATGCAGCAAAGGTACCAGCCCAAAGACTTAGAGCACAACGCCCAAAGTGTATAATCAAAACATACTGGAGACTTATCTTCCAAAGCCAGGCCGGGTTATCAAAACCTTAGATATGCTCAAATATGAGCTATAAAGATTCAGGCTACATGGCCTGAACCGTTTTTAAACCATATGTCAATATGGTACAAAAGATGAACCCAAAAAATGTTCAAAATAAAATATAACTATAAAAAAATAGACTGCCAAACCTCAATATCAAGTGCTATTCAAGGGCTGCACAACCACCGAGTTAAACCTTTATTCAAACCTGTAAGTCGGGCCTCACATGACCAATCATCATTTTAACTTTGACAAGTTCAGGGTCTTTATAAGATTGACTGTCAAGAGTTCGGCGAGTCATTCCAGGATTACCTAGTCGGAGTGGCAGGCATACAAAGGCAGGATAATCCGGATTTTTGGTGAACACAATCGGCGTCCAAGCCAATCCAAAGGGTAAATAAAGCTATGTTCCTTGAACAGGAAGCCCCCAAGTGATTTTTCACAAGCCATCAAGGCAGGTTACCTATGTTTGAACTATACATTGTAACAAGTTCTCTTTGGTAACCTTTTAACTTAGGGAAAAAATCCGCAAGTTATTTGCAACTAGGCGTATAACCTGGATCGAAGGGTAGTCATAGCTATGCTCAATGAGTAGGAAGCCCCCATATTATTTTGTAACAAGGCATGCAAGCCGGATCAAGAGGGTAGTCATAGCTATGCTCAATGAGCAGGAAGCCCCCAAGTGATCTTATGAATTGACAATAAAGACTCAGATACTTAGAAATGAAATGACAGAGGCCCTGAATTATCATGGATGCCGACTTTATTATACAAATCATAATATATACATTGGTAGAAGTATGTACATTACAAGAGCCAGTGGCTCAGGTGTAATAAGGCCGAAGATGAGCAATGTTCCACGTCGGCGGGTCTCCTCCTCAGACTTGCGTGAGTCCTTGTGCTCTCGAATATCAATGAGGTAGTATGACACGTTGTTTGGATTTTTTCTGACCACAAAGGGCCCTTCCCAAGGTAGGGATAATTTGTGCATCCCTGTTTGATCATGGACGAGCCAGAGCACCAAGTCACCTTCTTGAAAGGTCCGGGTTTTAACCCCGCGACTATGATAATGACACAGATATTGAAGGTAAATTGCCGAATGAGCCGCCGCAAGGTCACGCTCCTCATCTAGGAGGTCAAGAGCATCCTGACGTGCTTTTTCATTATCAGCTTCAACATAAGCCGCCGCACCGGGCGAGTCGTGACGGATGTTACTTGGGAGAACCGCCTTTGCTCCATAAACCGTGAAGAAAGGCGTGTAACCCGTAGATCTATTGGGGGTAATATTGATGCTCCATAGCACCGAAGGCAACTCCTCAACCCAACAACTCGGCGTCCTCTGCAAAGGGACCATAAGCCAGGGTTTTATGCCTCTCAAGATTTCTCGATTGGCTCTTTCATCTTGACCATTGGACTGGGGTGGACCACAGATGAAACATCAAGACGAATATGTTCACGTTGAAAAAATTCTTTCATAGCACCTTTAGAAAGATTAGTGTCATTATGAGTGATGATGCTACGAGGGTAACCAAAACGTAAAATCACCTTTTTGATGACTTGAACAGTTGTTGCCGCGTCACACTTGCTGACCGGCTCTGCCTCAACCCACTTTGTAAACTTGTCAACTGCCACCAAGAGATGAATCTTTTTGTCCTTGGTTCTTTTAAAAGGTCCAACCATATCCAGCCCCCAGACTGCAAATGGCCAAGTAATTGGAATCATCCTAAATTCTTGAGCCGGCACATGAGCTCGTCTTGAAAATTTCTGACAACCATCACACTTGCTACCCAAATCTTCTGCATCAGCATGCGCCATTAGCCAATAAAACCCATGCCGAAAAGTCTTAGTCACGAGAGACTTAGAGCCGGCATGATGGCCACAATCTCCTTCATGAATCTCTCGTAGAATCTCACGGCCCTCCTCAGGAGAAGCACAATGTTGAAACGCCCCTGTGACACTGCAGCGGTGCAACTCTCCATTGACAATAGTCATTGACTTAGAACGCCGGGTTATTTGCCTGCTAAAGTTTCATCTTCAGGTAACTCACCCCGGGTCATATAAGCCAAATATGGGACTGTCCAATCAGGAATAGCGTGAAGAGCCACCACCAACTGTGCCTCCGGGCCAGGAACAACAAGATCTTCCTCCGTAGGCAATTTAACTGAAGGATTATGCAAAATATCAAGGAAAACATTAGGTGGTACCGGCTTACGCTGGGACCCTAGCCGGCTTAAAGCATCAGACGCCTCATTTTTCCTATGATCAACATGTTCAACTTGATAACCTTTGAAATGACCAGCAATAGCATCAACCTATCGGTGATAAGCCGCCATGAGTGGATCTTTCGAATCCCAAGTTCCTGAAACTTGCTGAGCCAGCAAATCTGAGTCGCCAAAACACCTTACCCGGCTTAGATTCATTTCTTTAGCCATCCGAAGACCATGGAGCAAGGCTTCATACTCAGCTGCATTATTAGTACAAGGGAACATCAACCTTAAGACATAAAAAAATTTATCACCTCATGGGGAAGTCAAAATAACTCTAGCCCCTGAGCCTTCCAACTGTCTGGATCCATCAAAGTGAAGAGTCCAATATGTGTTATCCAGCTTCTCCTCAGGCATCTGCAACTCTGTCCAATCATGGATGAAATCCATAAGTTCCTGAGATTTGATAGCTGTCCAAGGCGTATACTTCAAACCACGGGGTCCAAGCTCAATGGCCCACTTGGCTACCCGACCCATGGCTTCTCAGTTTTGAACAATATCCCCTAAGGGAGCAGAACTGACCATAATGATGGGATGACCAAAGAAATACTGCTTCAATTTACGACTAGCCATGAACACCCCATAAACTCGCTTCTGCCGATATGGGCACCTCTGCTTAGATTCAGTGAGCACGTCACTGACGTAGTAAATCGGCCGCAGAACCGGATATTCCTTGCCTGATTCCTTTCTTTCCATAACAATTGCCACACTAACGGCTCTACTATTAGCAGCCACATATAGCAGTAAGGGATCCTTATCAATAGGAGCTGCAAGGATTGGCGGCTCAGCCAACTGCTTTTTCAATGCCTCAAACGCCTGATTGGCAGCATCACTCCAGACAAAATGATCTGTCTTCTTCATCATCTGATACAAAGGGATAGCCTTTTTGCCCAAACGGCTTATAAACCGGCTTAAGACTGCACTACGACCCGCCAGATGCTGGTTGTCATTAATACATGCCGTCTTAGCCAAAGAAGTGATAGACTTGATTTTCTCCGGGTTAGCTTCAATGCCTCTTTCAGAAACCAAAAATCCAAAAGCTTGCGTGTTGGCACACCAAAGACACACTTGGCCGGGTTAAGCATCATCTTGTAGACCCGGAGATTGTCAAATGTATCCTTCAAATCATCTATCAAGGTTTCCTTCTTTTTGGATTTCACAACAATATCATCCACATAAGCATGAACATTGCGTCCAATCTGGTCATGGAGGTAATTCTGAACGCAACACTGATAAGTCGCTTGGGCACTCTTAAGCCCAAAAGGCATAGGCACATAGCAGAATGCTCCAAAGGGAGTGATGAAAGCCATCTTCTCCTGGTCCTTAACTTCCATCTTGATCTGATGATAACCAGAGTAAGCATCCAAAAAAACTCAAACACTCACAACCCACTATAGCATCGATGATCTGATCAATACGAGGGAGAGCAAAAGGGTCAGCCGGATAGGGCTTGTTAAGGTCTATGTAATCCACACACATACGCCAAGTGCCATTCTTCTTAAGTACCAGCACCGGGTCAGCCAACCACTCAGGATAAAAAAACTTCAATGATGAATCCAACCGCTAAGAGCCGTGCCACTTCTTCACCAATGGCCTTACGCCTATCTTCATTAAAACGACGAAGGAATTGCTTGACCGGTTTAAACTTTGGTTCAACATTGAGAGTGTGCTCAGCGAGTTCCCTCGGTACACCTGGCATGTCTGAAGGCTTCCATCCAAAGATGTCCCGATTCTCAAGGATGAACTCGATGAGCGCGCTTTCTTATTTCGGATCCATATTAGCACTGATACTGAACTGCTTGGATGAATCACCAGGAACAAAATCAACCAGCTTAGTATCATCTGCTGACTTAAATTTCAACAAGGGGTCATGCTTTGTGATTGGCTTCTTCAAAGGTGTCATATCTGCCGGGTCAACATTATCTTTGTAAAACTTCAACTCCTTTGTAGCATAAACAGACTCAGCATAGGCAACATCACCCTCTTCACACTCCAAGGCGATCTTCCTATTCCCGTGTACTGTGATGGTACCCTTACGACCCGGCATGTTAAGCTACAGATAAACATAACAAGGTCTTGCCATAAACTTAGCATGAAAGCCGGCTGCCCATACAAGGCGTGATAAGGGCTCTTGATCTTGACCACCTCAAAAGTCAATGTCTCAGCTCTATAATCCTGATCATCACTGAAAGCCACTTCCAAAGCTATCTTGCCCACTAGGTATGCCGAATTACCAGGCACCACGCCATGAAAAACAGTAGAAGACAGCTTAAGATCTTTGTCAGTCAAATTCATACGACGAAAAGTATCATAGTAAAGGATATTGATGCTGCTGCCTCCATCCATGAGCACCTTAGTAAACTTGTACCCTCCAACCTGAGGTGCAACCACCAAAGCCAACTGACACGGATTGTCAACCCGGGGCGGGTGATCCTCACGGCTCCATACAATAGGATGTTCAGACCATCGCAAGTACCAAGGAACCGCCGGCTCAACCGCGTTCACTGCTCGATTATGAACCTTCTGGTCTTGTTTGCATAAACTCGTAGTAAACACATGATATTGACCACTATTCAGCTGCTTCGGATTACTCTGATAACCAGACTGCTACTGCTGATTCCCTTGACCAGATTGCTGATTAAAACCACGTTGACTGCCTTGGCCCTGAAAACCAGAGCTTGATCCACCACTCCCAAAGCCAGGTCCGTGAGAGCCGAATCCTGAGTCGGCATTCCGGCCATGATTATTCTGGAAAAATATGAATCTCTGTACTCGTTCATGATGAAGCAATCCTTCCATAGATGACTGGCCGGCTTCTCTTGCGTGTCGTGCTTCGGACAAGGCTGATACATCATCGCCTCAAGGTTGAACTTTGGCTGGCAAAACCAGGGCACCGAGGACTTCCCCTTGCGATGCTGATTATTATTCTGCGTATTGGTGTTAGCCACAAGGTCTAAACCGCCGTCGGCTTTGCGCTTACCGTTGCCACCTTAATCTGCCGTATTATGTTGCTATCCCTTTGCATTGCCACTCTTCTTTCCCTTGCCAGCCTTCTCCTCATCAGACTCGTGGTCTTTAGTACTATCAAAGTCGGCATATTTAACGAGAGCCGCCATGAGCTCTCCCATATCATTGCAGTGGCGCTTAAGCCGCCCCAGCTTCTGCTTAAGGGGAAGGAAACGGATGAACCTGCGTTGATACTGTCCGATGAGTGTATAACAGCCGAGATCCGATGCACCCAATTGGTTCTCGACTCGCCCTCACCCTGGACGCAAGAGTCTAAATCAAGAATCAACATAGGCTACTTGCACGTGTCTTTGAAATTTTGAATAAAACGCGTCTTCAGTTCAGCCCATGATTTGATGGAGTTAGGGGGCAATCCTTTCAGCCATGTGCATGCCGGCCCATCCAACATCATGGTAAAGTATTTAGCACATGCGGCATCACTAACATCCAACATCTCCATGGCCATCTCATATCTCTCAATCCGAGCCTCTGGGGGCTGATCCGAAGTGTAATTAGGAACCTTGCGGGGGCCCTTGAAATCCTTAGGCAAGCACTCGTTAGGTAGAGCCGACACTAAACATGGCACACCAAGGGTTCTAGATGTCGCTCCTGCCTCCACAGACGCCAATGGGTAAGCCGGAGATTGTTGTTGAGTCGCCAACTGAACCGCCAGCTCAGCCTCGCGCCGCGCCCTGCCCTGATCAACCAAAGCCTGAGCATCATTACCAACGCGCGAAGGGTCATGCCTACGAGGCTGGTTATGGTGCCGCTCACTACTTGAAACTGTTGGTAAATCAATATGCCTGCTATAACTCCGGCTTGGATGCGGGGTTGAATGAATCCGCTCACGACTGTATGAGTAAGCCGCCTGTTGAGCCACCGTTATCTGAAGAAGCTCTCCAGCCCTCCGTATCTCCATCGCAGCTGGAGACTCGCCTTCAACAGGGAGAGCCGCCAACTGCGTAGCCGCAACAATCATATTGTCCAGAGGGTTAGAATAATGACCCGGCGGTGTCGGAACATGCTGAGGTAGAGTCAAATTCAAATGAGGCGGGTCCACAACACGTGGTTGAACCGGCACTCCTGTCACGGGTGCCTCAACAACCCGATTTACCATGGGCGGGTCACTGGTTCCTGCCCCAGGTGTGCTGAAGAGATTCCTAGCCTCAAACTCTGTGGGTAGACAGGTCTGGTGCCTCCTCCTCATAATAGCGTTTGAAGCGTTCTGATCCAAGGTGAGCTAGAACGACTCTACCTAAATCCGTTGTGATTGTGCCATCCTAGCATTCTCAGCAGGAAGTTCCTCCTTGGCTTGAGCTATCTCATCTCGTAGCTTCGCGACATCCACTTTGTGCTGTTCTTGAGTCTTTGGGGTTACCACTGCCCCCATTAAAGTTTCCAAAGCATCCAACAGCTCGGTCAAAACCTGAGCCGGCGGGCGCGCAGAGCCGCTCGCTCCGGCCTTCGTCGCAGCCGTTGAACTAGAGGTCATAGCCGCAATAGTTGTTGAATTCAGCACCGATTGTGTGCCAGCCATGAAGATCGCAACCCGGTTCGGCGTCTCATAGGGGTCCGAAATACTGTCGCCATCGGAACAACCCCCAGGTCAGCCATCTTGTAGTTGATACATTGAATCGGTCTCACCAGTTGAGGACTCATCACCAGAGTAGATGGCTGTCTCTCCACCGGACACATATCCTTCCTCAAGGTCCACTCCATGAGTAAAACACACAAAGGCATGCTTCACGGCGGGTTGAACCTTAGAGGGTCGGGCACCCTGAGCCATCTCGACGATGTCGGTGCTGGTATCCGGCTCAGGCTCCGACTCACCGATCTTGCGGATGAAGACATGAATTCCGTCGAAGGGGACCCGATACCCATACTCCAGTGAGCCGGCCTCCAGGCCCCAGCCAGTGTCGTCGATGTATACCTTGCCGCGACGACTCTTGGTCATCCGACCTACGGCATATCCCTTGATCCATGCGAAGCTTCCCTTCAAGAACTCGAAACCACCATGCATTGGCCCCATGGTGGGCGCCAACTGTCGTGGACTTCACATGGAAGATGCCCTAGCAAAAGGACTTAGGTGTGGAGCCATCGCTTACTAGGTTAGCTTCAAGGGGTTAAACGGGAGAAAGGACACAGAGAGTTTACCCAGGTTCGGTCCCTCTCAACGAGGTAAAAGCCTACTCCTCCTTTAGGTTGTATTGCTTGGGTTTCGATTACCAGGGAACGAATATGCTTGACCTAGTTCTTGATGAGTCATTTCTTGAGCTAACCCACCACCGGGTCTTCATATACACAGGTTGATGCCCGATGGCTTATAGAGTCCCGGCCGGCTCACACAACGTGACCGGCTCGGTGTCTAACTAAGCTTGCCTTACAATACAAGTTAAACATACGGCGGTTCACCTCTTTGTGCCTCAAGTCGCCTCTGGGTGTTGGGCCTTTAATAGGCTTGCTTCATGATCCGCCATCTTCATCTTTAAGTCACCAGTGGTATGACCCGTCCCCTCCTAGACGGGTCATACCCAATAGTTATATCACCAACACCACCCATGGAGCTGCTAGTCCGCCTGTTCGCCAGGGAAGTAGCGCCTCGGTGTTTATCTTAGGGGTGTGTGGGATGATGGAGCTGCTGGTGCCCAATCTGGAGGTCAGCCAGGCTTAAAGGGATGGCAGGGGGCGGTGCCAAGCAGGGCGGTGGTGTGAGGTCGAGGGGAGGGCGGGGCGGTGGTGGCAGGAGTCTGGGTCCGTGGTCGCTGGCGGTTCAAGAAAGATTGATAGCAGTGACTGTCAGGAGGTAGACAAAGGCCATCTGCCCATTCCTTGTAGATCAAACGGTTCAGAAAAAAATTGAATGACCTATTCATTTTCAGTCAACTGTTATTTTGATAGGACCACATGTGGTGGTGTGCTGTAGGAGTACCTGCATTTCCCAGCCATCCCTGTGTTCATATTACAAAATCATAGAATCTAATTTCGTGTGCCATGCATGTTGTAGAGCTATCATATGTCCCCTGTCGTTTATTTTTCACCCACCTGCTATCTGCTACTTTTAGAGTGCACTAGTTCTGCACACACTTCACCCATACTCTCACTATTGATTTTTTATGAACGGGTATTTCAGCCTCTACCATAGTGTTGATAAATACACAATTGAAAAGAGAGAAGTCTCTCCAGCTTACTTCGCGGCTAAGGAAGACACGTTTGAACGCTTTAAAGGGTGTAGTGTCAGCAGATGTAGACATTAAATGTAGCTCTGGAGTGATCTTGTTCGCCATGAACCACCATCCCATGTGCTTGCTTTAACTTTGCGGTTCATATGTGATTGCATGTTGCATATGGTGTCTAGCTTGTACTTGAAAGGCCAAAGTCGGTCTTTATTAAGATAAGGAAAGAAAAATTTTACATCACGACGACGGCAGCAAAGAGTACAAGACCACAGAGCACCAGAAGCCAAATAGCTAGTCAAGGGACTGCCCTAGGCAGTGACAAGCCCAACATAGACATGCATCACCTGCTAGCCAATTAAAAAGCCACGATGGTGGCGAAGCAGCCCGTCTCCTGCCAGGCTCTCAGGTCCTCGATGATCATGCTCACCACTCCAGCCGGGTGTCTAGCTTGTATTGCTTCCAATTTGGTTAAATTGCATCTGCTTAGTTTACACATTACACCTTTGAATACGATGCCTTCCTGTTTTTGGTACATACTACTACATTTGTCTATTAACCATGTTTTTACATCAAACTAATGTTCTTATGTATCCCTGATCAATCACTTATGATGAGACAGTCAGACTCGTGGGCTACTGTGAGAAAGGATCCTCTTGTAAAGAATGCAGTGTCAGCATCCCCACATGATTCTCAAGAAACATCAAGGATAGATGAAGATAGTCAATGTAGCTCTGTAGTTGATGACCGCATTTCCCCTACACCACCATCGCAGGTGCTTGCTCTAACTTGGGAGTGTGATATGTGCTTGCATGTTGCATATGGTGTCTAGATTGTAATTCTTCCAATCTGGTTAAATTGCATGTGCTATTCTACTTAGTTTATACATTATACCTGTTAATGTGACATGTCTTACTGTTTTTGGTACATACTATTATTATTCTTAGTTTATACATTATATCTGTCTATTGAGCATGTCCTTACATAAAACAACTGTTTTTTGTATCCCGCATCAATCAATTATGACGAGACATCTTTAGTATATGTAGTGTGATATTGGTTGCATCTTTCATATTATTTATAGCATGCACTGCTTCTAGTTTGTTGAAACGCCATTTATGATGGGATGCTTTTAACTTTGCAGAGTCATATTGGTTGCATCTTTCATGTGGTGTCTAGCTTACATTGCTTCTAATTTGTTGAAATGGCTTCTGCTTTGTTTACACAAATAATTGTGAATATGCCATGCCATCCTGTTTTTCGTACATATTCCATCCTCGCATCATGTGTTTGCCTTACATCAAAGTAGTGATTGTCAGTATCATGAATGAATGAGTTCCAAAGAGTGAATTTTATTGCTTTTTGTTGTCGGTTTTAGTTGACAATGCGAAATCAATAAAGCGGAAGGAAATTAGGAAAGTAGTGGATAATGGCGCTCCTTCCGACCAACTGAAAATGGAGGGCCTCTACATATTCTACTCCGCCATCCCCCCAACAATATTTGCAAGACAACACATGCATAGACACTCAACATAGTTGTGTTGATGATGAGCACATCTCCCCTACTCCACCATCACAGGTGCTCCCTCTAACTTGGCAATGTTATATGTGGTTGCGTGTTACGTATGATGTCTAGCTTGTATTGCTTCTAATTTTGTTGATTTCCATCTGCTTAGTTTACACATTATACTCGTGAATAAGACACGTGTTCTTGTTTCTAGAACATACAATATCTGTCTATCACACCATGTTCTTACATCAAAGTACTACTGTTGTGTAACCTGCAACAATCACTTATCATAAGGCACGTTTAACTTGGGAGTCTGATATAGGTTACATCTCACATTTCTAGCTTGTACTACGTCTAATTTGTTGAAATGACACTTATGACGAGACAATTTTAAATTGGTAGAGTGATATTCGTTGCATCTTTCATGTGATGTCTAGATTTCATTGCTTCTAATTTGGTGAAATGCCTTCTGCTTAGTTTACACATCATAGTTGTGAATATGCAATGCTGTCCTTTTTTCTTACACTTTCAATCGTCCTATCATGCGGTCGCCTTACATTAAAGTAGTGCTCGTCAGCATCCTGCATCAATGAGTTCTGAAAGGCGATTTTTTTAATTTTTCTTGTGGGTTTGACTTGACAAGGCAATAAAGTTAAGTAAGAGGAAGGCAAAATTAAGGAAGAGACTAACGACGATCTTCCAGAGGAACCAGCATCCCAAGTGCTTTCTCTAGCTTGGCAGTGTGATATTTGCTTGCATGTTGCATAGGTTTCTGGCTTGTATTGCTTCTAATTTGATGAAATGACATCTTTTTGTTTACACATTATACATGTGAATATGGCATGTGTAGCGACCCGATCTGAATGGATCAAGTCTCTGTGCTTTCGTGTCATCCCTGGATTGGTATGCTGACACACACAGTACTCGAAGGATTTATAACAGAGGTAAATCACATGTATAAAGTAGCATAAATACTATTACCTCAATCCAAAAGATAGCGGAAGCAACAAGGTTGTGGATTCCCATCAACACCAACGGAAAAGTTGAGTATAGGAAATCGTAACCCTAACGTATCACTTACTCGTCGTCTGAAAAGTCTGCAACATGAAAAGTTGCAGCCCGAAAATGGGTTGACAAATGGAATATCTTTGGCAAAGTAACACATAGAGAATAATGAAGGAATAAGCCTATACTACATGCATATATGGCTGGTGGAAAGCTCTATGGTTACAGTTTTGCAAAAAGCCAATTTTTCCCTACATCAAAGGAATCAATTTTAATTTAACTATCATGGTATTTGAAATATCATTTGAGAAGGTACACCCCAACTCAATGATCCCAATTAGAATAGTTATCATCCCAGCAATATTAATGTTTAAGAGTGTTGAGATACATGCGAATATTCAAGTACTAGATACTCAGAAACGTCCATAACCGGGGACACGGCTAACCATGATTAGTTTGTACACTCTGCAGAGGTTTGCGCACTTTTCCCCACAAGACTCGATCGCCTCCGTTGGTTTCTCGTGACCGCATGGTGTTTGAGAGACGGATGACCAAGACACGATCTTTGAAACATTAACTCTCTACTAGGATAGATCATACCAAACCTATAAAACCCACTACCTGCTGATCTACCTCTTCGAGAGCTTCACGTAACTTACTCAACTATGCTAGAGCCCATAATAGCTTGTGGCTGCACACGGAAGTTTCTAGCATGAATAATCTCAGTTCCCTTTGAGCATGGGTGGCAGTCCATAGGAAGATCACACGGGTACCCCGGGATTTCAAAATAAAAGCAGACAACCTGGGTTCCCAGTGCCTCAATCCACCCAGGATGTGTATTTAAGTTGCCACCTTAAAGTAAACCATTATTTAACAACCTCACATCTGTCGTGAATATCTCTCAAACCCAAACCACGTCTACAAGCATAGCATGGCAATATAAGCATAACGTAGAAGTAACTCCCAAGGGTTTGAAAGTAACAGGGCAATAGGTTCCTACCTCATCATCTACTTCCCAACCCACAAATTAATGGCATCCTAATCATGCAATGTTGGAGGGTTGAGCTAATGCATAAAACTGGGTATGAAAAGGGTATGATCAAGTGTTACTTGCCTGCAATGTTCAAGAAGATGATTCACACTCAAAACTCTTGATAGTTCTACTCGTCACACTCCGGTCAATCTATCGTAAGCAATCAACGGTAGCCACACATAAGCAATCACTCAAAACATCAGAAAGAACGAAGAAACAATTCGGAAAACATCAAAACCAATCAAATAACTCTTGCAACATAAAACAATTTCTAACAGTACCAAAATTATATGGATTTGGCCTTATCGGAAAGTTTAGGTCAAGAGCTTCGATTTGCAAAAAGAATCAACTAAATCGAGTTACGAAACTCAAGTTACGATCAAACGAAGTTTGAATACAAATCTGTTTGAATTCAAATTTTAAAACTTTCAAAAACATGTTTGAGTTGGATTACTGGATAGAGGGAATAATAACGAAGACGTGGGCGTTGGTTTCGTTGGATTTGGATAAACGAGTAAAAAGTTATGAGGGTTTGAAGATCAGGGGCTAATCTGCAAAAAAAAGTATTCACAGATAGGTCCCTGGCCGAAAATTAAATAAAAAGAAAAAACTAAATAGCGAACGTTCGTTACAGAACGCTAACGAACGAAAACCGTTCGCTACCGGACCCTAACTACCTAACTAAAAGGGAAAACCGGTTTTAAGATAAACCGAGTAAAACCAAAAGATTAGACCGTCCGGCGGTTTTTACCGGCTTAAACGGGTTGGCAACGGTCAACGGCGAGGCGGGCAGCGGCTCGGTGGTCCTCCGGCGACGCAAGCGGCAGGGCGAGGCGTCCGCGACGGCAGAGGGCGCGCTGGGCGGCGGAGAGCGGCAAGGCCGGGCGGTGAGGAAGAGGCGGCGGGCGGATCTCGCTTGCGGCGGCAAGGCTTGAGCAAAAGGCGGCGGCGACGATCTGCGAGGAGGGGAGAGGAAAGACGGGCCCGGGCGGCTTAAATAGGCGGGAAGGTGGCCTCGGGAGGCGTGGAGAAGGGGTCACGGGAGGCGTGCGGCCGGGACTTCAGACGGCGGCGACAGCGGACTCCGAGCGAGTCCCGCTCGGGGACGAGGGCGACGGCGCGACGTGGGCTGGGCCTGCGGCCTGGCCGGTTGGCTGGGCCGTCCCAGAGAGAGAGAGAGAGAGCAGTGCTGGGCTTCGGCCTGGCACTGTTCGAAGCGTTTTTTTAATACAAAATTTCACAGAACAAAAGTAAAAACAAAATAATTAAAACTTTTATATAGGCATATAATATATCAAAATTTGCAGAAAAATATTTCCTACAAGATGAACATTATTCTAATGTCAAATGAAATCCACACAAATTCAAATAAAGCAAAGAGTGCTTCTGGTCCAATAAAATCCAACAAAAATCATTTTAAAAATATCAAAATGAATTCAAATTTATTTCTCTCCATTTTTACGATGTAGGGAATCATGTTACCCTATTTTCCATATATTTTATTTTTGGAGAAAAATAATTTGAATAAAACTCAAATAACTCCAAATTGAAAATAAATTCAAAAGAACCTTGAATTTTAAATTCTTTGAAACTCCCAACTCATATTTCATATGTTTTGAAGAAGTCATTTTATCTTCGCTCTTGAAAATCATTGAGTTGCATAAAGTTTCAGAATTGGAAATATTTTCCAAATGAAATTCAAATATTTTCAACACCCCTTGTCATTTAAGTAAATGGAAGAAGTCATGTCATCTTCTCTCCGTGGTTTTGTGATGAAAAGAATTTGAATTCACGAAGATCATAAAAGTAAAAATGAAAGTTTGGGAAAGTCCTTTTATTCCCTCTCATTTAACTTTCAAAAGATTTCGAATTCACTCACTTTCGGTCAATCAATCAAACAATCATTCAAAACTATCTATTTGTTTATAACATTCCAAAATTTAGAATTTTGGGATGTTACAAACCTACCACTTAAAATGAATCTCGTCCTCGAGATTCGGAGAGGCTATAAATAAATAGGTTAGGGTTTGGGGGTCTTCTCAAAAATCCATCGATCATCACAGGGGGTCTGGGTGCTACCACCCTTAGAAGCATGGTTACGGTTCCATCAAAACTCATATACTCCATCCTTATTACTAACAATGTCGGTCTTCTCAGGTCCTCTGGATAATTATTTCTCTGGGCTCTTCCGGTAGTGGCATAACCTTTTCCTCAATTCTTCTTTCCTTTCATCTTGGTAAGGTTGTTCCAAGACTGGGTATTCATAGCTGACGGGTCTGGCGCCAATTCTAAACAACTATCGGTATCTCGTGGTGGTCAACGATTTATGGTTTGTCCTGCGGGGAAATGGAGTGCAGGTTGAACCTCACCGTATAACCTACGGTTGGCAACAACTGCCTTGTACAAGGGGAAAAAATAATACCTATACCATTCTAAGGTTTAAACAAGGTTTTGATCATCGTCTCTCTACTATAGGTAAGTCACTCAGATTTACCATCCCATATAGCAAAGCGAATAATAAGAGTAAGTCGGTGTGGTGATCAGTCCATCCCGCACCTGTCGGGGAGGCTGATCGTACCCACGGACACCTATGGGGCCGGCGAGCAGGCCCCTTGTGGTTCGGAGGGGGGCGGAGATCGCACGAAGAGCGGATCGAGGCGAGGCACACGAGCAGTTTACCCAGCTTCGGAGCTCTCCGGAGAGATAAAACTCCTACTGCTGCTTGTCTGATGTATTGTGTTCTTGCTAGGGAGCAATGCAGACTCTGAAACCTAAGCGTGAGTGTCTCTGGTCTCTGGTGAGTCGAATGAACCGAACAAACTGAACCCCTTTCTCACGTTGCGACCACGGGCCTCCTTTTATATGCTCAAGGGGTCTTGACGGTGGCAACATAGGCGGGGGTACAAATGTAAAACAGGAGTTGGTACACCTACTTGAACATTATGCAGTGCAATATACCTAACTCTGACGGCAAGTGACAAAAGCAATAAATGACCGTAAGTGTCGCCCGAACAGTGCAACAGAGTCCGTCAGGTGCGCCTCCGCTCGCCACGATGGCAAGCTTGTCAGCGCCGCTTATCGCTGCTCTCCGCTGGCTGCACAGCTGCTCGACACGCGCGCATGGACGGTCCCATGGCGACACGTCGCTGGGTGAGCTGGAGCGGAGATGGAGAGAGGCTGCATGCCGCGGCAAGCGCCTTGCCGCGGCCGAATCTTTGTCGCGCCCGGAGGCTTGTCGTGCTCCGGGCCTTCCCGGCAAGCTCCTCTTGCCGGGGCCTTGTCTTCTGTATGCCTGGAGCGGCCTTCCCGACAAGCTCCTCTTGTCGGGGCCTTGTCTTCTTAATCAAATACTTTGTTCTTGAATGGCTCCAAGGAAGCCACGGAGGATCTTGGCGGTGTGAGGCAAGCCTTGCCGCTGGGTGCTGCAAGCTGTCCGTGCACGATGCACGGGATACTAGGGTACCCCTACTCTAGTACACCGACAGGAGCCCCCGGGCCTGGGCCGTACACAGTGCCGAGCGCTTGTCGGGCCAGGCCCAGAACTGTGCACGGACACGCGCGGCCTCGACCACGTCGCAACTCGCCCCGGACCCACCACGATCCCCACTAACGGCACGCACCGGACGTGGCGTCGTGGCGCGGTCGTGGGGGGTTCTTTATTAGTATAAGCGGAACGTCCGCCCCCTCCTCCCCTTTATAAGCGGAGGAAACAGAGGCAGGCCGACCACCCCTGCCATTGCTGTCTTGTCAAGACACCACCGCCGCTCCCCTCTTCTTCTCCGGTGCGAAGAGAGCAGCGCCCCGCCCCCATTCGCCACAAGCACACTCACCGCCGTCGGCCTCCTCCGCCCCCCTCGCCATGGCTCCGAAAGCCGATAAGGAGAAGAGGCGTCAAGTCGGCGGCGCGGCGGCGGCTCGCGGTGTTGCGCAAGGCGAGCCATCTTCCCCCGCAGCTCGGCGCAAAGGAGCTGCGGGGCGTCTTCTACCTCTTACGGTCGACGGAGACTCGTGCGCATCCGGCGCACGAGGGTGCTCCGCCTCCGCCTCCGATTTGGCCCCAACAGGTACCCTTTCTTCGCCCTTTTCTTCTATTGCGGGCTTTGCCCGCCCTTTTCAGTTCTTTTGCGACATAATGAACACCTTTAGCCTCCGCCTCCTTGATTTCACCCCAACACCATCTTGACCATGGCGGTTTTCGGCGCATTTGTGCGAAAACTTTGTCGAGAATCCACCGAGCGTGGCACTCTTCCGCCATTTCTTTGTTCCCAGCGTCGAGAGAGGAGAGCCACTTGCGGGAGGGATAGCACAGGTCTCTAGGATCGGCAAGAAAGAGGCCTACCTAGAGGAGAGTTCCGCAACAAGTGGGAGGAGTGGAGGGCCAACTGGTGCTGGGTCGTGAGGAGAATCAAGAGCCCTTCACCGCCGCGGGCGCCAAACCCCAATAGTGCGCGGCAGGATTGGAGTAACTTGGCGCGGAGGATGCGGTTGAAGATAGCCTACGACCGAATCCTGCGCCTCGGGCTTGCCGGGTTGACCGTAAGCGCGATTGGCGCAGACTTTATTCGCCTCCATCGGCTCCCTTGCGGGGAAAGGAGGAGGCCTGCACAGGAGTTCCAAAAGCGGCAGATATCATGAGGCTGCGCCCGGGCTTGAACTGGAACTTCACCGTCATGGAGTTGGACTCGATTACGCTCGAGCTGTTCAAGAAACGACCCGACCATCCAGAGTGGTTTAGGTTGCCGCGAAGTCGTCCCTTTGTGCAACAACTTCGGCGCTCGACCGCATCCGGCGCCATGATGCCACTTTGTGCGACTCCCACGGGATCATCCCAACTGGCGAGGAGCCCCAAGCGAGGTCGTGCAGCAATTCTTGACGATATGCAAGAAGTGCCGATCCGCTCCGACGGCGAAGAGGCTCACCAGCGACACCACCGACCGGAGATGGCGAGGATCGCCACCAGGGTGGAGGCGGCGGCAGCTGCCGCTGGAGCCTTCGGGTTCACCGTGGAGGAGGCGGGCCTTGGCGAAGGCGGCAAGCCTTGCGGCGAGGAGGTCGCCCGGCGAGGACGAGCTTGTCGAGCCCGAGGCTGGGTCGAGTGGACCCGCCGAGGGCGCTTCTTCCCACCACCAAGCGACTTGCCGCCCGAGCCCCGGCTCCGCCGAGGAGGCGTCTCGCAAAGGCTGGAGACGAGCCGGGTGACGGACTGCCCACCGGCAGGCCAAGGCGACGCCTTCCACAGCTGACAAGCGAGGTTGCCTTGAGGCGCCCGACACTGCCCGCGACAAGCTGGGGCGGGATCTTCTCGAGCCACCGCTGACGCCTCGCTAAGCGGCCAAGAGAGCCCACGCCTCCACCTCGTCGCACGGAGGCGAGGCGGAGTTTGACTTTTCCGCGCCAGCTCCGAGGAGGAAGGCGAAGAGTAAGCTTCTCGAGATTGTGCTTGTATTTCTTCAATTTTTATTGCTTCATCCTGAATCTGATTTGCTTAGATTACGGACTCTTTCCTTTTTAGGGCCTTTGGCCCAGAGAGCGGCGAAGAGGCCAAGATCCCGATGGTCGTCGTTGAGGGCGATTCTCCCGTGGCGGCAGGGGGCGTCGAGACTCCCTTGCCGGACCCGGCAACCCTTCCTTCGAAAGGCAGACCCAGCCCCCCCGAGTAAGTGTGCAGTTTTCTTCTTACTATTAGGTGTGCAGGGGTGCTCCTTCTTTGTTGATATCTGACTGTGTGCTTGTGTAGGAGCAGAGCAGCCTCATCAGGAGGGCTCGGAAGCCGCCTCCGAGATCCTGCCCGCTGCCACTACGCCGCCAAGGGAGAACTCCCCGGGAGGCCACCCCGGCAAGGGAGGCTACCCCGGCAAGGGACGGCGCCAGTGACCCTCCAGTGGTCGAGGCCATGGTTGCGGACCCCGTTGCAGGTAATTCCCTCACGCGGAAATCTCCCTTGGGTTTGCTTTCTTTTGTTTCTCTTTATGAACATCTGCTTGACTGCCCCTTCTTCGTCTGACGCAGAGCCGATGGAGGTCGATGCCGCCTGCGACGAGGAAGCGCGCGGCAACACCGACGAGGCCGCCGTCGAGGAAGAACTGGTCGTCGTCGTGGAAGAAGAGGCCGTCGCCGACGAGCCTGTTGGCGAGGAGGCCACCGAGGCTGCCGGCGAGGGGTCGGGCGATTGTACTAACGGCCCTGAGGCCGCAGGAGCGGCAAGCGCTACACCGACAGCCGACTCCCCCGCCGCTGCCGCGCCAGTTCGAGGAGCCCCACTGGTGCCTACCAAGGCGGGCGAAGGCGTCTTCATCAAGCTCCACAGGAGCTGAGCTCAGGCGCCCGGTCGGCGAGACAACCGACGGCGAGCTACTCGCCTCTGCGGGCTGGCGCTGGTGGATGCGCCAAGCAGCGATGGCCAGTCCGAGGAGGAGGAGCTCTTGAAGAAGCTGTCGCTCTACCGCGCCCGGCAGGCCAAGTTAGAGACCCGGGAAGCCCTTGTCGCGAGGGCGGGAGCGGACATGGAGAAGCGCGCCAAGGAGCTCCGGAGCGCCAACAAAGAAGCCCTCCACGACGTGGCGGAAGCGCGGGGGCAGCTTGCAGAGGAGGCACGGCCTTCATTCTTGAGAAGGCATGGTGAGGAGGAGCAGCTGGCTGCCGAGAAGCTCGCCAGCAGAAAGGAAGCCGGGCGAGCGGAAGGTCAACCTGGACAGCCATGAAGAAGACCTTGCAGCGAGGAGTCACTGGGCGCCAGAAGCGAGGACGCTGCCGCAGCCGCTGAGGCTGCGAAGGAAGAGCTGAAGGCGAAGGTGGCACAGCTGGAGGCCACCCTCAAGAAGAGTGGCGAAGAGCTTGCCGTGCTCAAGCGTGAGCGCGAGAAGGACGCCTACACTCTGGGTGAGCTGCAGAGTCGTCTCGCTGATAGAGGCAAGGAACTCGACGCCGCCAAGGATTCCAAGGCGGATCTGGAGCTGAAGCTGACCACCCTGACGCAGACGTTGGACAGCGCCAGAGAGCGGGAGGTGGGCTTGTTGGAGGCGATCAAGGCCAAGGAGGAGCTGCTGGCGAATGCTGTCTCCGTCCAGAACACCTTGAGGGAGAGCGTGGAGCACTGGACCGAAGGTCTTGTGGACACCGCCGCCGACATCCATAACGAGCTGATGGAGCTGGGGATGGCGGACCTTGCGTACTCCTCCGACGAGCATCTCCAACCCAGCGCCAAGCTCAGCTTATTCTTCAAAGGCGTGGCGACGGGCCTCCAGCGACTCCGAGAAGAGGTCCCGAAGCAGCTGGCCGAGGAATCACGCCAGTCGTGCAGGAGCCCTCGAGAAGGTGTTGATCAAGGTGGCCTTCCGCAATCCGGGCCTCAACCTTAACGGCGTCCTCCGATCCTTGCCGCCAGACGCCAACGTGGAGGATCTCAAAGCCCTTGTCGCACCCATTGTGGACAAGGTGAACAAGATCATGCGGATTGAGGGCGACCGCGTAGACTAGGCCGTAACTTTATCTTTCCCTTGTCGCTGCTGATCATGTTTAGAACACTTTGTTAGATCAGCGACAAGTTATTTTGTAATATACTCTATCTTAGGCGATGAATGCAATGTTATTTCCTCTACTTGATTCCTTCCTTTGTACGTTTCTGCCCTACGCATTTGGGGGACTTGTCGGTGCGGGCACCTTTGCTTGCGAGCTGTTGAGTCTTGAACGTCAATGACTTCTTTGGCGGGGCCGCCTCGACAAGCAACCTTGTCGCGACTAGCTGCAGCTCACTTAAGTTGTTGAGCGGACTCGAAACAAAGTAAGGCGTGACTAGCCGGCGAGTTGGTTCCTCTGCGCGAGTTTTCCATACAAATTACTATCGTTCGAGGAAGATAACTTGAAAATTTAAAAATTGATTGCTCAAACTTTGGCAACTTAGCTTTTGTCTCTTGCTTCCCGATGAGGTGAAACTTCCTCGAGCGGTGTCTGGTCCATAGTATCATCTCCTCCTCCCCCCCTGGTTAACTTGTGCGCGAGGGAGCCTTCCTTTCTTTGAGAAAAGAAAAAGAAGAGGAAATAATCGTTATGGAGCCCAACGGCTCGATTCTGCTTACCGGGTGTGGTTGCTGCACAAAGTGTTAGCAAAAACATGCAATAAAATGATGAAAGCATGGATTTGACAAGCTGTGCGCAACGCATGAGCTTTACTGATGCACGGGGTCTGCACCCGGCTTTGTACAAAGGATTACATGCAACTGCGGCAAGACTTGTACAAAAGGTGGTTGCCGGAACGGGTTCCGACAACCGCGCCCTATATGGGTAAAACTTACGAAGATGCTCAATGTTCCAGAGTTGCTCACTGGAATGCCATCTTCGGTCTCAAAGCCGGACAGCGCAGGCCTAGTGACTCGTTTCACCCGATAAGGGCCTTCCCACTTTGGCGTCAACTTGTTTGAATTCTTGGCGGACTGAGCGCGAAGAACAAGGTCGCCTTCCTCGAGACTTCGGCATTAACCCTGCGGCTATGGTAGCGATGCACGAGCTTCTTTGGTAGTGAGAGCTTCGCTGGCGGCTTGAAGGCGATCCTCCTCAAGGAGCAGCGCGTCATCTTGTCGCAGCTGCTCTTGCTCAAGCTCATCATAAGCGAGCACTCGAGGCGATCTGTATCTGAGTTCCGTGGGGAGAACTGCCTCTGCTCCATAGACTAGAGCAAAGGGTGTCCGGCGGTGGCTCGATTTGGCGTCGTCTGATCGACCAAAGAACCACCGGCAGCTCCTCGATCCAGTTTCTTCCGCACTTGTGCAGCACAGCCGAAAGTTCTGGTCTTGAGCCCTTGGCAGCACTTCAGCATTTGCCCTCTGCTTGACCGTTGCTTCTCGGGTGAGCAACGAAGCAAAAGCAGACCTTGGCGCCAAGGTCTTGGACGTCTTGCATGAAGGTGCGACTCGTAAATTGTGTGCCGTTGTCGGTGATGATCCTGTTAGGGATTACGAAGCGGCAAACAATCGACCAAGAACTTGATCGCCGACCGTGCCGTCACCTTCCTCATCGATTCCACTTCCGGCCACTTTGTGAACTTGTCGATGGCGACGTACAAGTACTCAAAGCCCCGACGGCTTCGGGGAAGGGGCCGAGGATGTCGAGCCCAGACCCGAAAATGGCGGGATAAAGGAATCGATGCGAGAGCTTGAGCTGGCTAGTGTATCTGTTTGGAATGGGCCTGCACGCGCGCACTTGGTTACTTGTGCGATTGCATCACGGAGGGCTATCGGCGGAAGAAACCTTCTTGGAAATCTTTGCGGCAAGTGCTCTTGCGCCAATGTGGTGACCACATATGCCTCCATGTATCTCTCGCCAACAGCTTACATCCATCTTCCACAGGAATACACTTCAATTTCACACCGTTGAGTCTTCTTACATGCGGTATCTTGTCGACAAACTGGTACATACTTGACTGCCGGGCTACTCTTTCCGCTTCTTCTTGCTCTTGGGAAGTTCTCTGTCTCAAGGAAATGGACAATCTGCTGCGCCCATGCTTTGGAGCTATGCGGCTCGACAACAAGGACTAAAGGCACATCTGCTGCTTGGGAACATCAGCTTCCACGGCAAGAGCATGCGGCCTCGCGGAGCTTGATGCTCCCGACAAGCTTGCCGGAGCAAGACTTGTCGGGAGCGTCTCGCTTCAACGAAACAAAACACAGGGTGCAGCCGGAGCAGACTGCTCCTCGGCTGCTTGTTGGTGTTGATCTTGGGGACCTTTGCAACGACGGCTTGGAAGCTCTGGCTGAAAGTAGTCACCAGAGGCCAACTTCCTCTTCTTGCTTTGTCCTGTTGATGGTATTACGGTTGGCTGAGTCAGCTTGAGCACGAAAATCCCTGGTTCCACAGGTAACTTAAGCGCAGCGCACTTTGACAGGCCGTCAACAATATCATTCTGAGCTCTTGGAACATGTTCCATTCGCAGGCCGTCAAAGTGCTCTTCCAGCTTCCTCACTTCATCAACATAGGCTTCCATCAACGGACTCTGGTAATCTTTGTTCACTTGGCGGACGACGAGTTGTGAGTCTCCCCTGACAATAAGCTTTTTGATCCCAAGGTCCACGGCGATCCCGAGACCCGGCAAGCAAACCTTCATACTCTGCGGTATTGTTTGTCGCTTGCTCCTTGGGAAAGTGCATCCGGGCGATGTACTTGAGGTGCTCTCCGGTGGGTGCGATAAGCGACGCCCGGCACCAGCGCCTTTGCGGCGAGAAGGCACCATCAAAGTACATCAGCCACTCTTTGCTTGCTTCTTCAACGGGAATGCTCGTCTCGAATCTCTTCATACGGTGTTGGCGTCCATTCTGCTATGAATTACGCCAACGCTACGCTGGATAGTTGATGTGCTTTCAAACTTAAGACCAAAGCTTGACAGCTCCGATGCCCACTCGACAATCCTGCACTGCCGCACGGATTCTGCAGTATCCTCTTCAGTGGAAAGCGAGTGACAACTGTGATCTCATGTGCTTGGAAGTAATGGCGCAGCTTTCTCGAGGCCATGAGGAGGCCGAAAAGCAATTTTTGCACACCAGAGTACCTTGACCTAGCCCCCTGCAGGAGGGAACTGACAAAGTAGACTGGGCGCTGCACCATCCTTTTCTGTATCTGTTCATGTGTCTGCGCGGATTCATCCTTGTCGGGACCAGAGCTTGTCGGCGAAGCCCCCAGCTTGTCGCTGGATGTGCTTGCCGTGGTTGCTGGCTCGTCATCCGCCTCCCTCTCCGCTACTAACGCAGCACTAACCACTTGATTGGTTGCCGCTATATATAGCAGCAACTTCTCTTGTGGCTTAGGTGCGACAAGTGTTGGAGTGGAGGACAAGTATCTCTTCAAGTCCTGCAGCGCAGCCTCCGCTTCGGGAGTCCATTTCATTGCACCTGCCTTTTTCAAAATCTTGAAAAATGGCGAGTAGCGTTCAGCAGAACCTAGAAATAAACCTCTTTGAGAGCAGCCACGCAACCGCAAGCCTTCGTACATCCTTGACGCGCTTTGGTGCTTCAATCTTCTCAATGGCCTTGATCTTGTCGGGATTAGCTTCGATCCTCATTGAGACACGAAGAACCCGAGAAGCTTGCGGAAGGAACTCCAAACACGCACTTCTCGGGGTTGAGCTTGAGGTTGATCTTGCGCAGATTTGCAAAGGTCTCGTCCAAATCTTGAACCAGAGTTGCTTTGTCCTTGCTTTTGACCACTATGTCATCCATGTATACATTTCTGTGCATTTGCGGCTCAAAAGCGTCATGGACTACCCTTGCAAATGTTGAACCAACATTCTTCAAACCGAAAGGCATCCGTATGAAACAGTATGTGCCACATGGTGTGATGAATGCGGTCTTCTCCTCATCTTCTTCAGCCATGAAGATTTGATGGTATCCTGAGTATGCATCAAGAAACGAAAGCAAATCACATCCAGCCGTGGAGTCAACAATCTGGTCAATGCGGCGGCAAGGGAAATGGATCTTTGGGGCAAGCTTTATTAACATCCATGAAGTCAATACAAAGTCTCCATTTCCCATTTGTCTTGCGCACGACTACAGGATTGGCCAACCGCGTAGGATGGAGCACTCCTCTGACAAGGCCTGCTGCTTCCAGTTCTTGATCTCTTGACTATGAATTCTTGGCGCTCCTTTGCTTGCTTCACGACTTTTTGCTTGGACGGGCGCGCGCATGAGGACAAGCGGCGAGCGGTGCTCAATCACTTTCACAGGAACACATGGGACATCGACGGTTGCCATGCAAACACGTCGACATTCGCCTGAGGAAAGCAACGAGCGCCGCCTTCCTATTTAGGGTCGAGAGAGGCAGCGATGGTGAAGGTACCACCGGTGCCGTCCTCCTTGGCGAGCACCTTCTTGGTCTTCGGTAGAGCCACCATCTTCTTGCACTTGCCGGTGGAGCTCGATGGTGCGTCCTCGACGGTAGCGCAGCACTCGAAGAGGTGCGCTTGCCGGAGTGAGCATCGAGCCCTTGCGGACTTGGACTTGGTCTTCTTCCCCGGAGCTTCGGGCAAGTGTCGGCAATCTGTCACGGTGCTGCATCCCGGTAGATCTTGTCGGCACAATAAGGGCATCCTTCTTGTCGCCCGTGGGCGAAGATGACGCTTATCGGGCTGGCATCTTGAGTAGGTTGTAGGCGTAGTGAGAGGCTGCCATGAACTTGGCGAAGTCTTTGGGCGGCCAAGTATCCCATTGTAAGGCAACGGAAATCGGCAGCGTCGAATGTAACCTTCTCGATCCTGAAGTTCAGCTCGCTGCCAAATGTGACCGCAACGTAATCTTCCCCTTGACTTGCTCCTTCCCGGATTGATTCCTTTGAAGGTACCGGTCTCTTGAGCTCATTGTCGAGGATTTGAAGCTTCTGGAGCACCGCGGAGGAGATCAGATTCAAGCCGGCCCCGCCGTCAACTAACATTTTTGTGACCTTGAGGTTGCGGATGGTTGGAGATACCAACATCGGCAAGCACCCGAACGTAGTTATGCGATCAGGGTGGTCCTCAATATCAAAAATGATAGGCGTGCTGGACCACTTGAGGGGCTTGCGTGACTCTACGGATGGTTCCGCTGCATTGACCTCCCGCATCCATTGCTTGAGTTGGCGGTGGGAGGTATGCGAGAAGCACCTCCGTCAACGCAGAGGACCTCCGTGGCTTTCTGAAACTCCCGCTCATCGGCGTCGTCGTCTTCCATATCTTCGTCTTCGTCATCATCTTCATCCTTGTCGCGGCCGCGGGGAGGTCTATCTCCTAGTCATTGCTTGGCCTTGCCATGGCGTCCTCCCGGCCGGGCGTTTCTTGCTCGCTCCCCGGCACCTTCTGGGCCTTCTCCTTGTCGCGCCGCTCGTACTCAGCTCTCTGCTGTTCGACAAGTGATCGACTTTCTTGCAGCTACGGAGGTCGTGGCCCTTGGTGCGGTGGATCTTGCGATCGCTTGCCGGAGCTGTCACGCTTGTCGGCGGCCGCCACCGACCGGTGGTTGGCGTCGGCCGCAACCTCCTTGCGGAGCCACCAGCCTTGGCGTTCTTGTCGCCACCTCCATTGCCGGACTGCTTTCATTGCCCGGCACTTCTCGGCTTTCTTCTTCCTGTTGCCTTCGCCGGCCCTTCTTTCTTGCCGGGCGGTGTCCTCCTTGTCGAGATCCTGTACGCATTCTCTCACGAGTCTCCTCCCTTCCTCGTAGCGTGCACACTTGTCGGCCAAGGCGTACAGCTCATCGGCGTCCTTGACTTTGCACATCGCCATCTCCTCCCTCATCCTGCGGTTCCGCACATTACGATGAAATGCGCCGATCACCGCGGCAGGGTGGACGTCTGGGATGTTGTAGTGCACACGGCTGAATCTCTGAATGAACTTGCGAGGGACTCTCCTTCCTTCTCGGGCGGCAGATGAAGGTCACTTTCACAGCCATGAGGCTTGTGGCCACCTGTGAAGGCGCCAACAAACTGATGGCACAGGTCTGCCCAAGAGGATATGGAGCTGTCCGGCAAGTGCATGAGCCAAGATCGGCGTTGGGCTTGAGCACGAGCCGGAAGTAGTTGGCGAGGATCTTGTCGTCCCGTCCCCGCAGCCTGCACCGCGATGGTGTAGATGCTAAGGAACTCCGACGGATGCGCCCTGCCATCATACTTCTCCGGCACGTCTGGTTTGAAGTTTTTACGGCTGGGCCTTTGGACTTGCCGCAGCTCTCGAGTGAACGAGGGCAACCTACAGCGTCACGGCATGTCGCTGGCTCCTCCGACGCGCGCATGTCAACAGAAGGCCCAAGGCTTTGTCGGATGACGTCGCGCTTCTTCGGGCGCCGATGCGAAGTTCGGCGCCCTCTTGTTGTCGCTCATGAAGAACTTGGCGTTGATCGCGGCGAGCTCGCGGATCCGACGATGCAGTGGAGTCGCTGTCGAGGTGGATCCGGTGAGTCAGCGATCTTGGCCTTCTTGGCGGAGAGTGCTCGGTGGTTGCACCTCCGACAGTCTCGTCGCCACCGGCTCGTGCCTTGTCGTCTCGCCGCGGCAATGATGGCGTTGGTTGCCGGGCGTCGCCGTTGGCAAAGCCGATGAGGCTCGATAGTGGCCCTCCACTCGTCGACCTTGTCGGCCGTTGGAGGTAGTCGAGGAGCGGTGAGCTCTCGCGAAGCTTCGCTGGAGTAGTGGGTGGCATTGGAGAAGCGGTGCGAGGCGGGACACGCTCGGACTTCTAACTACGTTAGAAGGAGCAGCACCCGTCCGGCGACCGTATCTCACTCGTGCCCGGCATGTTGGCACGCATGCTGGTCTTGAGGGTCTCGATCCAGCGAACGTATGGCGTTGTGAACGCCATGACGTTGTTGGTCCCGCGTCTCCTGAGATGGGCGCGGGGGATGCGCGGACGCCGAGGTTTCCGGGCCTTGTCCTTGGACTTGGCAACGTCGCGAGCACCTTCGTCGGCGCCCGTTCCTCCGCCCGTCTGCCCACCACCCGCTTGCTGCGGTGAGGGTGGGTGCACGACGGGCAGCTCTGCTGCCTGAAGCCTTCTTCTTGGTGGCATGTTGAGGAAGATGTTGATGACGCTGCTCGTGTGGATGCCGGATCGGATTCACACGGCCTCGACGCCCCTACCGGGCGCGCCAAAGATGTCGGGAGGCTGATCGTACCCACGGACACCTATGGGGGCCAGCGGAGCGAGCCTTGTGGTTCGGAGGGGGCGGAGATCGCACGGAGAGCGGATCAAGGCGAGGCACACGAAGTTTACCCAGCCGGAGCTCTCCGGAGAGATAAAACTCCTACTGCTGCTTGTCTGATGTATTGTGTTCTTGCTAGGGAGCAGTGCGGGCTACAAAACCTAGCGTGAGTGTCTCTGGTATCTGGTGAGTCGAATGAACCGAACCAGCCGAACCGAACCCCTTTCTACGTTGCGCATGGGCCTCCTTTTATATGCTCAAGGGGTCTCCGACAGGTGGCAACATAGGCGGGGGTACAAATGTAAAAACAGGAGTTGGTACACCTACTTGAGCGATGTATGCAGGTGCAAAATACCTAACTCGGCGGCAAGGGACAAAAGTAATAAATGCCCGTCGTTGTCGCGAAACGATTAACAGAGAGGCCGTCAGTGCGCCTCCGCCGCCACGATGGCAAGCTTGTCGGCGCCGCTTATCGCTGCTCTCCGCTGGCTGCATGACTGCTCGACACGCGCATGGAACGGTCCCATGGCGACCGCGTCCGGGTGAGCTGGAGCGGAGATGGAGAGAAGCTGCATGCCGCGGCAAGCGCCTTGCCACGGCCGAATCTTTGTCGCGCCCGGAGGCTTGTCGCGCTCCGGGCCTTCCCGGCAAGCTCCTCTTGCCGGGGCCTTGTCTTCTGTATGCCTGGAGCGGCCTTCCCGACAAGCTCCTCTTGTCGGGGCCTTGTCTTCTTAATCAAATACTTTGTTCTTGAATGGCTCCAAGGAAGCCACGGAGGATCTTGGTGGTGACGAGGCAAGCCTTGCTGCGGGGTGCTGCAACTGTCCGTGCACGAGTACGGGATACTAGGGTACCCCTACTCTAGTACACCGACATCACCCAAATCATTACTTTGTACATGGTTTAGCGAATCTCGCATTCTAACACTCGGTCATCCTCACAAGCATTGCAGAATTTCTCTTGTCGACGAACCAAGTTCGGAAAATCCATTGATTTCTGCAAGCCAAACAAACATCTATCGTTCCTTAACAACTCCCAGGTTTTACGTAAACTCCTATAGAATCGTCGGTTGATAAAATCGTAACTTCTTCCAGGTTTTTTCCTTCAGCAAGAATGTGCTTGCTTCTTGGCAGGTCCTGGGGCCTGTGGGTTATGGCCCATCTCATCACTTGTAGTGCTTGAACTTATCCTCGGGCTTCTGATCATTATTCCAACTTCCAACTTCCTAGTATTCTTAAATCCATCCAATTGTACTTGTCTTCCTTCCTTCTATTGGCACCAAACTAGGACATGATTAATAAGACTCATCTTGGAATTTTCCATTGATCCATGTTTCCAACATCATACCTCCTTTATATACTATAGTAATTCATCTCTTCATCCTCGTGGGATATCCCACATACTAAGATAAAAACTTATACTTTAGAAGTCCATACTCCACTTCATGGAACATCATTATCCTTTCCAGGTCAAGCGCCCTTACGAGGAATATTGGTCATCTCTGCATGGCACTTCTTCAACTGGGAAACGTGAAACACGTCATGAACTCCTGATAGTCCTTCGGGTGACTCGAACTTGTTAGCCAATTCTTCCATACGTTCCAAAACTCGGTATGGTCCTACAAATCTCAGGGCTAACTTTCCCTTAACTCCAAATCGTTTTACTCCTCGCAGAGGGAACACACGAAGATATGTTGTGTCTCCAATTTCATAGACTACCTCCTTGCGTCTGCATAATTATTCTGCCTGGACTGAGCTACCTTCAGTCTATCTCGAATCAACTTAACATTATCTTCTGACTCCTTGATCACATTTGGTCCAAACAACTAACGGGCTCCAACTTCATCCCACATCAACGGTGTCTAGCTCCTTCTCCCATACAAAGCTTCAAAAGGGGCCATCTTCAAACTGACTTGATAGCTGTTGTTGTATGAGAACTCCGCGTAAGGTAGATTATCATCACTACTAGATCCAAAATTTAGCGCACACGCTCTCAACATGTCCTCCGGTATCTGATTGACTCTCTTGATTTATCCATATGTCTGCGGATGAAGGCTGTACTGAACTCTAGCCTAGTACCCAAAGTCTAGTGTAGCTGATTCCAAAACTTTGAGGTAAACTGTGTTTCTCTACGATGGTCCTCGGAACTCCATGCAGACATACGATCCTTGTCAATCTATCTTGGCCAACTTCTCACTTGTATAGATGGTTTTCACTGGGATAAAGTGAGCCACTTTGGTCAAGCGAGTCAACTACTACCCAGATAGAGTCATATCCCAATCGGGTTCTAGGAAATCCGGTAATGAAATTCATGCCAAGCTTATCCCACTTCCATTTGGGTCTCGACATAGGCTGTTGTAATCCTGCTGGCTTTCGATTGCTTTGCCTTAAATCTCTGACATACGTCACATGTGACTACATACTCGACAATATCCTTTTTCATACCAGTCCACCAGAAACACTCCTTCAAATCCAAATACATCTTGGTGTTTCCAGGGTGAATCGAGTATGGTGAGCCATGAGCCTCCTGTAGTATTAACTTCCTGATCTTTGCATTATTGGGTATATGTACACTGTCCTCAAACCATAAGGTGTCGTGCTTATCCTTACGAAAGCCTTTGGCCTTTCCTTTGCTCATCCTCTCTTTTATCTCAGCAATCTCTTTGTCATACTACTGAGCTTCACGGATCTTTACCCAAAGAATGCATCGAACTTCCATTGCTGCAACAACACCTTTGGGAACAATCTCCAACCGAAGTTCCCTGAAAATCCTCGGCTAACTCCTTTGGTAATCCTCTGCTTATGAGGGTATTCGTCCTTGTTTTCTTTATGGTTGTGTCCTAATTCTCCACAAAATTTGGTATGCACGAGGTTTCTTCATATCTATTCCATAAGGCCTCAATTTCTAGGACACAAGACGAGACTTTGGCAAAGTCAACTTAAATCCTTTCCAAGTGGTTACTCCTTGCCATCCATTGATGGTTTGGTACATCCTCCACCAAGTAGCAGCACCTCTTTCAAAACACTCAAGAGCATGCTGGGTCATATCCTTTCCAGCTATAGGGTTATTCTCCATGTGATCCTCCATGTTCTGAATTCATTGGTCCGTCTCCAATTGACTCATCGGTCCAGAAAATCCAAGCTCATCTCGATTCATCCTCTATTGGGTCCATGGGTTTGGGGGTGGGATAAGAGAGATAGAGAGGGATACACACAATGCAAACAAAAGTTTTTAAAAAGGCAGATTTTATTGTGGCTGTCGGAAAAACATCAAACAAATGACAGCTCACAAACGTCGCATCTAACGTAGGTATAAAACTGGGGTTTGGTCTTCTAATGGTCAATAAATCTTCAAAATCATCAAACTCTTCAAGTCTTGTTCATGTCTCCGATGGCTTCTTCCGATCATGCTTGTCCTTCTCAAGTTCTTTGTGCCAGCTCATCTCTGTTGTCGCAAGGTCTCTCATACCGTCTTTAATATTTCCGGAGTGGCATTCCAAACTTCTGGGTTTCAACATCCTTGGCATGAACCACGGTCCTATGTCCTTCAGTTCCTGATGAATCTCCTGGTATCTCGATGTTTAGCTCCTACGGCTTGGCTGCTTGCAGCTTCTGGGTCCTGAGTTCTTCACGAACTGCTTCCTTGTCAAATACGGCTTCATGTAGATCCATCTTAAAATCCTTGATGTAATGCTCCAGATCCCGGTGTTACATCAGCTAAGGTTAAAACTTCACCTCTTGCTGACAGGTTCTCCATCAGCATTCTACCATCCAATCCTTCCATGCATATGCATGCTTAACTCAACACGGTGACAATAGCATAAGCGGGCGATAACATCATGGATAGCGTGTTTCTGCTCTTGTCATTTCCATGAGCTATCATTCCATAGTTGATATCTCCGCCTTAGGGTTTTCCTGACAAAACTTTGAGTTTCTAACTCTCCATATTCCGGTCTTACTCCAATACACCTTGATCTCGGGTATTGATAACTTCCATAGTCTGTCAAATTCCATAAGCGTAACCTTCCTAGGTCATAAAAATCTAGGAATTCTTCAGAGCCTTCAAAATCTCCTAGTCTTCGGAGTCTTCAACAGTTGTAGTTTCCATTTACACGGTAAAATCCTCTTCATTCCAAATGGTCTTAGTTGTCCGATATCTTATCTCCTTGGAGTGGTCTCATCGGTCAAATCTTCGAGTGGTCAAAAGGGAAAATGGGTATGGTCTCACTAAAAGGGAATATTTGAATAAGCTCAGAAGAGAAGAGAGGTAAAAGCTCTTTTTGAAAATGAAGTTGTAGAGAAAAATCTTTCCTATGGGCTTGTCAATTTCTAGGGTCACGTCCTACAGTCAACATGTGCTCTGATACCATCTTGTAGCGACCCGATCTGAATGGATCAAGTCTCTGTGCTTTCGTGTCATCCCTGGATCGGTATGCTGACACACACAGTACTCGAAGGATTTATAACAGAGGTAAATCACATGTATAAAGTAGCGTAAATACTATTACCTCAATCCAAAAGATAGCGGAAGCAACAAGGTTGTGGATTCCCATCAACACCAACGGCAAAGTTGAGTATAGGAAATCGTAACCCTAACGTATCACTTACTAAATAAATGCGAAAAGTCTGCAACATGAAACGTTGCACCGGAAAACGGGCCAAAGACATGGAATATCTTTGGCAAAGTAACACATAGAGAATAATGAAGGAATAAGCCTATACTACATGCATATATGGCTGGTGGAAAGCTCTATGGTTACAGTTTTGCTAAAAGCCAATTTTTCCCTACATCAAAGGAATCAATTTTAATTTAACTATCATGGTATTTGAAATATCATTTGAGAAGGTACACCCCAACTCAATGATCCCAATTAGAATAGTTATCATCCCAGCAATATTAATGTTTAAGAGTGTTGAGATACGTGCGAATACTCAAGTACTAGATACTCAGAAACGTCCATAACCGGGGACACGGCTAACCATGATTAGTTTGTACACTCTATAGAGGTTTGCGCACTTTTCCCCACAAGACTCGATCGCCTCCGTTGGTTTCTCGGACTGCATGGTGTTTGAGAGACGGATGACCGAGACACGATCTTTTCGAAACATTAACTCTCTACTCCGGATAGATCATACCAAACCTATAAAACCCACTACCCTCTTGATCTACCTCTTGAGAGCTTCACGTAACTTACTCAACTATGCTAGAGCCCATAATAGCTTGTGGCTGCACACGGAAGTTTCTAGCATGAATAATCTCAGTTCCCTTTGAGCCCTGGTGGCGGTCCATAGGAAGATCACACGGGTACCCAGGATTTCCAAAAATAAAAGCAGACAACACTTTGGGTTCCCCAGTGCCTCAATCCACCCGGATGTGTATTTAAGTTGCCACCTTAAAGTAAACCATTATTTAACAACCTCACATCTGTCGTGAATATCTCTCAAACCCAAACCACGTCTACGAGCATAGCATGGCAATATAAGCATAACGTAGAAGTAACTCCCAAGGGTTTGAAAGTAACAGGGCAATAGGTTCCTACCTCATCATCTACTTCCCAACCCACAAATTAATGACATCCTAATCATGCAATGTTGGAGGGTTGAGCTAATGCATAAAACTGGGTATGAAAAGGGTATGATCAAGTGTTACTTGCACGCAATGTTGATGAAGATGATTCACACTCAAAACTCTTGATAGTTCTACTCGTCACACTCCGGTCAATCTATCGTAAGCAATCAACGGTAGCCACACATAAGCAATCACTCAAAACATCAGAAAGAACGAAGAAACAATTCGGAAAACATCAAAACCAATCAAATAACTCTTCCAACATAAAACAATTTCTAACAGTACCAAAATTATATGGATTTGGCCTTATCAGAAAGTTTAGGTCAAGAGCTTCGATTTGCAAAAAGAATCAACTAAATCGGAGATTCTGAAACTCAAGTTACGATCAAACAAAGTTTGAATACAAATCTGTTTGAATTCAAATTTTAAAACTCTCAAAAACATGTTTGAGTTGGATTACTGGATAGAGGGGATCATAACGAAGACCTGGGCGTTGGTTTTGTTGGATTTGGATAAACGTTTAAAAAGTTATGAGGGTTTGAAGATCAGGGGCTAATCTGCAAAAAAAAGTATTCACAGATAGGTCCCTGGCCGAAAATTAAATAAAAAGAAAAAACTAAATAGCGAACGTTCGTTACTGTAACGCTAACGAGCGAAAACCGTTCGCTACCGGACCCTAACTAACGAACGACCACTAAATAGACCTAACTAAAAGGGAAAACCGGTTTTAAGATAAACCGAGTAAAACCAAAAGATTAGACCGGTCCGGGCGGTTTTTACCGGCTAAGCGGGGGTTGGCCGGCAGCGGTCAACGGCGAGGCGGGCAGCGGCTCCGGTGGTCCTCCGGCGACGGGCGTCGGCGGCAGGGCGAGGCGTCCGGCGACGGCAGTAGGCGGCGCGGGGCGGCGGAGAGCGGCAGCGGCGTCGGGGCGGTGAGGAAGAGGCGGCGGCGGCGGCTTGAGCAAAAGGCGGCGGCGGCGATCTGCGAGAGGAGGGGAGAGGAAAGACGGGGCCCGGGGCGGCTTAAATAGGCGGGAAGGCGGCCTCGGGAGGCGTGGAGAAGGGGTCACGGGGAGGCGTGCCCGGCCGGGACTCGGACGGCGGCGGCGGCGGACTCCCGAGCGGAGTCCCGCTCGGGGACGAGGGCGACGGCGCGACGTGGGCTGGGCCTGCGGCCTGGCCGGTTGGTGTTGGGGAACGTAGCAGAAATTCAAAATTTTCCTACGTGTCACCAAGATCCATCTATGGAGAAACCAGCAACGAGGGAAGGAGAGTGCATCTACATACCCTTGTAGATCGCTAAGCGGAAGCGTTCAAGAGAACGGGGTTGAAGGAGTCGTACTCGTCGTGATTCAAATCACCGGAGATCCTAGTGCCGAACGGACGGCACCTCCGCGTTCAACACACGTACAGCCCGGTGACGTCGCCCACACCTTGATCCAGCAAGGAGAGAGGGAGAGGTTGAGGGAGACTCCATCCAGCAGCAACACAACGGCATGGTGGTGATGGAGGAGCGTGGCAATCCCAAGCAGGCTTCGCCAAGCACCAAGGGAGAGGAGGAGGAGGAGAGGCAGGCTGCGCTGGAGAGGAGAGGCTCTCGTGTGTTATGGGCAGCCCCTAGGCCTCATATATATAGGGAAAGGGAGGAGGTGCGCCCCTCTAGGGTTCCCACCCCTAGAGGCGGCATCCCTAGATGGGAAAAGGGGAGGCGGCCAAGAGGGGAGGAGAGGGGGCGCCCACTAGATGGGCCTTAGGGCCCATCGCCTAGGGTTTGCCCCTCCCACTCTCCCTTGCGCCTTGGGCCTCTTGTGGGGGCGCACCAGCCCCTTGGGGCTGGTTCCCTCCCACACTTGACCCACGCATCCTACGGGGTTGGTGGCCCCACTTGGTGGACCCGGGACTCTCCGGTGGTCCCAGACATTACCGATATCGTCTCAAACTTTTCCGGTGACCAAAACAGGACTTCCCATATATAAATCTTTACCTCCGGACCATTCCGGAACTCCTCGTGACGTCCGGGATCTCATCCGGGACTCGAACAACATTCGGTAACCACATACAAACTTCCGTTATAACCCTAAGCGCCATCGAACCTTAAGTGTGTAGACCCTACGGGTTCGGGAACCATGCGAACATGACCGAGACGTTCTCGGTCAATAACCAACAGCGGGATCTGGATACCCATGTTGGCTCCCACATGTTCCACGATGATCTCATCGGATGAACCACGATGTCAAGGACTCAATCGATCCCGTATACAATTCCCTTTGTCTAGCGGTATTGTACTTGCGAGATTCGATCGTCGGTATCCCGATACCTTGTTCAATCTCGTTACCGGCAAGTCTCTTTACTCGTTCCGTAAAACATCATCCCGTGATCAACCCCTTGGTCACATTGTGCACATTATGATGATGTCCTACCGAGTGGGCCCAGAGATACCTCTCCGTTTACACGGAGTGACAAATCCCAGTCTCGATTCGTGCCAACCCAATGCATACACTTTCGGAGATACCTGTAATGCACCTTTATAGTCACCCGATTCACGTTGTGACGTTTGGTACACCCAAAGCATTCCTACGGTATCCGGGAGTTGCACAATCTCATGGTCTAAGGAAAAGATACTTGACATTAGAAAAGCTTTAGCATCTGAACTACGATCTTTGTGCTAGGCTTAGGATTGGGTCTTGTCCATCACATCATTCTCCTAATGACGTGATCCCGTTATCAATGACATCCAATGTCCATGGTTAGGAAACCGTAACCATCTATTGATCAACGAGCTAGCCAATAGAGGCTTGCTAGGGACATGGTGTTGTCTATGTATCCACACATGTATTTGAGTTTCCTATCAATACAATTATAGCATGGATAATAAACGATTATCATGAACAAGGAAATATAATAATAATAACTAATTTATTATTGCCTCTAGGGCATATTTCCAACAGTCTCCCACTTTCACTAGAGTCAATAATCTAGTTCACATCGTCATGTGATTAACACTGATAGGTCACATCGCCATGTGACCAACACCCAAAGAGTTTACTAGTGTCTGTAAACTAGTTCACATCATCATGTGATTTAGACTCAATGAGTTACGAGGTTTGATCATGTTTTGCTTGTGAGAGAGGTTTTAGTCAATCGGGTTTTAGTCAACGGGTCCGAACCTTTCAGATCCGTGTGTACTTCATAATTCTCTATGTCATATTGTAAATGCTGCTTCCACGCTCCACTTGGAGCTATTCCAAATGGTTGCTCCACTATACGTATCCGGTTTGCTACTCGAGTCACTCGGATAGGTGTTATAGCTTGCATCGACGTAACCCTTTACGCGAACTCTTTATCACCTCCATAATCGAGAAACATTTCCTTATTCTTCTAAGGATAATTTTGATCGCTGTCCAATGATCCATTCTGGATCATTCTTGTACCCAATAGTGACTCATGGCAAGGCACACTTCGATGCGGTACACAAAGATAGCATACTATAGAGCCTATGTTTGAAGCATAGGGGACGACCTTCATCCTTTCTCTCTTTTACGCCGTAGTCGAGCTTTTAACTCTTAACTCCATACCTTACAACTCGTGCAAGAACTCCTTCTTTGGTGATCCATCTTGAACACTTTCAAGATTATGTCAAGGTATGTGCTCATTTGAAAGTACTATTGAGCGTTTTTGATCCATCCTCATAGATCTTGATGCTCAATGTGCAAGTAGCTTGATCCAGGTTTTCACTTGAAAACACTTTTCAAATAACCCTATATGCTTCACAGAAAATTCTACATCATTTCTTATCATCAATATGTCAACAACATATTGTTATCAGAAATTCTATAGTGCTCCCACTCACTTCTTTGGAAATACAAGTTTCTCATAAACTTTGTGTAAACCCAAAATCTTTGATCATCTCATCAAAGCGCACATTCCAACTCCGAGATGCTTACTCCAGTCCTTAGAAGGATTGCTGGAGTTAGCATACCTTTTAGCATCCTTAGGATTGACAAAACTTTTCTGATTGTATCACATACAACCTTTCCTTACGAAAACGGTAAGGAAACTCGTTTTGACATCCATCTCGCGATTTCATAAATGCAGCTTATGCTAACATGATTCCGACGGACTTAAGCATCGCTACGGATGAGAAAATCTCATCGTAGTCAACTCCTTGAACTTGTGAAAACTCTTTCCACAAGTCAAGCTTCATAAACGGTGATATTACCGTCCACATCAAATCTTCTTCTTAAAGATCCATTCATCTCAATGGCTTGCCGATCATCGTGCAAGTCCACCAAAGTCCATGCTTTGTTCTGATACATGGATCCTATCTCGGATTTCATGGCTTCTAACCATTTATCGGTATTTGGGCCCACCATCGCTTCTCCATAGCTCGTAGGTTCATTGGTGTCTAGCAACATGACCTTCAAGACAGGATCACCGTACCACTCTGAAGCAGTACGCATCCTTGTCACCCTACGAGGTACGGTAGTGACTTGATCCAAAACTTCATGATCACTATCATAAGCTTCTACTTCAATTGGTGTAGGTGCCACGGAACAACTTCACAGCCTCGCTACACACTAGTTGAAGTGATGGTTCAATAACCTCATCAAGTCTCTACCATCCTCCCACTCAACTTTCCGAGACAAACTTTTTTCTCGAGAAAGGACCCGATTCAAGAAACAATCCCTATTGCTTTCGGATCTGAATTAGGAGGTATACCCAACTGTTTTGGGTGTCCTATGAAGATGCATTTTATCCGCTTTGGGTTCGAGCTTATCAACTGAAACTTTTCCACATAAGCGTCGCAGCCCCAAACTTTCAAGAAATGACAACTTATGTTTCTCCAAACGGTGTCGTCTCAACGGAATTACATGGTACCCTATTAAAGTGAGTGCGGTTGTCTCTAATGCCTAACCCATGAACGATAGTGGTAATTCGATAAGAGACATCATGGTACGCACCATATCTAATAGGGTGTAACTATGATGTTCGGACACACCATCACACTATGGTGTTCCAGGCGGTATTAATTGTGAAACAATTTGCACAATGTCTTAATTGTGTGCCAAAACTCGTAACTCAGACATTCATCTCTATGATCATATCATAGACATTCTATCCTCTTGTCACGAAGATCTTAAACTTCACTCTGAAATTACTTGAACCATTCAATAATTCAGACTTGTGTTTCATCAAGTAAATATACTCAACATCTACTCGAATCATCCGTGAAGTAAGAACATAACGATATTCACCGCATGCCTCGGCATTCATTGGACTGCACATATCAAAATGTGTTACTTCCAACAAGTTGCTATCTTGTTCCATCTTCTTTGAAACCGAGGCTTTTTAGTCATCTTGCCCATGTGGTATATTTTGCATATCTCAAGTGATTCAAAATCAAGTGAGTCCAAACGATCCATCTGCATGGAGTTTCATCATGCGTATACACCAATAGACATGGTTTGCATGTCTCAAACTTTTCAAAAAGCAGTGAGTCCAAAGATCCATCAACATGGAGCTTCTTCATGCGTTTTTATACCAATATGACTTACATGGCAGCACCACAAGTAGGTGGTACTATCATTACTATCTTATATCTTTTGGCATGAAAACGTGTATCACTACGATCGAGATTCAATAAACCATTCAGGTTTAATACTAATCTTGATGGTAGAGGGAGCGTGCGATGCTTGATCACATCAAGCTTGGAAAAACTTCCAACACATATCGCCAGCTTACCTTTAGCTAGTCTCTGTTTACTCCGCAGCCTTTTATTTTGAGTTACTAACACTTAGCAACTGAACCGGTATCTAATACCCTGGTGCTACTAGGAGTACTAGTAAAGTACACATTAACATAATGTATATCCAATATACTTCTATCGACCTTGCCAGCCTTCTCATCTACCAAGTATCTAGGGTGGTTCTGCTCCAGTGTCTGTTCCCCTTATTACAGAAGCACTTAGTCTCGGGTTTGGGTTCAACCTTGGGTTTCTTCACTAGAGCAGCAACTGTTTTGCCGTTTCATGAAGTATCCCTTGTTGCCCTTGCCCTTCTTGAAACTAGTGGTTTTACCAACCATCAACAATTGATGCTCCTACTTGACTTCTACTTTCGCGGTGTCAAACATCGCGAACACTTCAAGGATCATCATATCTATCCACGATATGTTATAGTTCATCACGAAGCTCTAGCAGCTTGGTGGCAATGACTTTGGAGAAACATCACTATCTCATCGTGAAGATTAACTCCCACTCGATTCAAGTGATCATTGCACTCAGACAATCTGAGCACAAACTCAACGATTGAGCTTTTCTCCCTTAGTTTGCAGGTTGAGAAAATCGTCGGAGGTCTTATACCTCTTGACGTGGGCACGAACCTGAAATCCCAATTTCAGCTCTCGAAACATCTCATATGTTCCGCGACGTTTCGAAAACGTCTTTTGGTGCCTCAACTCTAAACCGTTTAACTGAATTATCACGTAGTTATCAAAAGCGTGTATGTCCGATGTTCGCAACATCCACAAATGGCGTTTGGGGTTCAGCATCTTTGGCGGTGCATTAAGGACATAAGCTTTCTACTGATCGCATAATCGCTACTTTCAACTTTCAACTATATTTTCTCTAGGAACATATCTAAACAGTGGAACTAAAACGCGAGCTTACGACATAATTTGCAAAAGGTCTTTTGACTATGTTCAAGATAATTAAGTTCATCTTATGAACTCCCACTCAGATAGACATCCCTCTGGTCATCTAAGTGATTACATGATCCGAGTCAACTAGGCCGTGTCCGATCATCACGTGAGACGGACTGGTCGACTCGGTGAACATCTTCATGTTGATCGTATCTACCATACGACTCATGCTCGACCTTCGATCTGTGTGTTCCGAGGCCATGTCTGTACATGCTAGGCTCGTCAAGTTAACCCTAAGTGTTCCGCGTGTAAATCTGTCTTACACCCGTTGTATGTGAACGTAAGAATCCATCACACCCGATCATCACGTGGTGCTTAGAAGCTGACGAACTTTTGGCAGCGGTGCGCAGTTAGGGGGAACACTTCTTGAAATTGTTGTAAGGGATCATCTTATTTACTACCGTCGTTCTAAGTAAACAAGATGCATAAACATAATAAACATCACATGCAATTATATAGTAGTGACATGATATGGCCAATATCATATTGCTCCTTTGATCTCCATCTTCGGGGCTCCATGATCATCATTGTCACCGCATGACACCATGATCTCCATCATCATGATCTCCATCATCGTGTCTCCATGAAGTTGTCTCGCCAACTTATTACTTCTACTACTATGGCTACCGGTTAGCAATAAAGTAAATTAATTACATGGCGTTGTTCAATGACACGCAGGTCATACAATAAATAAAGACAACTCCTATGGCTCCTGCCGGTTGTCATACTCATCGACATGCAAGTCGTGAATCCTATTACAAGAACATGATCAATCTCATACATCACATATCATTCATCACATTCTTCTTGGCCATATCACATCACATAGCATACCCTGCAAAAACAAGTTAGACGTCCTCTAATTGTTGTTTGCATGTTTTACGTGGCTGCTTTGGGTTTCTAGCAAGAACGTTTCTTACCTACGCAAAACCACAACGTGATATGCCAATTGCTATTTACCCTTCATAAGGACCCTTTTCATCGAATCCGTTCCGACTAAAGTGGGAGAGATCGGCACCCGCTAGCCACCTTATGCACCAAGTGCATGTCGCCGGTGGAACTGTCTCACGTAAGAGTACGTGTAAGGTCGGTCCGGGCCGCTTCATCCCACAATACCGTCAAACAAGATTGGACTAGTAACGGTAAGCATATTGAACAACATCAACGCCCACAACTACTTTGTGTTCTACTCGTGCAAAGAATCTACGCAATAGACCTAGCTCATGATGCCACTTTGTTGGGGAACGTAGCAGAAATTCAAAATTTTCCTACGTGTCACCAAGATCCATCTATGGAGAAACTAGCAACGAGGGAAGGAGAGTGCATCTACATACCCTTGTAGATCGCTAAGCGGAAGCGTTCAAGAGAACGGGGTTGAAGGAGTCGTACTCGTCGTGATTCAAATCACCGGAGATCCTAGTGCCGAACGGACGCCACCTCCGCGTTCAACACACGTACAGCCCGGTGACGTCTCCCACACCTTGATCCAGCAAGGAGAGAGGGAGAGGTTGAGGAAGACTCCATCCAGCAGCAACACAACGGCATGGTGGTGATGAAGGAGCGTGGCAATCCCGCAGGGCTTCGCCAAGCACCAAGGGAGAGGAGGAGGAGGAGAGGCAGGGCTGCGCCTGGAGAGGAGAGGCTCTCGTGTGTTATGGGCAACCCCTAGGCCTCATATATATAGGGGAAAGGGAGGAGGGTGCGCCCCCTCTAGGGTTCCCACCCCTAGAGGGGCGGCAGCCCTAGATGGGAAAAGGGGGAGGCGGCCAAGAGGGGAGGAGAGGGGGAGGCGCCCACTAGATGGGCCTTAGGGCCCATCTGCCCTAGGGTTTGCCCCCTCCCACTCTCCCTTGCGCCTTGGGCCTCTTGTGGGGGCGACCAGCCCCTTGGGGCTGGTTCCTCCCACACTTGGCCCACGCATCCTTCTCGGGGTTGGTGGCCCCACTTGGTGGACCTCGGACTCTCCGGTGGTCCCAGACATTACCGATATCGCCCAAACTTTTCCGGTGACCAAAACAGGACTTCCCATATATAAATCTTTACCTCCGGACCATTCCGGAACTCCTCGTGACGTCCGGGATCTCATCCGGACTCCGAACAACATTCGGTAACCACATACAAACTTCCGTTATAACCCTAGCGCCATCGAACCTTAAGTGTGTAGACCCTACGGGTTCGGGAACCATGCGAACATGACCGAGACGTTCTCGGTCAATAACCAACAGCGGATCTGGATACCCATGTTGGCTCCCACATGTTCCACGATGATCTCATCGGATGAACCACGATGTCAAGGACTCAATCGATCCCGTATACAATTCCCTTTGTCTAGCGGTATTGTACTTGCCCGAGATTCGATCGTTGGTATCCCGATACCTTGTTCAATCTCGTTACCGGCAAGTCTCTTTACTCGTTCCGTAAAACATCATCCCATGATCAACCCCTTGGTCACATTGTGCACATTATGATGATGTCCTACCGAGTGGGCCCAGAGATACCTCTCCGTTTACGGAGTGACAAATCCAGTCTCGATTCGTGCCAACCCAACAGACACTTACGGAGATACCTGTAATGCACCTTTATAGTCACCCAGTTACGTTGTGGACGCTTTGGTACACCCAAAGCATTCCTACGGTATCCGGAGTTGCACAATCTCATGGTCTAAGGAAAAGATACTTGACATTAGAAAAGCTTTAGCATACGAACTACGATCTTTGTGCTAGGCTTAGGATTGGGTCTTGTCCATCACATCATTCTCCTAATGACGTGATCCCGTTATCAATGACATCCAATGTCCATGGTTAGGAAACCGTAACCATCTATTGATCAACGAGCTAGCCAATAGAGGCTTGCTAGGGACATGGTGTTGTCTATGTATCCACACATGTATTTGAGTTTCCTATCAATACAATTATAGCATGGATAATAAACGATTATCATGAACAAGGAAATATAATAATAATAACTAATTTATTATTGCCTCTAGGGCATATTTCCAACAGTTGGCTGGGCCGGCCCAGAGAGAGAGAGAGAGAGAGAGAGAGAGAGAGAGAGAGAGCAGTGCTGGGCTTCGGCCTGGCACTGTTCGAAGCGTTTTTTTAATACAAAATTTCACAGAACAAAAATAAAAACAAAATAATTAAAACTTTTATATAGGCATATAATATATCAAAATTTGCAGAAAAATATTTCCTACAAAATGAACATTATTCTAATGTCAAATGAAATCCACACAAATTCAAATAAAGCAAAGAGTGCTTACGGTCCAATAAAATCCAACAAAAATCATTTTAAAAATATCAAAATGAATTCAAATTTATTTCTCTCCATTTTTCTGATGTAGAGAATCATGTTACCCTATTTTCCATATATTTTATTTTTGGAGAAAAATAATTTGAATAAAACTCAAATAACTCCAAATTGAAAATAAATTCAAAAGAACCTTGAATTTTAAATTCTTTGAAACTCCCAACTCATATTTCATATGTTTTGAAGAAGTCATTTTATCTTCGCTCTTGAAAATCATTGAGTTGCATAAAGTTTCAGAATTGGAAATATTTTCCAAATGAAATTCAATTATTTTTAACACCTTGTCATTTAAGTAAATGGAAGAAGTCATGTCATCTTCTCTCCAGGGTTTTGTGATGAAAAGAATTTGAATTCCCGAAGATCATAAAAGCAAAAATGAAAGTTTGGGAAAGTCCTTTTATTCCCTCTCATTTAACTTTCAAAAAGATTTCAAATTCACTCACTTTCAGTCAATCAATCAAACAATCATTCAAAACTATCTATTTGTTTATAAAATTCCAAAATTTAGAATTTTGGGATGTTACAGCATGTCTTCCTAATTTTGCATATACTACATCTCTGTATTACATGTTCTAACATCAAAGTACTGTTCGTGTCTATCCAACATCAATCACTTATGACGAGACACCTTTAACTTGGTAGTGTGATATTGTTTGCATCTTGCATATGCGTTATATTTGTACTGCTTCAGATTTGTTTAAATGCCAGTTATGATGAGACACTATTAACTTGGTAGAGTGACATTTATAACATGTTTCGTGTGGTATCTACCTTCCATTGAATTGCTTCTAATTTGTTAAAATGCCTTCTGCTTAGTTTACACATCATAGGTCTGATTATCTCATGTCGTCCTGTTTTTTGTACGTATTACATCCTCCTATCATGTGGTTGTCTAACATCAAAGTTTAGTTCATATGTATCGCACATCAATTAGTTCTGGAGAACTAAATTTTTATTTCCTTTTCTTGTGGTCTTGACTTGACATGGCAAACAAAAAGTGGAAGGAACACATAGTGGTAGGGGATGGTGTTAGTACTCGGGATTCACGGAAACAAAAGCGGTAGAGTTATGCAGATATTGTTGGTATTGATAGTGCAATAGAAGGTGGAAGTCCACCGGATAAATGTACAAAAAAGGTATCCCCTAGTTGCTTTGGAAATAGTGTAAAACAATTCGAAGGCAAACGAAAAGCTGCCACCAAACAAGCAACGACAACCCTAGTTGTTGCAGCACCTTCTTCCATAGTACCTACATCTACATGAGTTACTCGTTTGGCAACTCAGCTAGCGGCAAGTTCCCAAGCTCCATTGCCATCCGATACTATTTCCAAAGCACTCTTGACACAATAGGACTTGGCAAGATCGGATGAACCTTGTGAGCTTCAACATCAAGATGGTAGTTGCTCGAGTCAAATTACAGTTGCATGATTCTTTATATGTAGTCTCACAGTTTGATGTACACTAACACTTCCCATGTTTGTTGTTGAACTAGCACCTAGGCGCAATAGGAAACATATGTCAGGGATAATGCTCGATAGGTTAACTAAATCTAGAGGACGAAGAATGGACATCCATTTTGAGGCAGGTTTAAAAAGGCCAAGTGATGCTACAGAGTCAGCCAAGTTAGTATCAGTGGTAGCCGTTGTTGTTAGGTGTCATGCACGTATCCTCCCAACATGGATTCAATACAGGAATGAGAAAGACGAATCCTAGTTTAACACCTTCCTCGACCATTTATCTATAAGTATGGTTATGTATGGAACTTAGTAATATCGTCTTGCTCTGTCCCAGACTTTTTAGGTTGCTCGTAATGAGACTCCCATAATTTTCAACATATGGGGTTCAAGTTGGATTGCCAAGATAATGCAACCAGACAAGAATGCACCCATGTGTTTCAACTCTGCTCTGTGACAATATCGGTATAACTTGAGGAAAACTCACTTTGATGGCAAGGCTAATAGTGAACTTGCCCAAACATCTCAAGTGGAAAATATAATGGATGAAGACTCGAGAGACATTGTTAAACACTTGTCTAATCCAAAGTATCAAGTACGTTATATATATGTGATCAGATCACATGTTGAACTTCTATTTATGCATGTGCCTTACAAATCTATCTTCTTCTAGGTGAACTATTCAAAGAACAAGGCCAACCGTATGAAAGTGAAATTCCCACAGACGACAGGATCTTGTAGCTATATTGCACACTGCGAGGCTCTTCTAACTAGCTACTGTTTCACTCTTTTCGCTGTGCCATATTATCAGATCTGTATTGACTTGTTCCAAATGCAGAGGAAAGCCCGAAACGACCAAAAATTACCTGATCCAAATGCTGTGGAAATCTTCAAGGACTATCACACCAGCAAGACGAATGATAGAGGCAAGGGGCCGGATCTTTCGATGAGATGCTAGATATCGATTTAGTGGATTCGACTTTGACGATCCGACTACAAACGTGCACGACGTTGCGCCTTAGCAATCGCCAAACCAATCTCCAGAGGTTACTAAAAATGTTGGAAGCACGATCAGCCTGACCACAAAGGTCTATTCCTGCACGCAATCAAAGGACAAGCAAGAATATGATAAAAGCAAGCTGAATATTGCGAATATAGATGAATTATTGATAAAGGTGGGGATCCAAAAGTGGTCTTAGTCTGGTCCTTGGACACAAACAAAGTAGACGAAGTTGCAATGGCTAACTTGTAACTAAACAAATGCCCAAGCTAAACGACTCCCTAAGGGCTATATATATATGGAGGAGTAGGGGGAAATTTCGTGACCCCTTGTATGAGGGGTCTGAATCCAACCCTAACTTTGTTTCCCCACACATACGGACTCTAAAAAGAGCCTATACTGAAATATTGAAATTACATGGGCCTGACCCATAATAAGGTGACGCAGCACCTATAATAGCCTTTGGACGAAATTTGTGAAGTGTCATCTTGTATATTTCGTCCAAGCCTTCATGCACTCATTATGGTGGCTTCAAAGTCCTGAAATCATCACTTTAAACTCTGTTCTTGTTCCCCTTGCACATGCTTGTTCTTGCTACGATGTTCATCCTTCTTGTCCAAGCTAGACCCTTCATTTGTAAGCAAAACAAATTTATCCAATTTAGGCAGCATCATATTCTCATTAACATTAGAATCATTACCACGAAACGAAAGTATCTAGTAATTTAATTGGCTTGCGTGAGCTCTAGTAATTGGTCCAGTATGTATAGCAGTAGGGGCTATGAGTGTAACAATGGTATTGATGTCCTCATCATCCTCCCCTTCTTGAAATGAAGTCGTCCTCGATGTAAGCTCATCTTCCTCACCCAAATAAGGCTTCAAATCTGCAATGTTAAAAGTGGGACTAACCCCAAAATCTACAGGCAGCTCAAGTTTATATGCATTATCATTTATTTTCTCTAACACCTTAAAAGGACCATCAGCACGTGGGATTAGCTTTGATTTGCGCAAATCAATAAATCTGTCCTTACGCAAATGTAACTGAGGGAGTCCTGGACTAGGGGGTGTCCGGATAGCCGAACTATCATCTTTGGCCGGACTCCAAGACTATGAAGATACAAGATTGAAGACTTCGTCCCTTGTCCGGATGGGACTTTCCTTGGCGTGGAGGGCAAGCTTGGCGATACGGATATGTAGATCTCCAACCATTGTAACCGAAGGGTCTATATAAACCGAAGGGTTTTAGTCCGTAGGACGAACAACAATCATACCATAGGCTAGCTTCTAGGGTTTAGCCTCCTTGATCTCGTGGTAGATCTACACTTGTACTACCCATATCATCAATATTAATCAAGCAGGAGTAGGGTATTACCTCCATCGAGAGGGCCCGAACACGGGTAAAAACAACGTGTCCCTTGTCTCCTGTTACCATCCGCCAAGACGCACAGTTCGGGACCCCTACCCGAGATCCGCCGGTTTTGACACCGACATTGGTGCTTTCATTGAGAGTTCCTCTGTCATCACCTATAGGCCCGATGGCTCCTTCGATCATCAACAACGACGCGGTCCAGGGTGAGACTTTTCTCCCGGACAGATCTTCGTGATTCGGCGGCTTTGCTAATGCGGGCCAATTCACTTGGCCATCTGGAGCAGATCGAAAGCTACGCCCGCCATCAGGTCGATTTGGAAGCTCGAACTATAAGGCCGATGTCCGCGGAGACTTGAACTTCGACGGATTCGAGCTACGCCAGCCAAGCGCCGCCTTTGTCTCTATGGGTACGATCTAGCTCTGCACGAGCGATTGCCTGGATGCCGCACCAGTGCCCGCTCCGACCCTTAATCCGGAGCCGGTTTCGTCGATCGAGGACGGTTGGTTGGATGCCGCCTCGGGGGCTACGGTCTCAACGGTGATTGAGCAGAACTCCATCCCTGTCCTTTGCGAAGACCTTGACTCCAAGGCGCCGGACTCCTCTCCGGACTCCGAACCCTCCGCGCCCCTGCCAATCGAATCCGATTGGGCGCCGGTCATGGAGTTCACTGCCGCGGACATCTTTCAAAGACTCGCCCTTTGGCGGCATCCTGAATTCACTAAAGTCTCTCTCTTTATCGGGAGAGCCCTGGCTGGACTACGGTCAGAAGGTTGGGATGCAGACGACGAAGAAATTCAACGCCCACCCACCGCCCACTTTGTAGCCATCGCCGAAAGCTTAAACGGCGTGCTCGATTTCGACTCAAGACATCGACGGTACGGACGACGATGTAGGAGACAACCATGAACCAGCACCTATAGGGTACTGGGCAACCACCTCATCCCATGATGTATACATGGTGGATACACCTAAAGGAAGTGACGACGAGGAACAACGGGACACTACGAAGGATAAATCCCTCGAAAAGCAGTCAAAACGGCAACGTAAACGCCGCACCAAGTCCCGCCTCGACAAAGACCCAACCATAGAGCAGGGCGAACCGGTGGACGACGAACATGCTATCGAGCAACCGTCCGAACAGGACAACTTGGATAAACAACCCGTCCCCGGCGAAGATAACAGTCCGGACGATCTCACGCCGGACAAATTGTTGGAGCAGAAGAACCTCCACAAAAGGCTCGTCGCCACTGCGCGTAGCCTGAAAAAGCAGAAGCGGAAGCTCAAAACAGCGGAAGATGCACTCAGAATCAGATGGAGCAAAGTATTCAACACCGCAGACAAATACGGCGACAGTCGCCGAACAAAGAGCTACCCAAAGAGAAAACTACTGCCCGAATTTGATGAGGAGGTCGTAGAGCCCCCACAATCAAAAAGCAAGAAGGCCACCCGGTCGGATGGACGACCCCACGGCAAACAGAGAGCGGCAAATGGCGCCGCACACAAGCCGGTACGCGATCCGCATAAGGATTCACGTCAAAGGGATGGCCCAGTTAGGTCCATCTATGGGCCGAGAAAGCAAGCTCTTCAAAGCAACGCAACACCCCAAATATCCGAACATCACGACACACCCAAATATAGGGGTGCTGCACACCCCCTGTGTTTCACCGATGAGGCGCTGGATCACGAATTCCCAGCGGGATTCAAACCCGTAAACATAGAGACATACGACGGAACAACAGACCCTGGAGTCCGGATTGAGGATTACATCCTCCACATACACATGGCTAGAGGAGATGATCTCCACGCCATAAAATACTTACCCCTCAAGCTCAAAGGGCCAGCTCAGCATTGGCTCAAAAGCCTCCCTGAAAATACCATTGGAAGTTGGGAAGAGCTCGAGGATGCCTTTAGCAAATTTTCAAGGGACTTATGTCCGTCCTCCGGATGCGCATTTATTTAAGTCATATAACTCAACAACCCGGAGAGTCAGCCCGCAAGAATTCTGGAACAGGTTCCTCACCAAAAGAACCAAATAGTCGATTGTCCGACGCCAAGCCTTAGCAGCTTTCAAACACAACGTCCGAGACGAATGGCTCGCCAGACACCTCGCCAGAGAAGCCGAGAACCATGGCTGCATTAACAAGCCTTATGACCCGCTTTTGCGCGGGAGAGGATAGTTGGCTGGCAAGATGCAGTACCAGCGACCCAAGTACATCTGAAGTAAGGGATGGAAATGGAAAACCACGACGCAGCAAGGACCAGCGCCGGATTAAGAGGAACGGTCCAAAGAGCGCGGCAGTCAACGCCGGATACAAAAGCTCATGGCAGAACAATAAAAACTGCCCCTTAAGGACAATAACGATGAGTTATCCAACTTAAACAAAATCTTGGACAAGATATGCCAAATCCAAAGTACTCCCGGGAAGCCTGCAAACCATACCCACAGAGATTGTTGGGTCTTCAAGCAGTCCGGCAGACTCAACGCCGAACACAAGGGCTCGACACACCAAGTGAAGATGATGACGAGCACCACAAGCGAGCCCCGGAAAACAAAAGAATTTCCCACGTGAAGTCAAAACAGTAAACTTACTTCAAGTAACAAAAGGGGAAAACAGAGTGGCACCCACTGAATTACGCTACCGCACAATCTACCCCAAATGAGTCCCAACCCCGGGTTGTCAAAACCAATTACCTTCGACCATCAGGACTACTCCGATAGTATCCGGAACGCAGGATGGACTGCCTTGATACTAGAACCTATAATCGACGGTCTTCAATTTACGCAAGTCCTAATGGACAGCGGCAGTGATTTAAACCTGCTATATCAGGACACAATCCGCAACATGGGGATAAACCCAAACAGGATCAGCCATAGCAACACCTCCTTCAAAGGGGTAATGCCAGGCCTGTATGCCCATTGTACGGGCTCCCTACTGCTAGAAGTTGTGGTCGGCTCATCCGACAACTTCCGCCACGAAAAAATAACCTTCCACATCGCCCCATTCGAAAGTAGCTATCAAGCACTCTTTGGGCGTGAAGCTACCGCTTTTAACGCAATACCGCATTATGCATCTCTTACACTTAAAATGTCCGGTCCACGCGGCATCATCTCATTAAAAGGGAGTATTAAGTGTTACTCGAGCACGGAAGAACGTGAGACTTCTTTGACAGCCCCACACCAATCCGGCTCCGCCAATCAAAGCACCTGAATAGGTCATTCAAACCCCGGACACGGCTAGACGAGTCCGGCGCCTACTCGCGGCATACCCCCATACAAGGGCTGCACGACGCACGTACAACAAGAGACAATAAAGCTCAGTTCACCTTCCGAACCGTACTCTGTTTATTTAATATAAAGTACATTTCTCGCACGATATTTTTTCTTTTCAACTAAGTTCTTCTCTTTTACAGATGAACACCGTGCTACACCCGTCCAGAATACGGCACAACGGAGACACAAAGAGCGCGTAGCGAGGACCCGTCGCAAGGATTCTTTTCAGATTAAGACCTGCGTAAACCTTTTTACTGTCTTTTGTTGACACACACCCCGGTTTCTTACTATAATCGAGGAGGAGGCTGGCGTTTTGGCATCGGGCCGCACCAGAATTTTTTATGCTGCGTACCTAGACACGGGGGCTTAGGGCATTATTCTGCCTGCTTTCATAAAGACCGAATACCTTAGGGAGTGTTCGACGTCTCGAGTTAGGCCTTATATGCATCTGCTCCGAATCATGTCTTTGGTCAAATGTTGGGTTTGCGGCTCCCATGTTTTGGTACCTTACGTTCCGTTATATCGGCTAAGGTAGCACTGGGAGAACCACTGCGATTGTGCCCCGGTTGAGCTGGGTTGAGCACCTCAGTGGAGAAAGCTAAAACTGACTGTCATGATATAGCGTGAGACTGGTCAACCACTCAATGATCCAGCGGAATGTTTAGAATTCCTCCGCATTGACGAAGGGCCGTTTCCCGGTCAGGCACATACGCGCCCCAAATTCGGGAGAGCGCGGTGCCCCTAGGGGCTATATAGTAGCCCCACCATCGAGCTCCTATGGCTAAGTGAAAGTGATAAAGCATTATAGTCCTGTTGCCTAGTTTGCTACGCTATCACCTCCTTCACAGGACCAAGACGTTAGATTAAGTGTGAAAATGCGCCTTTTTTGCAAACACCCCCGCACTATGTGCGTGGGGGTTGAAGCCGAAGACTGCCATCTTCCAGGTTATATACACATATACATCAACGGCCACACATGAGGCGTTTTAATACTTGAACGCACAAGTATAAAAAGCTCTTATATTATATTGAAACATTGTTTTCGCAAATCATACATGTCATTTAAACATAATATCCTTTGAGCACTGCGTCTCTATTAAACGAGCGCCCTGCAGGACTTCCTCAAAATAGTGCTCGGCAAGTACTCGGCTTCTGTCCGAATCTTGGGATGCAACATCGGTGGCCTTCATCTCCGCCCAGTATGTCTTGACACGGGCAAGAGCCATCCGCGCTCCCTCAATACACGCCGACCGCTTCATTGCATCGATACGCGGCACCGCACCAAGGAACTGCTGCACTAAGCCAAAATAACTCTTCGGCTGGGGTCCTCCTGGCCACAAATGAGTCATGACATGCTTCATGGCAAGTCCGGATAATCAATTCAGCTCGGCCCATTCGGCCAACCGATCGGTCAACGGAAGAGGACGCTCCATACTATGGAATTGCGACCAATATAGCTCTTCCGTTTTGCGCCCCTTCTAGCCTCGGAAGTGCTCAATCGCGTCCGGAGCGCTCGCCGCTAAGTCCAGATAAGCATCCTCCGAACTCCACAACTTGTCCAACTGAGCATACTTCGGATCCGTATATTTCCTCCGCAGCAGAAACGATTTTCCAGCCATAATAGCCCCGACCTGACTCAGCTCCTACTTGGCAGCTCTCATAGCGGAACGGGCATCCTTGGATCCGGCGGTGGCCTTTTTCAGGTCCTCTTGCTCCGCTTGATGTTCTTTTTCAAGAACCCCGCAGCGGTCGGTAGAATTCTTCAACTTTATGGCCATATCAGCCATTTCCTCTCTGCTTCGGCAGTGAGCAGCCCGTTCGGCTTTTAGCTCTTCGGCCGCCCTTACAATGTCAGACATTACTATTTCGCTTGCTCTTTCGCTCGGGCGAGTTCCGCATAGCTCCTCCACAAACAGCGGCACCGTCTGCATCAAAAGCATACAAGTAGTAAGGCATGGGCGTCAAGCTCCCTTACCAGGTGTCCGCGGAGAAGTCGCATACCTTGTGACTCGTCAAACCGTTTATTGACCAGCGCAATGTCCGCATCCGCCTCGTCAAGTTGCCGCTTTAGTTCGGCAAATTCATCAGTCCGGCTGGCCACCGGACACCTCGCCACCTATTTAGGAGCAGCGACATATTATAACTGAGATTATGATCCTCGGCACGCTGTCAATTTTGACAACGTACCGAGTCTCAGGGGCTACTATCTATACAGGGCGCATTCTATATGCATAATCGCCGAAGGTACGTCATTTTGCGTACCTCAAACCCCGTCGATAAGCTTCGACGGCTTCATGCAATCCGCTCTCCGCGGATGCAATTCTTTCAATCACCGTACCCATTAGCACACGGTGATCTTACGAGATAACCGCCGCCCGGCAGATCCTTCAGCTCCTCCGACCGCATGCCGATTGGCGCGGACCTTCCGGCCCCGCGGACTCGGGAAACCCTCTGCGATGACACCTCAGGGTCGTCCGCCTCGCATGAAGGTGCGACAGGTGGAGGCGTTTCGCTCTCCATCATCTCCGGAAGAAGATCCCCCGAAGACGAGCTCTGCTGAGAAGGGCTGAGATCCGAACTACGAGGTACAATTTCGGTTATCTTCAGAAATAAATACAGGGATGTCCCTTATTACAAGATCCCTTCTTTTTACTTACGGCTCACTGGAGAGTTGATCCCCTTGAGGAAATAGTGCGGCTGGAGTACTTCCCAGCGCCGTACTATCTGACGAAGATTTCTTTCCCCTCTTTGAGGCCTTGACCTCCGGATCTTCCGAAGCGGTCCTCTTCTCTCCTTGGAGGGTGGGACTTTTGATCCCTCCTTCCTCGAAAGCCTCCTTCGTGGAGGCAGTTGCTTCCCGCTTATCCCTTCGCCTTCTTTAAAAGGTGCGACCTTGACAGATCTTGGTCAAGACGGGATCCGCGTGGTCTCTGGGAGTGGAGCGGACACCTTATCAACTTTGCTTTCGCTTATCCACTCCTGTTCAAGAAACAGCTCCTTTAAGGGCAAGTTTATGATAAATGAACGGACAGACTGTCCGGGTACATGACTACTTACTTGAGTATCTGGCGATTGCGGTGAGTCCTGCATCCTCGGTCAGGTCCGGACACTTTTCTTGTGATCCGAAGAACAGTTTATACATCTCCACAGGCGTCGTACCCATAAAATGTTGGAGAGCTCGTGGTCCCTCGGATTAAATTCCCACAGACGAGCTGGCGGCGTTGCAGGCGTAAAGCGCGAATCAACATAACACGTGCTCTGCGACCAGATTGATCTCTCTTTCTTGGAGGTCTCGAACGGCCCTGCAACAGAGGAACATCCTTGGACGGCCCCAGTCGAGCCCCGGATGACCCATGATGCCAGCTGTGGTGGACTGAGTCAAGGCGGAGGCGCCACCCATTTGGTGCCCCTGGGAGCGGTGATATAAAACCACTCCCGTTGCCACAAACCAAGCTCCTCTTGAAAAGAGCCCTCGGGCCACGGAGCATCAACACATTTGCTTATGACCGCCCCTCTGCACTCTGTTTGTTGCCCCTCGATCATCTTTGGCTCCACCTTGAAGGTCTTGAGCCACAATCCAAAGTGAGGGGTAATATGGAGGAAGGCTTCACATGCGACAATGAATGGTGAGATATGGAGGATGGACTCCGGATTCAAGTCATGGAAATCCAGCCCATAATAAAACATGAGCCCCCGCACAAAGGGATCCGTCGGGAAGCCTAAACCCCGAAGGAAGTGAGACACGAACACCACGCTCTCGCCGGGCTCGGGAGTGGGAATGACCTGCCCTGGAGCAGGCAGCCTATGCGAAATCTCGCCGGTTAGATACCTAGCGTCTCGCAGCTTTAGCACATATTCTTCTGTGGCGGAAGAAGACATCCATCGGCCTAGCTGGTCGGAGCCGGACATCGTCGAAGGTCCGAAGCGCCTAAATCTGAAGCTTTGGGTGTTAGAACTCGAAGCGCGAGGCGAACTCGATGGAGGGTGAAAAAAGAAGGGGGCCTTGGTCTCATTATAAAGAAGTTGAATACCAAGAGCCCTCCCCGTGGTCGATTGGGACTCGCCGATAGAGGAGGCGTGCTAACGGCACGGTTGGGTGACCCACGTCCGTATTGATGAGAATCCCGGAATAAGGGGGCACGATCTCTGCTTTGATAAGACGTGCTAAGGAAACCGCCTCGCTAAACGCGCTGAGGTGGGACAGTAAAAAACGATTCGAATAAAAGCTTGGCCGTGGTGTGATGTCACGCCGCGGAATACGTCAGCAGATCTGTACAAAAATTATTCTCTCTACGGTGGTATGTGGAACTTGTTTTGCAGAGCCGAACACTATCCTTGTGTTCAAAACCTTCTATGAAGTATACGGAAGAGGAACCCGCCTTGCAATGCCGAAGACAATATGCGCGCCGGACTCGTCGTCATTGAAGCCTGGTTCAGGGGCTACTGAGGGAGTCCTGGACTAGGGGGTGTCCGGATAGCCGAACTATCATCTTTGGCGGACTCCAAGACTATGAAGATACAAGATTGAAGACTTCGTCCCATGTCCGGATGGGACTTTCCTTGGCGTGGAGGGCAAGCTTGGCGATACGGATATGTAGATCTCCTACCATTGTAACCGACTCTGTGTAACCCTAACCCTATTCGGTGTCTATATAAACCGAAGGGTTTTAGTCCGTAGGATGAACAACAATCATACCATAGGCTAGCTTCTAGGGTTTAGCCTCCTTGATCTTGTGGTAAATCTACTCTTGTACTACCCATATCATCAATATTAATCAAGCAGGAGTAGGGTATTACCTCCATCGAGAGGGCCCGAACCTGGGTAAAAACATCGTGTCCCTTGTCTCCTGTTACCATCCGCCTAGACGCACAGTTCGGGACCCCCTACCCGAGATCCGACGGTTTTGACACCGACAGTAACCAAACAAGATCTCTCGGTGCAAACACAACATGTTTTCTACCCATATCTCCAGCAAGTTTATGTTTAGCATTCATACGCTCAATGTTCTCCTTAGTTAACTCATACATTTTAAGATCAATTCAGCATGTTTTTTAGCATCAAAATCAATCTTCTTCGAAGATGGAAGAGGCAACAAATCAATGGGTGCACGAGGTAGGAAACCATACACAATCTCAAGAGGGCACATCTTAGTAGTAGAATGCAGTGAACGATTGTAAGCAAATTCAATATGAGGCAAGCATTCTTCCCACATGTCGGTGGGAACGACACCTATGGGATCACTGGAATCCCATCTACTGTCGGCGGGCGCGGGGTTGTGAGAAGAGAAGGTCTAGGAGCCAGCACAAAGACCGTTTACCCAGGTTCGGGCCACGAGGATCCGTAATACCCTAGTCCTGCTTTGGTGGATGTATTCAGTGTTCTTGAGCTTTCGAACTAGCTACGGTAGCTGCGTAGTTCCAAAGAGCCGAATCCTTCTCCAGTATGCCCCGGGCCTCCTTTTATAGTCGAAAGGGGCTGCCACAGTGGCATACAAGAGGTGGAAATGTCGACAGTGCACAAGCTTATCGCCTGACATTAGGGGACAAAACGCATTAAATGCGCTACATAGGTGTCCATTAGCTTTATCGGGAACGGGAACGAGGCTCGTCCCGTCCGTCGCTGCTCCGTCTCGCTTCGACACGCGCCCAGGCCAGCGATGCGTGTGGTGCCATGTAGGCAGGCAGGCTGCTGAGGTGGCGCGGTGGGAGGGTGTTCACGTAGATCTGCATGCCACCACGCAGGTGCTTGCCGAGTCGGTTTGGAAGACGCGTGTTGCTACACTGGCGCCAGATAACCCACAAGTATAGGGGATCGCAATAGTTTTCGAGGGTAGAGTATTCAAAACAAATTTATTGATTCGACACAAGGGGAGCCAAAAAATATTCTCAAATATTAGCAACTGAGTTGGCAATTCAGCCACACCTGGATAACTTAATATCTGCAGCAAAGTATTTAGTAGCAAAGTAATATGGAAGTAACGGTAACGGTAGCAAAAGTAATATTTTTGGGTTTTGTAGTGATTGTAACAATAGCAACAGAAAAGTAAATAAGCGAAGAACAATATGTGAAAAGCTCGTAGGCATTGGATCGGTGATGGAGAATTATGCCGGATGCGGTTCATCATGTAACAGTCATAACATAGGGTGACATGTAACTAGCTCCAATTCATCAATGTAATGTAGGCATGTATTTCGAATATAGTCATACGTGCTTATGGAAAAGAACTTGCATGACATCTTTTGTCCTACCCTCCCATGGCAGCAGGGTCCTAATGGAAACTAAGGGATATTAAGGCCACCTTTTAATAGAGTACTAGACCAAAGCATTAACACATAGTGAATAAATGAACTCCTCAAACTACGATCATCACCGGGAGTGGTCCTGATTATTGTCACTTCGGGGTTGCCGGATCATAACACATAATAGGTGACTATAGACTTGCAAGATAGGATCAAGAACTCACATATATTCATGAAAACATAATATGTTCAGATCTGAAATCATGGCACTCCGGCCCTAGTGACAAGCATTAAGCATAGCAAAGTCATAGCAACATCAATCTCAGACACATAGTGGATACTAGGGATCGAACCCTAACAAAACTAACTCGATTACATGATAAATCTCATCCAACCCATCACCGTCCAGCAAGCCTACGATGGAATTACTCACGCACGGCGGTGGGCATCATGAAATTGGTGATGGAGGATGGTTGATGATGACGATGGCGATGGATTCCCCTCTCCGGAGCCCCGAACGAACTCCAGATCAGCCCTCCCGAGAGAGTTTAGGGTTTGCCGGCGGCTCCGTATCGTAAAACGCGATGAATCTTTCTCTTTGATTTTTTCTCCCCGAACACGAATATATGGAGTTGGAGTTGAGGCCGGTGGAGCTCCATGGGGCCCACGAGGCAGGGGGGCGCGCCCAGGGGGCAGGCGCGCCCCCACCCTCATGGACAGGGTGTGGGCCGCCTGGCTTTGATTCTTTCATGAATATTTTTTATTATTTCCAACAATAATCTCCATGGAGTTTCAGGTCATTCCGAGAACTTTTGGTTATGTACATAAATAACACCATGGCAATTCTGCTGAAAACAGCGTCAGTCCAGGTTAGTTCCATTCAAATCATGCAAGTAAGAGTCCAAAACAAGGGCAAAAGTGTTTGGAAAAGTAGATACGATGGAGACGTATCAACTCCCCCAAGCTTAAACCTTTGCTTGTCCTCAAGCAATTCAGTCGATAAACTGAAAGTGATAAAGAAAAACTTTTACAAACTCTGTGTGCTCTTGTTGTTGTAAATATCCAAAGCCCGCATTCAAGTTTTCAGCAAAGATTATGACTAACCACATTCACAATAACATTTAGGTCTCATGTTTACGCATATCAATGGCATAATCAACTAACGAGCAATAATAATAAATATCAGTTGACAACACTTTCTCAAAACAAGATGGTATCTCGCTAGCCCTTTCTGAGACCGCAAAACATAAATGCAGAGCACCTTTAAAGATCAAGGACTGACTAGACATTGTAATTCATGGTAAAAGAGATCCAGTCACAGTCATACCCAATATAAATTAATAGTAATGGATGCAAATGACAGCAGTGCTCTCCAGCTAGTGCTTTTAAATAAGAGTGTGATAACTCAACATAAAAGTAAATAGATAGACCCTCCGCCGAGGGAAGTAGGGATTTGTAGAGGTACCAGAGCTTGATTTTTGAAATAGAGATAAATAATATTTTGAGCGGCATACTTTCATTGTCAACATAACAACCGAGAGATGGCGATATCTTCCATGCTACACACATTATAGACGGTTCCCAAACAGAATGGTAAAGTTTATACTCCCCCTCCACCAACAAGCATCAATCCATGGCTTGCTCGAAACAACAAGTGTCTCCAACTAACAACAGTCCCGGGGGAGTTTTGTTTGTAATTATTTTGATTTGATTTGCATAAACCATGAGAATGGGCATCCCGGTGACCAGCCATTTTCTCGTGAGTGAGGAGCGGAGTCCACTCCTCTTGAGAATAACCCGCCTAACATGGAAGATACGGACAGCCCTAGTTGATACATGAGCTATTCGAGCATACAAAACAAAATTTCATTTGAAGGTTTAGAGTTTGGCACATACAAATTTACTTGGAACGGCAGGTAGATAGCACATATAGGAAGGTATAGTGGACTCATATGGAATAACTTTGGGGTTTAAGGGATTTGATGCACAAGCAGTATTCCCGCTTAGTACAAGTGAAGGCTAGCAAAAGACTGGGAAGCGACCAACTAGAGAGCGCAACAGTCATGAACATGCATTAAAATTAATAAACATTGAGTGCAAGCATGAGTAGGATATAATCCACCATGAACATAAACATCATGAAGGCTATGTTGATTTGTTTCAACTACACGTGTGAACATGTGCCAAGTCAAGTCACTCGAATCATTCAAAGGAGGATACCACCCCATCATACCACATGACAACCATTTTAATAGCATGTAGGCACGCAAGGTAAACCATTATAAGCTACTAGCTAATTAAGCATGGCATAAGCAACTGTGATCTCTAATTGTCATTGCAAACATGTTTATTCATAATAGGTTGAATCAGGAATGATGAACTAATCATATTTACAAAAACAAGAGAGGTCGAGTTCATACCAGCTTCTCTCATCTCGGTCGACCCATCATATATCGTCATAATTGCCTTTCACTTGCACGACCGAACGATGTGAATATAATAAGAGTGCACGTGCATTGGACTAAGCTGGAATCTGCGAGCATTCAATAAATAGGAGAAGACAAGGTAATATGGGCTCTTGGTTAAATCAACAATAGTGCATATAAGAGCCACTTCAACAATTTAATCATGGTCTTCTCCTGTCGACCCCCAAAGAAAAGAAAAGAAATAAAACTATTTACACGGGAAAGCTCCCAACAAGCAAAAGAAGAACATGAAATCTTTCTGGGTTTTCTTTTAATTATTACTACTGCAGCAAGAAAGGTAAACTAATTAAAAGCTACAACTAATTTTTTGGTTTTTCTTAAGGTTTTTCAAACACACAAGAAGAAAGCATAAAAGGAAAATAAACTAGCATTGATATTACAATGAAAGAGTATGAGCACCGACAGCTAGCAGTGAGTGTGTGAACATGAATGTAATGTCGGTGAGAAATACGTACTCCCCCAAGCTTAGGCTTTTGGCCTAAGTTGGTTTATTGCCACGGATGGCCTGGCGGATATCCAAAGTTGTAGTTGGGGTCGTACTGAGATGCAATAGTCATTGCATCTTGTGCTGCAGCTTGGATGCGAGCTATCTCAGCCCTCCTCTTATAATCTTCCGCCTCCTCTCTGGTTATAAAATATCTCCCTTTTGCCTGAAAGTCAAAGAAAGTAGAAGTAGGGAGAGCGACGTGATAGGTGCGTCGTCTGTCAAAGATTAGTCGGTACTGGAGGAACTGATTGTTCCTCTCAACAAAATGATGATGAACCATAGCCTCATAATCGAAATAAGCATGAGGTAACTCAATATCATCATCACGTATGGCTACACCAAGAAAATTAGCTATACGGGTTGCATAAATTCCACCAAAGAAATATCCATTAAATCTATCATGATGCAACCTACGTGCAACAATGGCTCCCAAATTATAATGTTTATCTCCTAACACAGCACTCCTGAGAATACTGAGGTCAGGGACACATATGTGACATGCTTCATCCTTACCATTTATGCACCTGCCTATGAAGAGAGCAAAATAATGTATAGCAGGAAAAATGAATGCTCCCTATGGTAGCTTGTGCTATGTCTCTTGATTCCCCCACAGTTATATTAGCAAGAAAATCTCTAAATTCAGATTTGCGAGGTTCACTAGCACTACCCCATTGTGAAAGTTTGCAAGCAGTGGTAAAATCCTCTAAGTCCATAGTATAAGAATTTTCATAAAGATGAAACATGACAGTTTGAGAATTTCGTGAAGATGAAAATTCAAACCTCTCACAAAGGAACGAGTGAGATAGTGGTACTGACAGCAGTTTTCCCACTCAAAGCTCACAAGATCAGCGTTACGCAAATATGCGTTAAATTCTTCCTTGATTCCTGCTCGATCGATAAAGTCTTCTGAAGGCCATTCACAAGGCCGCACTGGAGCGTCCCTTGGTAGTTCATCGTCAGCATCACGCATTTCAAGCCTGGGTCCATTCTTCCTTGAAGAACCACCTTGGTACATTTTCCTAAACATATTTTTTCCTCTGAAAAATTTCTAAAATTTTTAGTAACTTCAAATAAAAGTGAACCAACCTCAATAAAATTGATAGCAACTACTCCTACAAGCGCCTAGAGCCTATATTATGCATTAGAACTACTTGGAACCATATAAATTTGACATGCAAGCTCAAGAACATGGTCACCTAGGCAGCAAAAAATTTCAATGAATAAAGCACTGGAACAAAAACTAATTGGACCAATGGAGGAGTCACATACGAAGGAACAATCCCCCCAAGCAGTTTTGTGAGAGGTGCTTTGAGCAAGGAGATCGAAAATCGCAGCAAAATGAGCTAGAACTCGTGCTTGAGCTGGGTGGTGATTTTTTGGGAGGAAGAAGAAGTGTGTGGGTGCAGGAATAAGTGGAGGGGAGCCACCATGGGCCCACGAGGCGGGGCGTGCCAGGGGTGGGCGCGCCCTGGACCCTCGTGGCCAGGTGCTTGCTCCCCCTACTGTGTTCTCAGTGCCAAATATTCTCAAATATTCCAGAAAAATTCATATTAAATTGGCAGAGCATTTTGAGAAATTTTATTTTCGGGGTATTTTTATATTGCACGGATAAATCAGTAAACATACATAAAATAATATTTTTACTTTATTTCAACTAAATAACAGAAAGGAGAGAGAGGGTACAGAAGGTTGTGCTTTCTAGTTTCATCCATCTCATGCTCATCAAAAGGAATCCACTAACAAGGTTGATCAGGTCTTGTTAACAAACTCATTTCGAATAACATGGAACCGGAGAAATTTCGAATAACACTAAGTTATCTCAACGGGGATATGCACATTACCAATAATAAGAATATCATATTTCTTCTTGACAGTAGGAAGAGGAATTTCAAAACCTCCAAAAATAATCGATGGAATTTTTCCAATAGAATTGATACTGTGGACTTGAGGTTGTTTCCTCGGAAAGTGTACCGGTGCTCATTACCATTAACATGAAAAGTGGCATTGCCTTTGTTGCAATCAATAACAGCCCCTGCAGTATTCAAAAAAGGTCTTCCAAGGATAATAGACATACTATCGTCCTCGGGAATATCAAGAATAACAAAGTTCGTTAAAATAGTAACATTTGCAACCACCACAGGCACATCCTCACAAATACCGACATGTATAGCAGTTGATTTACCGGCCATTTGCAAAGATATTTCAGTAGGTGTCAACTTATTCAAGTCAAGTCTACGATATAAAGAGAGATGCATAACACTAACACCAGCTCCAAGATCACATAAAGCAGTTTTAACATAGTTTCTTTTAATGGAGCATGGTATAGTGGGTACTCCTGGGTCTCCAAGTTTCTTAGGTATTCCACCCTTAAAAGTGTAATTAGCAAGCATGGTGGAAATTTCATCTTCCGGTATCTTTCTTTTATTAGTAACAATTTCTTTCATGTACTTAGCATAAGGATTCATTTTGAGCATATCAGTCAATCGCATACGCCAAAAGATAGGTCTAATCATTTCAACAAAGCGCTCAAAATCCTCATCATCCTTTTTCTTGGATGGTTTCGGAGGAAAAGGCATGGGTTTCTGAACCCATGGTTCCCTTTCTTGACCATGTTTCCTAGCAAAAAAGTCTCCCTTATCATAACGTTGATTCTTTGATTGTGGGTTATCAAGATCAACAACAGGTTCAATTTCTACATCATTATCATTACTAGGTTAAGCATCAATATGAACATCATCATTAACATTGTCACTAGGTTCATGTTCATTACCAGATTATGTTTCAGCATCAGAAATAGAAATATCATTGGGATTCTCATGTGGTTCAGCAATAGGTTCACTAGAAGCATGCAAAGTCCTATCATTTTTCTTTTTCTTCTTTTTAGAAGGACTAGGTGCATCTATATTATTTCTCTGAGAATCTTGCTCAGTTCTCTTAGGATGGCCTTCAGGATACAAAGGTTCCTGAGTCATTTTACCAGTTCTAGTAGCCACTCTAACAGTATAATCATTATTCTTACTATTTAATTCATTGAGCAAATCATTCTGAGCTTTAAGTACTTGTTCTACTTGAGTGGTAACCATAGAAGCATGTTTACTAATGATTTTAAGTTCACCTTTAACTCTAGACATGAAATAACCCAAATGTTCAACCATATCGGAATTGTGTTTTAATTGTCTACCAAAATAACCATTGAAGTTTTCTTGTTTGACAATAAAATTGTCAAACTCATCTAAGCATTGTCTACCAGACTTATAGTGAGGGATATCACCTTCACCAAATCTATAGAGAGAATTTACCTTTACTACCTGTGTCGGGTTATCAAGACCATGAATTTCGTCGATAGGTAATGGATTAAGATCATATATTTCTTCAACAGGCGGTAAATTAAGACCATGTATTTCTTCAATAGGAGGTAAATTCTTAACATTTTTAGCTTGAATACCCTTTTCCTTCATAGATTTCTTTGCCTCTTGCATATGTTCAGGACTGAGAAATAGAACGCCCCTCTTCTTCAGAGTTGGCTTAGGAATAGGCTCAGGAGTTGGCTCAGGAGCTGGCTCAGGAAGTGTCCAATTATTTTCACTTATCAACATATAATTCAATAGAATTTCAGCTTCATCCGGCGTTCTTTCCCTGAAAACAGAACCAACACAATTACCCAGGTGGTCTCTGGAAGCATCGATTAGTCCATTATAAAAGATATCAAGTATTTCATTTTTCTTAAGAGGATGATCAGGCAAAGCATTAAATAATTGGAGAAGACTCCCCCAAGCTTGTGGGAGACTCTCTTCTTCAATTTGCACAAAATTATATATATATCCCTTAAAGCAACTTGTTTCTTGTGAGCAGGGAAATATTTAGCAGAGAAGTAATAAATCATATCCTGGGACTACGCACACAACCAGGATCAAGAGAATTAAACCATGTATTAGCATCACCCTTTAATGAGAACGGGAATATTTTAAGGATATAAAAGTAGCGAGTTCTCTCATCATTAGTGAAGAGGGTGGCTATATCATTTAATTTAGTAAGATGTGCCACAATAGTTTTAGATTCATAGCCATAGAAAGGATCAGATTCAACCAAAGTAATTATATCAAGATCAACAGAGAATTCATAATCCTTATGAGTAACAAACATAGGTGAAGTAGCATAAGCAGGATCATATTTCATTCTAGCATTCAGAGTTTTTTGTTTTAGCTTAGCTAATAATTTCTTAAGATCACTTCTATCATTGCAAGAAAGAAAGTCTCTAGCAGTTTCCTCATCCATAACATAGCCCTCAGGCACAACAGACAATTCATATTTATTGGGAGAGTCTTCATCATCACTTTCATCAATATTATCAGTTTCAATAATTTCATTCTCTCTAGCCCTAGCAAGTTGTTCATCAAGAAATTCACCAAGTGGCACAAGAGTATCAAGCATAGAAGTAGTTTCATCATAAGTATCATGCATAGCAGAAGTGGCATCATCAATAACATGCGACATATCAGAATTAATAGCAGAAGCAGGTTTAGGTGTCACAAGCTTACTCAAAACATAAGGTGAATCAAGTGTAGAGCTAGATGGCAGTTCCTTACCTCCACTCGTAGTTGAGGGATAAATTTTTGTTTTCGTGTCTCTCAAGTTCTTCATGGTGACCAGCAGGTATAAATCCCAAGTGACTCAAAGAATAGAGCTATGCTCCCAAGACATGGCCTTGAAAAATAGTTTTGATAACCCACAAGTATAGGGGATCGCAATAGTTTTCGAGGGTAGAGTATTCAACCCAAATTTATTGATTTGACACAAGGGGAGCCAAAGAATATTCTCGAGTATTAGCAACTGAGTTGTCAATTCAGCCACACCTCGATAACTTAATATCTGCAGCAAAGTATTTAGTAGCAAAGTAATATGGAAGTAACGGTAACAGTAGCAAAAGTAATATTTTTGGGTTTTGTAGTGATTGTAACAATAGCAACGGATAAGTAAATAAGCGAAGAACAATATGTGAAAAGCTCGTAGGCATTGGATCGGTGATGGAGAATTATGCCGGATGCGGTTCACCATGTAACAATCATAATATAGGGTGACACAGAACTAGCTCCAATTCATCAATATAATGTAGGCATGTATTTCGAATATAGTCATACGTGCTTATGGAAAAGAACTTGCATGACATCTTTTGTCCTACCCTCCCGTGGCAGCGGGGTCCTAATGGAAACTAAGGGATATTAAGGCCTCCTTTTAATAGAGTACCGGATCAAAGCATTAGCACATAGTTAATACATGAACTCTTCAAACTACGGTCATCACCGGGAGTGGTCCCGATTATTGTCACTTCGGGGTTGCCGGTTCATAACACATAATAGGTGACTATAGACTTGCAAGATAGGATCAAGAACTCACATATATTCATGAAAACATAACAGGTTCAGATCTGAAATCATGGCACTCGGGCCCTAGTGACAAGCATTAAGTATAGCAAAGTCATAGAAACATCAATCTCAGAACATAGTGGATACTAGGGATCGAACCCTAACAAAACTAACTCGATTACATGATAAATCTCATTCAACCCATCACCGTACAGCAAGCCTACGATGGAGTTACTCACGCACGGCGGTGAGCATCCTGAAATTGGTGATGGAGGATGGTTGATGATGACGATGGCGGCGGATTCCCCTCTCCGGAGCCCCGAACGGACTCCAGATCAGCCCTCCCGAGAGAGTTTAGGGCTTGGCGGCGGCTCCGTATCGTAAAACGCGATGAATCTTTCTCTTTGATTTTTTTCTCCATGAACACGAATATATGGAGTTGGAGTTGAGGTCGGGGGAGCTCCAGGGGGCCCACGAGGCAGGGGGCGCGCCCGGGGGGGGGGGGCCCACCCTCGTGGACAGGGTGTGGGCCCCTGGCCTTGATTCTTTCGCCAATATTTTTTATTATTTCCAAACATAATCTCCGTGGAATTTCAGGTCATTCCGAGAACTTTTGTTTCTCCACATAAATAACACAATGGCAATTCTGCTGAAAACAGCGTCAGTTCGTGTTAGTTCCATTCAAATCATGCAAGTTAGAGTCCAAAACAAGGTCAAAAGTGTTTGGAAAAGTAGATACGGCGGAGACGTATCAGCACCCTCGGCAAGGGCCTTGCCGGGGGCCAAGCAAGGGTCTTGCCGTGGCGTTGCAGTTGTCCCCGGCAAGGCGCCTGCCGGGGGTCTTGTGGATCTCCTCGTCTAGGATCCCACCGAGGGTCGCCGTTTTCTGGTCCTCATCTGATCTTGTGTGTTTATGATCTTGACAAAGATCTGCATGCCACAACGGGGGTGCCTCCCGAGCCCTGGTTCCAATGTGATTGGTGGCGTTAGAAATCGTGGGCTCAAGGGAGGCTCGCTCTGTTGGCATCAGGCAGGCTGCCCCGGCAAGGCCCTTGCCGGGGCTGCGGAGGCTGCCCGGCAAGAACCTTGCCGAGGGAGTCTACCTCACCTCCTTGCCCTCTTGTGTTCCTGGTCTTGGTGTTGCCCCGGCCGTCTTGTGCTTTGGCTTCTTCCCGGTTTCCCTCCTCTCGCTTGGCGGCGTGATGGTGGCTGGCTCACGACTGTCTGTGCACAAGTAAAGGGGTACAAAGGAGTGCCCCTACTTTAGTACACCGACAGGAGCCCCCGGGCCTGGGCCACACATAAGCGCGACACGTTGTTGGGCCAGGCCCAGAACGGTGCGCGGGCAGTCGGGACGGGATTTTACCGCAGTAATTTTTCGCCCGCTGCGCTTCCCCATGACCCGCCTTGAACGCGCGACGTGGAGGTTTGAGCGTGATGTGGGGGTCATGCGTGGGGCGGTTCCCGCACGCATGCGTCACGTTGTAGTTAATGGGAAAAGAGGCGGCTCGCGCCTTCCCCGTAAAAAGGAATAACCACGGGCACGCTGCTCATTTACCCACCGTGACTTCCCCAATCTCGGAACCGACGTCCCCTTCTCCTTCCTTCGCAAGCCTTCGCCTTTGCTCGCCACCGCTGTGTCTTCGCTGTCTTCTGTTCCTTGCTCCCCGCAGCCGCCATGGCACCCAAGACCAGCAGAGGCAAGGGAGTGGCCAAGGACGCCGGGACGAGCGATCCGCCGGAGAGCGAGTTGGCGGCACGACGGACGCAGCTCGCCTACTTCCCCTTGACGGTCGACGTGTTCGAGCTTCGGGACTGCTTCAAGCCCCTATGAGGGTGCAAGACGGAGGGGGGAGACGACGGGGCATCCAGCCACGCGTGTCATCCCCGCCAATTGCACCGAGGCTGCCCCGAATTGGTACCCGTTCTTTGTTGATTACTTTTCTTGTGGCCTTTGCCCCCCTTTCTCCGATTTCTTCAACGATACCATGCACACATTTGGCTTCCACATTCTGGATTTTACTCCAAACGCCATGGCGTGCATGGCCCTGTTCGCCCACCTCTGTGAGGGCTTCGCCGGAGTTCTTCCCAACACGGCGCTCTTCCACCATTATTTTTACCCCCGCATCCAGAAGGGAGGCACCATTTCTGGCTCCGTCACCTGGATCCCAAGGTCCAAAGGGACGTACCCGGAGGGTGCCCAGAAGGAGAGACGGGAAGAATGGTGGGGCCGGTGGTGCTGGATTGAGGAGGACGATCCACAGGAGTTCTGCCGGGTCCACCAGGCGCCGCCGGTCTGCAGGAACGACGTCAACGCCCAGGACGACAAGCTCGAGATCGCCAACCACCAGGATCCACTGCCTTACCGTCGTTAGCAGGGCTTACCCTGGAGATGATTGGGGCGGTTTTCCTCCGCCGCCGAATCGCTCCTCTGCACAACAAGGGGAGGCCGGCCTGGCTTTTCCAGAAAGCGGCTGACATCATGAGGTTTCGCCCCGGCCTCAATCACAACTTCACGGTGATGGGGCACACTCACTTCTGCCAACGGATCTTTCAGCTCGACGTGAACCGCGAAGGCTGGGCCGAGAGGTCCGACAAGGCTGCGAAGGCCGGCAAGGTCGTCAAGGGGCCCTTGTGTGGGTTGCCAACGGGGATGGTCCCGTTGAGCAACAACTCGCGCTAGACCGACATCATTGCCATGATGCCGGACTGCAACGCGCACGGTCCCGTCCAAAATTGGGCCCCGCCGCTGGAGGAGCAGGTGCAGGAGTTCTTTGACGGCTTGGCGGAGGTGTACGTCCGCAATGAGCCGCCGCTTATCCAGGACACCACTCAGGCAGAGCTGGACTATATCACCGCCAGGGCGGTGGAGGTGGAGCTTTCCAGGCAGGCCGGTAGTGCTAGCAGTGTACAGGATGAGGCTACGGCGGCCGCGGAGGAGAAGGAGCTTGCCCAGTGGGCGGACTCCGCTGGGGAGGCCAGCAGCGCCGGCACCGGTGCCCCTCTTGTCGAAGATGTGGTCGACGAGTCGTCGGAGGAGGAGGCCGAGGCTGTCGACCCTCCGGCCACGGGGAGAGGGTGAGTCCTGTGGCGGGCCACCTCTGGCGAGCCGGTTCGGCCCAGCAGGGTCGTGCAGCACCGGCAAGCTCAGGAGGCGTCCGCGCGCCAAACAAGGGCCGCGGCTGCGAAGAAATCGGTGAAGGCCGCGGTGGTGAAGGAGAAAGCATCTGCCTCCTCTTCATCCAAGCGCGTCCAGACTCCGCCCTCCTCCCCTCCTTCGGCAGACGTTGATGCGGAGGTCACCTTTGACTTCGGGTCCCTCAACCCAAGGAGGAAGAGGAAAGCAGCAGAGGAGGAGGTGGAGGATGAGTAAGTATCTTGTCCCTTTCTGTCATCTCCGTATCCTCGGATCGTGCCACTTATCTTGATTTGTCTTCATCTTTGCAGGGATGCGGAGACACTGGCTCAGAGGATGAAGAGGGCCAGGGCTTCGGCGAGCAGCCAGCCCCCGGCAGGGACTTCCGGTAAACCACTGGTGGTGTTGAGCAGCCCGGATAGCAGCCCCTAGCACAGCCCCCAGCGTAAGTTCACCACTCACCCCGCCGACGTGTGTTGGGGGCATGATCTCTTGGTGCTGACCTTGTCGTGGTTGCAGGAGGAGGACAGTAGCAGGAGGAGGCACATAGGGCTACCCCCAACACGCCGCCCTGATCAACCACGCCGCCCCGAGGGGCGTCCCCAGCAAGGGCGCCAAGCACTAAGCCCATGCACACGGAGGAGGAGGAGGAGAACCCCGGCGTTGGTGGCTTCGCCTCGACGCCAAATGTTGGCGGGGAGGGGACCTCTGCTTCCCAGCCCGGCACGGGTAAGTCAATCGCCTTCCGTCCCTGTTCTTTTCCTGTTCTTTCTGAATCTTGGTCTTCGCCTCATCCCCTTCTCGGTATCCAGATCCCCCCTCGGCGGACCCAGATGACATAGACACCGTCATCGAGGACGTCGCCAAGGCCGCCGAGGCGGAGGCCAAGAAGATCGCTGCCGAGGAGGCCGCCAAGGGCGCTGCCGAGGGCGCCGCAAAGGGGCCTCCGGGGAGCCCGGTAAGGCTACTACCGAGGAGGCCGGCAAGGGGCCTGCCGGGGAGGCCGGCAAGTCCACTGCCAAGGAGGAGGTGGTCGATCACCAGCCTTCCTCCTCCGATGCCTCTGGCTTCGGCAGGTATCTGAAGGTAGGTGACGACCTTTTAGTCCACCTTCCAGGGGCGTCGAGCTCTAGGGCGCCCGTTGAGGGAGAGGTGTTCGACGAGGAGGTGTTTGCCGCCGCCGGGCTCGAGGTTGTTGACGAACTAAGCACCGGTGGCGACGGTTCTCAGGAGGAGCGGCTTCTCCAGGCCATGGGCGCCAATTTCCGAAAGCTCCACGCGCTCCACCGCGCCCGCCTGGACAAGGCCAAGTCCAGGATGGCAACGGTGGACAAGGCGGAGGCGGACCTCAAGGTGCGCATCGCTGAGACGCAGACTTGGTTCCGCCAGGCTTGTGAGGACCTGAAGGTCGCCCAGCGTGATCTGGCCAAGCGCGACGTGGAGCTCACCATGAAGCGGGATGACATCGAGAAGGCCCGGAAGACAGAGGAGAGCTTGGCCGCCACAGCCGAGGCCGCTCGGACCCAGCACCAGGCCGCGCTGAACTCCCAGGAGGAGGACCTTGCCGCTCGTGAGGAGAAGCTTGCAGCAACACTCCGCGGCGAGGATGAGGAGGTGGAAAAGCTCGTCGTGCAGCAGACCCAGGAGCTGGAGCAGAGGTACAGAGAGGAGCTCGATGCCCAGGCTCTGGTTCACGCCGGCAGGGTGAAGGAGCTGGAGGTGGAGCGGGACGAGCTGAAGGACCAGGCCCTGAAGCTGTCCAAGGAGAAGGACACGCTCAGCAGGGCCGGGGAGCTCTCCAAGGCCAACAACTCCATTAAAGACCTCAAGCTGAAGCTGGAGGGTCTCGAGGGGATGTTGTCGAAGAGCAAGGCCCGGGAGGAGACCCTGACCAAAGATCTGGAGAACGAGAACATTACAAAAAAAAGACACATCCGTGACATTTTGGGCCGAACGACTTTTTTTCTGTCATACATATGACACTTCTATGACAATAATTGTGACAAAACACGGTATCATCATAGATGTGGTGGGCTCCTACTTCTATGACAAAAAATCATGACAGAAAATGGGCTTTTCGTCTTGGGCGGGCCGGAGACGCAGCTGCACGACATTCTTTGGGTCGTCCATGACGGGAAAAACCGTGGTAGAAGCGAGGGGAGGAAAATTTCGGGAGTTGCAGTTCACGGTGAGAGGTCGGGGCCGAGCAATGCACGCTTTCTCGTGCGACAACGCTGTGTGTGTGAGGAGTTGGCTCTAATCGAACCCGAAGCGAGGCGTTGGGCTCTAATCGAACCCGGCGATTGTACTACAAAGCTCTGGCGTTATCGAACCCGAGCGATCGATCGATTGCTGTAAACTTAACCCGCTGGAGCGAGACCTACACTACTGCTACTAACTGAAGACGATCGATTCTGCCTCTGGGATGAACAGTGAGCGTTGCAGGGGGGGTTGGCTGAGCAGTGGCGTTGGCGTTGCCTCTGGATGAACAGGAACCCATGGTGTGGAGGGCTGGATGAACAGTAAACGGTGGAGGGGTGGCCGTGGAGGGGTGGTTGAACAAGACCCCGTGGTGTGGAGGGCTGGATGAACAGTAGACGGTGGAGGGGTGCCCGTGGAGGGTGGTTGACCAGTAGCCGGTGGAGTAGCGTGTGATGGAGGCTAGATGAACATGAGGTCGTGGAGGCTGGAGGAGGTCGACGGTAGCCCGTGGAGGCTGGAGGAGGTTGATGGTGGAGATGAACAGTATCCTGGAGTCCTGCTTATGCACGCCACACCCCTCCTGATGAACAGGACCCCCGTTTCGACCGTAGCGCTCCAACACAAGTCCGTTTCGTCCGTTTTGCGGTACGCCACACCCCTCCCGATCAACAGGACCCCCGTTTTGACCGTAGGAGGTCTGTTTCCTCCGTTTTGCGGTACGCCACACCCCTCCCGATCAACAGGACCCCGTTTCGACCGTAGGAGGTTCGTTTCCTCCGTTTTGCGGTACGCCAGACCCCTCCCGATGAACAGGATCCCGTTTCGAACGTGGACGGTCGAACACAAGGCTGTTTCCTCCGTTGTGCGGTACGCCAGTCCTCGTTTCCATCGCCTGTTCCGTCCAAGCCCTCCCGATGAACACGACCATGCATTCCATTCCGACCCAGCCAGTTTGGCTCCCTTGAACACGACGACGACGCTGTTTCTCCGTTCCGACCCAGCCATGTACACGAGCCCTCGCCGTACGTATGCGCGAGTAGGCATTCGAGACCCCGCCCGTATGTACACATACGTGGCCGTATTTTCTTTCTTGCAACCGGCGTCAGACGTACGTGTACATGCTACGGCGCGCCTCTACTATGACATGTGTGCGCCTCTACAACGACCAAGATATGCATTACCGTTCGCGACAAGAATGACAACGCTACGTATGCTTCGACTAGGTGGGTCCCGATTGTCAGGCACTTCCTTGCCTGCTAAGATGTAGCTGGTGGGTCCCAGCAGTCAGGGGGGCGAATCATTTTGGGTTTTTTTTTCGGACGTACTTCCTTGCGTGCGAAGATGTAGTTGGTGGGTCCCAGCAGTCAGGGGGCGAATCATTTTGGGTTTTTTTACGGACGCACTTCCTTGCGTGCGAAGATGTAGCTGGCGGGTCCCAGCAGTCAGGGGGCGAATCGTTTTTTTTCGGACGCACTTCCTTGCATGCGAAGATGTAGCTGGTGGGTCCCAGCAGACAGGGGGAAACGTTTTTTTCGCGAAATACGGTGGCCCGTCCGGTGGGTCCCACTGTCAGGTGGAGGAATAATTATTTTGCGCGTAATAAGGAGGCACTTCCTTGCTGCGGCCGTGGACCAATTTGTCGGGCTCTCCACGTCTGATCCATGTCCGATGGAAGCCATTCCTTGACCACGTTGACCATGCCGCGCCGAGAGCACCAGTGGCGGTGGACGACGGCGAGGCCTAGGAAGGGACGACGCGGGCCGGGAAGACGCGGCGATGGATGCCCACGCCAGAGGAGTATGAGGGTTCACCTGCTCGTTAATGCGGTGTGAGGCTGCCGTCGCTGCAGAATAATAGGGGGTGTGGGTGCATAGAGGGATGGCCTGGCCAGCAGTGGGAGTAGTAGGCGGCGGTGAGGCCTCCGCGGCATCACAGCCAGCCACGGGCGGCAGGAGCAGGCGGCACGACCGGCGCTGCTTTGGGTGGCTGGAGCAAGAAGACCAGAGGTTGAAGAAGCACTACGGCCGTTGGATGGACATCGACGGTCACCGGAGCTAGAATCGTTCATATATTGACTAAAGTTGACAAAGGCATCCGTCGATCAACTTAGTAGGCCCACAAGTAAGCCTCCCACCAAGGTTGGTCCCAGCTAGCGTGGGGGTATTCATTTTTGTGCGTAATAAGGAGGCACGGTGGGTCCGAGCTGACGAGGGGGAACGTTTTTTCACGAAATACGGTGGTCTGACTGTGGAGTCACAAAGAAGCGAGGGGGAAACGTTTTTTCGCGAAATACTGGTGGCCCGTCCGGTGGGTCCCAGCTGTCGGTGGAGGAATAATTATTTTCCAGCGTAATAAGGAGGAACTTCCTTGCGGCTGCCGTGGACGGTATCGGCCTCTCCACATACAGTACTCTTCCGATGGAAGTCGGTCGTTGACCACATTGACCACGCCGCGCCGAGAGCACCACGGCGGTGGACGACGGTGAGGCCTAGGAAGGGGACGACGCGGAGCCAGGGAAGACGCGGTAGTGGAAGCCCGCGAGGAGAGGAGTACGAGGGTTCACCGGTTCGGCTGCGGTCTGAGGCTGTCATCGCCGCAGAATAACAGGGGGTGTGGGTGAGTAGAGGGATGCCCTGGCCAGCGGTGGGAGTAGTAGGGGGCGCTGAGGTTCAAGGCCCAAAGACACCGCCACGGGAAGCGGGAGTAGGCGGTCCCGCCGGCGCTTGTTTGGCGGCTGGAGCAAGAAGATCAGAGGTTGAAGAAATACGACGGCCGTTAGATTGACATCCAACGGTTACGTCTGCTAGAATCGTTTGTTGACGTAGTATATAATAACTAAAAAAAATCTTGCATACACGTCAACTATACAGGCCCACAAGTCAGACCACTCCCTCTTTTTTTAATAATTTATATATAGCTCATGGCAACTTCTTATACAATTTATTGCGATCGTTTTTTGGTTGGCCAGGCCAATTTCGCATATTTCTGTGGGTTCCAAACTATTTTTAATACCGAAATGTCGAGCCAGATTTAAAGTACTTTGAAGATATATTTGAATTAGGTTAATGCCCAGTGAAATAGGAATCTGAAAATGTGAAAAAAATCAGAAATTGTGAATAATTGCCAATTTGTCATCTGTTTTTATATTTACAACCCACTTCATATTACTTTCAAGATTTGCAGGCGTCTTGAAAGAGTTGCAGCCCATCAGGGCGTGGAAAAATAAGTAGGCCTGGATTGGGTATTCTTCAGAAAAAATAAACTGGGCTCATTTTCACAAAGAAAAAGTAGCTAGGCTGGTCACATGGTGAACATAAATATGAGCCTGGGCTAGACGGGCCTGACCCGATTCAAACCCTGCTCTGTCTCAACAATACCAAACAAAAAAATATCGCTCGAGTAGCTACGTCCCGGTGTGTCACCGATCTTGTGATGTTCTCTTGTCTATTGACTATACGCTCACAATGTCGTGGGTCCCAGATGTCAGGAAAACACTAGGAGGAAGCATTTTATTTTTCCATACGCTAACGTGGTGGGCCCCTACTGTCATCCTCTCCACGTACTTCTGCCGATTCTTGTTGTTTGTTGACCATGTTGACAACACGAGAGGGTGGCGCCGCGGCGAGCGCACCAAAGCGCGCGGAGGACGTCGGCGTTAACGATTTAGGAGACGGTGGGGCGGTGATCGTCTTGGCCTTGAGGCGCAGCAGCCGTGGGAGGCGGAAGTAAGCGGCCACGGTGCTGGTTTGGTTTTGGCGTGGAGGAAGACAGATCTGAAGAAACACGATGCACAATAAAAGCAGCAGGAGTACTTAACAACCTTAACTGAAACCAGCAGGGGCACTTAACAACCAAAGCTGAAAGCAGTATGAGTACTTATACAGGTTCAACCGTACAAAGCACGCCTCGAACAGTGCTACTCTACCTACAGTTAACCAAGGTTGAGGCCGCCAAGCCTCAGGACAAGGCCCAGGCGCCACCCCGCGCATCCACAACCTTCTGAAAGCGGCTTCATCTCGCAACGTGGTAAATAAACAGGATATTCGCTTTAGAGCCATGGAAAAACATGAACATAATCTTTTGTCCTATTCTCCAAGATGGACGGGCCTTCATTATCAGAGACCACCCACGAATAAGTATCTTTTCACCTCCAAGGGGAATTGAGTAGGTCGACATAAACATCATGTTGTGACCAAGCACAAGTCTAACCCGACCATGGTCAGGCATCTGTATAGGAACAATAGAACTCGGCAGTTCCTGTTTCAAGAAGATCACAATTTGTAAACTGTGTATATGCAATAGTTTATGAAAAACATATATAATGTAAAACAGCTCGTACCATAAGTTTCTCGACTACGCTTGGACCTGTTCAACGAGTGCAAAGAAGGCTACACATATCCCACGTGGCCTTCCACAATTGAAACGCCCCACAAGGACCTCAAGACGATCAATAAAGTGTAGCAACTTGTGGATGTCGATCCAGCCAAGTTCAGTGCCATTAGTAACAGCCGAGTTATTACAGAGTAACAAACGAGCAGACTGCTTAACTCTGAAAAAACCTACACGTGCCACCAGTTATAAGAAAATATTAGTTAGAGGTAGCATCTTCGTGAGAGATTCGTTTCTACTTCTAATTGAGGCAACAAGCAAGAACCAGATACAAAACTAACATGGATGAACAATTGGAACGACATCGGGGTGGAAGATCGCAGTGAAGATGAGAGCAGGTTCTGCTATTTCCATCAACATTCGTGCGCCAACTTTCAGTCTGTAACACTTGAGAAAGTTTATCCAAGTTCGCCATAAAAAAAGCAGCGATCTTCTTGGTTCGTGAACCCAACTCGAAGTAATATCCATGGCTTGTCTTCACTGTGACCATTAAACTAGTGTATTCAGTTATGGCAAGGCCGAGCATCTTGAGTACATGTGTTACAGCAGAGCAAATAATACATCAGAGGAAAAATAATATGACAACACAACATGTTCAAAAACCCCCACCCTCCCGGATAGAGAAGAGGATTCTAGGAACATACTGCACGTTTCAAAATGCTGTGGTAGGATGAGAAGGAACAAGTGTATGCGTCTCACGAGGGCGCAGAAATCTGTAGGGTACTCGCACTTTGGGCACTACAACTGAAACACACTAGATTCAGTACAAAGAAAAATGCATCAACGGCGGCGGTTGCCATCCTAGGATTACCTGCGACCAAGGGACTTGGATTTATCGGGGATGGATGAAGAATTCGTACATGCTTCTCCATGAGAAAACCCTATGCAATCGCCGAGCGGGGGTTTTATCTGAACAAGCAGACGAGGGAGAAGGGGATTCAGGCCCAGTGAAATATTGCCGCTTCGTCCGTCTAGCTTATTGCTAAAGCTGGAAAGGGGGGGTTGTGATTTGACGGCTCATTGGGCATTATCTTGGGCCACGACCGGGTGTGTCTACCGTGAAGTTGTGCACTCTAATTTGTGCATATGGCACGTGGACCCGTTGCCGGTTGCCCCACATATCAGCGAAAAGGAAGTAGAAAGACAGAGTGACTATTTACACATAAAATATTTTTTGACAGAGAGATACTCCTCTCAGAAAGAAATATATAAATCTTTATATCACAGGCTCACCTTGCCGAGAAATATACTCCCTCTACAACGCACGGGCATTATGGGGGTTCAGCTTTTTTATGGGGTTCATTTGAGAATATAATACTCGAGATAGGCTCACGGTTCTCGACTTTGGGCATGCAGCCGACCATGCATGTTTGGGGCCCCATGTGTTCTACCTCGGCGCTTTTCATATTGCAAGCGATCGGGTACTGCGCTGGTTTTAGAATCTTTGCATAAAGGCTAATACACAAAATTGAATAAAGCACGGCAACCTGTTGGAATGAAATCGAAGATGCTTCCTAACCGGCAATCGAGTTGCAATTCTAACAACGATATACCATGTGATAAATAATACTGTCATACTACTTATACACACATGACACTTGTTTCACCATGCCAGATTATGACATCAAAATCTCTCGGAGGATAGATCAGTTCGGCAGTTGCGTGCTGCTACTGAAGAATTTCGAAGTTGATTTGGACCAGCTCTCCTTGCCGAGAAAGTTCTATTTTGACATCATCCCCTACCACAAGATATGATTTAGATTTGAACCTTGACCATCCTTTAGCATCAATCATCATGCGACCATCCTTTGTACTTACGGTATATTGAGCAGGTTCATTCACACCAAGGTTGTGCATGGTAAGAGAAACTTGGGCGCGGTCGCCTGGATTGTTAAACGACTCCCTCGATGCTCTAGGAATTCTCTGTTTGCAAACAAGAAGACATACGCAAACAGTTAGATCAACACACTGAATCATGTGAAACAACATGGAAAGAAAAAAGAACGAAGCAGTTGGGCGGCCAATGCTTACCAAGAAGGTGGACATGTCGGTTTTTGTAAGGACTTTGGTATATGAAGTGCGAACTGCAGCCCAGTCTGTTGCCGGTGCAACTGCAAGGGCCGGACCAAATGCAAGTGCAAGTGTTGGTGCAGTGCAAGCCGCCGCTTTGCCGGAGATGGTGCTCCTTGTAGAGCTGGTGTCGGTGTCGATGCCCGATCCTCCGATGAGATCGGACTGATTCACCGACGCGGTTGGTGCCAAATCCTCACCGGATCAGATCGAGTCAGCTGCCGCATTGTCGATGCTAGAGCAACTGCCGGTGCTTTCGATCTGTGCGAGACAAATGACGATCGTGGTCTCGATCCGCTATGATCAGCTTTCTAACTTGACTAGGATCCGTGACCGTGATCCAGTTTTTTTCATCATTTCTTTTAAACGCGAGAAGGACTAATTGTGGCGTTTTTGTTAAACCAAACTGCAGTTCATCATAGGGATCCAGCTTGTAGTTAGACAACAGGCTGATCCAATTTTTTCCAGTAATATAAGTGATGGACAGTGCCTTCGTTACTGACACGACATAAGAAGTGAAACCTGCAAAAATAGCCATCGTAGAGCAAACCAAACGGTTTATTCTGTGATGAATGTCACATGGCAAAACCTGCATCATAGTATTGCAGGAAAAGAAAGAAAACATGACATTAAATCAATAAGATTTAGACAGTAAATCAATAAGATTTACTTGATGTGACACGCAGTGAATCCTTACCAGAAATCACTATGTTGAAGTAATAAATGTAAGATTGATCGTCCAACCACGCTGCGTGGCATGCAGGGGCCCTGCCTACTCCCACAAGCAGGACAGTCCAAAGGTCATGACAAATCGTATGGACCGAACATCCATGGGACTGGAAATCCTGGTGGGTGCGATAAACCCTGCAATGCATAGAAATTTTGGAGTGTAACCATAATTGATAAACCGTCCTCACAAAAAATATGATCTTGATACTTCAAAATGTACAGACTGAATTGAGTGGACAGACATTAACATAGACCGTTCTCAGGACTGACCACACACCAAAAGTTGCAGTACTAATAAACAATACAGGGTTCACAAACACAAGTCAAGTACTGAACAGTAGTACTTACTACAGACAAGCAAAGTTGCACTAACTAAACTCTACAGACTATTTCTTGCCACCGACCTACGGGATGAACCCCGCATAACTGACTAGGCCATGGACTTCGTGTGAGATGTCTACATGCACCATCACCATCTGGTCAACCTTGGAGAACTTAACAGAGTGGTCTTTCACTCATAAACATGATGATGAAGACAGGTCGCATCAGATTTGTTGGGAAGCTTTACAAGAACCACACCCTTCGTAATCGAAGGCATAGCCAGGAAATTGTTGTGGTCAAGTACAGCCTCGAGAACACGCTCGACAACAATGCTACGGAAAACACTAGTTCGTGACACGTGGCGACAAGGACACAACAGCTGGATAGTTCAAAGAAGAGAACTCATCATCAGGTCTTCCAGTTCACAAGGCATGACTTTGAGAACTTCATCTCCACCGCAGACCTGGTTCTAATTCAAACAGAAACCATATTTCATTACTACCTCCGTTCAGAAATATAAGATGATTTTCGATATTATACTCCATATATGACTACATATACGCACAGAAATGAGTGAAGACACTAGAACATGTCTTCAAAGGCATGAGAGCAGAGGGATTACATGCAATATCCATAACACAAGTTACTGAGGCAAATATTCCCTCTTAAAAGGTAGCATTGATGTTCATAAAGTACTCCCTCCGTCCCAAATTTCTTGTCTTAGAGTTGTCTAGATACGGATGTATCAAGTCACATTTTAGTATTAGAACCAGCCGTATCTACACAACTCTAAGACAAGAAATTTGGGACAGAGGGAAATAGTTGAAAGTAATCTATAAGAAATCAGTGTCAACCTCTCGCATGTTTTGGTCAAAAGAGGAATTTAGAACCGTCATTTGGCACACTAAAATCACATGCAAGATCACCTAGAAAGTTGACCAGTACTAGTACTACGTGTTAGATGAAAAAACACGATCAAGATCGAGAAAAAGATCGTCAACAAGAGACATTACCTGGACTTGCTTAATGAGGGATCCCGGAGAGGGGGGCTTGGATAGGGCGATGGCTTTGAGCTTTTCTGCAGTAGTCTCGGCGGGGTGCTTGCACTTCTTCATACCATGAGCCTCGACGGTTTGGCCAGAGCCATAGACATCACATCGGCCGGTGCTCCGGCGTCCATCCAAGAGAGGAAGCTGAGAGAGAAGAGTGAAAGGAGGAACGAGATGAGGGAGAAGCGAAGCGAGTGGGGGCTTCCTTCAAGAGAGGAAGCTGAGAGAGAAGAGTGAAATGATGGTTGCTTCGTCCGTCCAACTTACTGTTGGAAAGGAGGGGGTTTTGTAATTTGATGGCTCATTGGGCATTACTGCGGCGGTTCGATCGGGGTAGTCTACCATCACTCTACTACGGAGTAATTTAGTGCATGGCTGGTGGACCCACGTGCTGGCTGTCCCAAACGTCGGCGAAAGTGAGTAATTTAGTGCATGGCTGGAGGAGGATCCGCACGGTAGAGCGTGTCCACTGTTTTTCATTCTGAAGAAAAAATGATTACAAAGAAGCGCTTCCACTCTTACGAGGGAGGAGTGCGAAACACGGCAGCCACTTGAACATACATAGTGCTCCTACTACTAGGCATGTGCAGTGGTTCATACGTCAGTACTACACAATCTTGTTGCTAGTGTAGTAAGATATGATGATAACAAATGATGTTGTGCGCATGTCAACTACTCCTATATGTGACATAATACCGCTTTTTCGACTGTCCGGTCGAGAATGAACGGTGAGATCAATGTTAATGTAACTAGGTTCACAAATAAGACGGAGAGTGCGGTGCTACAAGTACTCCACGAAACATGAACCATATGAAGCACATCCTATAGTGTTAGACAGGTGTATGAAGGGTGCACGGGATGGGAGCAAAAGTTCCCTTCTCGACCCACTTTTGGGTGTTTGCCAGAGTGCATGAAGGGTGCATGAGTCCACACTAGTAGGTTGACAAAAATACACGAAGAGGAAACAACTATATTGACATGAGAATGCAACCAAACACACCCACACGCTTTGTGCTACAATGACTGATATGCACCGTCTGAGTTTGATCCAACGGTCATGTTGCGCCGAGACATGGACATGCCCATCCCGAGGGCGCCTAAACACCACCGAAGTCCCTCTGCTTCTCGAGGCGCACGACGTTGGTGATGCAGGGTGCAACCGCCCGCAGAGCCTGCTCCCGATCGACGGGAGCCAGCTCGTCAAAGACGGCGTCCAATGGCATGAATGGATTCCGGTGACGAAGCCCTGAAAGGATTCGCCCGGCAACAGCGACGGCAGCACGCAACCTCACCTTGTCCAGCTCAGCCCCCACCATCGCGCGGAGACGGCTCAGCTCCTCAGAGATATAGGTGAAGAAGGAGACCAGGTCAGGAAGCCGTAGCTCGTTGAAGTCGACCGGGTGGTCGAACGGGTTTAGCCCGACGGCCGCATCGCTATACCGGCACGACGGTAGGCATCGCAAGACCAAGAACACGTGCGTGGCAACTTGGTTCACCAAGTGGCTGAGGCGATCCTGAACCTCACACGATCGGCCCGCTCGCGCTCCACCGCTCCCCGACGGCCTATCGTATCTCCCGCTTTCTGCGAAGCGCGGCACGACGCCTCGAGCATCTTTGTGGTGGACGCCGCTTTTGAAGCTCCATGAACTCCCGCACATAACGGAGGAGCATGGCACTCCTCTCCTCCTTGAGCTCACGGAGCTCCACGTCCTTGGCCCTGAGCTCCGCATCCTTGGCATGGAGCTCCTGTGTCACGCGCCTCACCTCGGACTCCGTAATCTGCTGCGCCGCCATGTCACCAGGTAGAAGCAATGGGGAGAGGAAGCAAAGGGGGCGAAACGGCTGAAAGGCAATGCACCCACGGGAAGGCGGAGGAGCCAACCGAGGAGCGGGAATCTTTTGGTTTTCACCACGGTAAAACACCCGATCGACGACTTCTCACATCGTGAGCAAAGGGTTTTTACAGCGGAGTCATCGTGACTAATTGCTACCGCTACCGCTTCCGTCAATCAAAAATTAAAAATCCTGTCGCTACCGCTTCCCGTCAATCAAAAGAATTAAAAATCCTGCCGCACCCAAACACCAGAGCAACGCTGCGGTGGATATTTAAATTTACACGCCGCAAGTAGATAAAAAAGGGGTGAAAAAACAAATGTGGCGGCGGCCTCAGCTAATCGGGTCGAACTAGCCCAACTAGCTAGCCACCGTGCTTCACCGATTTATTTCGGCGGGAAAGGTGGTCTTTCGTGATTTGACGACTCATTTACTTGCTTCGGCGCTACGACCGAGGAGGACCCAGAAAACGCGCGGTAGGGCGTCCCACGTCAGGAAGAATATATGCGTGCACCACCCGGGAGGACCCCGAAACCGCGCGGTAGGGTGTGCCACGTCTCAGCACGGAGGAAAAATGTGCGTGTAAAAATATACTATATCAGACGTAGTACCTATGGTTCGACTTCGGGACCCAGCCAGTCGGTCGAAACACCCCGCTAGCCACACAGCTTCATCATGCAAACGTGGCACGGTTAGCTCCATCTCGACCAGCCACAACGTCTCTTGTTCTAGGCGATTCTTCTATTTTCCAAGCTTTTTTTAGTTGTAATAACACCATGGCAAGCTAGCGCCGCTCTTCGTGTGTGTCCGTGCAAAGGTTATACGATGGAGAGAAGAGAGATTGAGATCGCAGACCTGGGACCCACCCGTAAGTGAGACAACGGTCATGCACGTGTTGACGAGGCACTCCCTCTACTCTACTCAACTCAAGTACTGTATAAAATCAAGTTATGGGACAAAGCCAACAACCGTTCATTTTTTCAGGCTATTGACTTACGCTTTGTAGTCCCAGTTGCCAGTTCGAATCTCGTCTTTCAGATTTGTTAGTTTTAGGTCCAAATTTGATTAATGACAAGTGGGACCCCCATGTGTTGTTCTGATATTTCAGTGTAGGATTGTTTTTTTGAAAAAACACTTTGCGCGGTTAGACAAGTAACGACACGAGTTACACGTATTTTGCAAGTTTATGAGCAAAAATGACAGCGGCATAGAATATCACATCCACCCCGCATCTTAGATACTATGGTGATATGAGTTTTTACACCGTTGGAAGTCAGATCCAATGGCTTGGGAGTAGTCTTTGTAATTATGCGCAATTTCCAAACACTGCAAAGTTTTTTTTTGCAAATAAAACATTCAGGCCTCGTGTGTGCCGCTGCATCTTTGATCCAACGGCTCCCCGGTGCTCATATTAGGTGCTCCCCGTAGCTTAATTACCCGCTACGGTGATATGAGCATCTAGGTCATATGATCAGTGATCAGATGGCACATGCATAGTACTTGTACTTTCTGCGCATTTCCCAAACTCTATCAGCCGTATATTGCAAAAACATTCAAACCTCCTATTGTGGGCCATTAGATCTCAGTGAACTCGTATCACCATAGAATCTACGGTGCGGGAGCACCTCATACTCTCCCGTGCGAGAAAATATAAGGTGCTATCACAGCTTGGATGCTACGGTGATACGAGCTTGGAGGTCATTTGATCTGAGATCCAATGGCATCTGAGCAGTCTTTGTGCTTGTAAGCAAAGGCGAACTCTTTTGGGGCTTTTCCGCAAAAACCATTCGAACCACCGAGGAGGTGTTGGGTCACAAATCCAACGCCTCGAAGAGCTTGTATCACCAAAGCATCTAAGGTGTGGTAGCACATGATATTCTTACATACAGGAGAATATGATGTCCTCCTTCATCTTAGATGCTACGGTGATACGAGCTTCGAGGTCGTTGGATATGGGATCAAAGGGCATCTAAGTAGTTTTTTTTACAAATTGTGTGCAATTCTCAAACTCATCAAGGTTTCCTGCAAAAAAATTAAGACACATCATGTGAGCTGCTATATCTCAGATCTACAAGCTCCAAGCAACTCGTATCGGCATATAGCATCTAAGGTATGGAGGCACATGATATTCTCCTGGGGAGGAGGGGTGGGGGGTGCACAACCAATCGGTGGTTGGGAGGGTGGGGACAAATATTAAACAACCCTAAACAGAGCTCCACAATTTTATCTAAGGTCGAGGGGTTGACCCCCGACAATCATAGCTCCGCGTAAACACAACATTTGCATGTCTTTGTAGTACTAGACTTAATATTCATGTTTCAGGTTTCATGTTCATTTTAAATATTGAACCGAGGACCGTGGATGTCTTACATTTTACTCTTTTCGTTTCCTAAATATTAGTCTTTTTAGAGGCTTCAAATGGACTGGCACATACGGATGTATATAGACATATTTTAGAGTCTAGATTCACTCATTTTGCTCCGTATGTAGTCACTTGTTGAACTATCTAAAAGACTAATATTTAGGAATAGAAGGAGTATATTTGAACTCGCGTCATACATGCATGGGTTGGAAAAATAGATGCACTATACTTATTGGATTGTTGTTGTGTTCGTGCGTGTGTGTGTGTGTGTGGTCATATGCTTGATACATACAAAGTTTTCTCACCTCCATATTGTCCATCTTTTAAATTTGAATTTGCATTGGAAAACTTACTAGGGATACCATGAAATGTGAAATCCACGTTGAGATCACTATATCACAAATTCACTCTAATTCAACAACTCGTCATAAATCAATTACCACGTTGAGATTAGTATTTGCAAGGAAAATACGGGTATTGTAAGACACATAGATTCATTCGGCAATTTAAAAGGTTCCTTTCATATTATCAAATGGTAGGACCCAACGGCGTACCAGCCAGACCTTGGCTCGTGTTGATCGTAAAAAAACGGGCTCGTGTCCTTTGGTGGCGTGCATGGTACGCACATTAGGCAACTCCAACCAGTCGAGCCTCAGCGTTTCAAGTCGAAATATCTGGCGGCCAGAATTCCAGCCCTAGGAAATTCCCCTCATGTCCCTGTCCATAATGACTACTGATGAACAACGGAGGGATGCTTTAGTAACTAGACAACGTTACCTACCATACCGAGCACGGTTCAATTCCCTCGGTCGCCGCTCGTCAAGGTCACCTGTCAATAGCATTGCCTAGTACTACTACTACTACACCAGGATGAGCACAGAATTTAGCCCGCTTGTTCGTGCCTAGTACTTGAGTTAATATATCATGCAATGCCTTTGATGCGGAGGGATTATCCTTTACTCCCTCCTTTCCGGTTTATAGGGCTTATCTCAAAATTTTAGTTTTCCCATTTTATAAGTTCAATTTGGTTGTTCCCCATCACATGTTCAGATTTCAAGGTGCAATAAATCATTACATGCAAGTATTAAGAGAAAATTGACCAATGCATGTACTTTATGCATGCATGCATTGCAATTAATGCATTCAGAACACAATTTTTGAGGAAAACAAGCGCATTAATTGAGTGGTTTTGCAAAATACAACAATTGTTCCACCACTCACCATCTACCTTGGTTGGTGAGATTTTTGAATTGAGCCCTATAAACCGGAAAGGAGGTTTAACTAAGCAAAATGTTTGACCAAATCCTTTCTTAAGAAATACAACAGTGACAGATGTACGGCTTGAAAATTTATTGCATGATGCAGGTTATGATATTGTTTGAATCCTCGGATCTTAAATTTCGTAAAATCCAAAAGTGAGCATAAATTCTTGAAACTGAGCATGGTCATGTGATATGGCACAAATATTACTTCGTAAGTTTTTCTTCAATTCAAGACAAGCTGCTTATGACAAGTTGCACAAATGAAGAGCCAAGGTATTTTGGAACAAAGACACATCACGTTAAGGCGACCGCTTTCACTATTGAAACCGTGGGCGTTCACGTGCCGCCACGAGTCCCCGCTTCTCATCGGCAGCGGCCGCTGTCAGGAGGCGTCGGCGAACCGCATCATTGTGCAGACTCACCGGGAGGCGAGCCCTTTGACCAGGCTCCGCTGCCCACCGTCGTCCCAACTGCTCCCACTTTTGATGTCGCCAGCGCCGCAGTTTAAAATCAACCCCGCACTACCCGGTATCGCTACAATCCTCTCTCTTCCTTTCCGATTCTCCTGTCGTCCACCTCCAACTAGCCCGACCTAAACGTACTCCATGCCGCATCACGATGGTCTGCCCTTAGTGTTCCAGTTTCATGAGGAAGACACCCAGCCGGAGTCTCAAGAACATAAGGCGCTTTGGGGACGAAGCTTGAACTAGCCTTTGCGGAAGACGCCGCTACCGCCCCCTCGCTTCCTGCTCGCTACCGTCGCCGACGCGCAATGCGCCATCCTCGCGGGCATTGGTGGGCTGGGAGCCGCACATTGTCGCCGAAGCTTTATGCCACGGGGTTCCACGAGGTCCTCGCCAACTTTCATGCGCGCCTGCACACTGCCAACAAGATGCGCCAAGACGCGGTAATCGACGCAAGACATTTCGTGCAGTGCCGTGCACTGCGACGCCAAGATGCATCGACGCGGCGCGCTTCGCGTCTGGTGCCCGTGCACGAATGTCTCCGCCAGCGCCGCTGACAGCTTTGCCCTCAGCTGGTGCAGTTCTCAGCGGCATGGATGGCTGCCATCGACCGCTTCCTTGCACCAACGCCATCGCCTCCTCCCGCCAGCTTGACTTCGCTCAAGTCCGTAACATTTTGGCCTTCCTTGAAGCTAGGCCAACGCCCGTGAGTACGCCAACAATGGCGCAAGACGCCCGCCGTCGGCCCGTCGGTCGATGGTCTGACGACACACAGAGCACGGCAGAGGAGCCGCTTCCCACCGTGAGACGCCCCCGCCGCCGCCGCGTAATCTAAATTTTCCATGAAAAACGTTCGGATTGCCATGATTAAAATCCGAACGTTTATCATTTCTGTTTATTTTATATTGATTGTCGTATAATTTAAAGTTGAAGTCAGACTGAACGAAATGTATGGTTTGATCAATTGAATGTTCTGCTAGAGCCGTATCAAATTAAATATAAAATGTCATCAAGCCACATGTATTCCTTGTCATCCAATGACCTAGACTGCTTCAATGTCGAAGCGCCAACACGTTTAGCGTGCAGTTAATTTCATGCCAAAAATAGTGCTAATCACATGACAACACGCAAATAATATCCTAGTAGTTAATATCCGCATGCACTTAATATACTTCCAAATTAACGTGCATTGCACGTACACACCGACTAGTGCTGCTAGTACGTGAAACTGGTGCAGTGACTTGTGAACGCGTCCAGATATGGTCAACGGCAACATCGCCCGTGAGTTCTTCCTGTTTGCCTGCAAGGCCTAAACGCAGAAGGGAGGAGAGAGAGAGAGAGCACACATGGAACCCACCAGTAAGTGAAGGCGAATAGTACTAAAAATAATATTACATGTTATCCATTAATTAGGCTATAGTAATATAAAAACATTATGTGAACAAAGGGGGTACAACAAACATTGCTATTCTACGTATGTTGCCTATTGACGTGCGGCTTGAAGGCCCGGTCGCATGTTCGATCCTCGTCCTTTATTTTTTAATTTGTATATGGGTCCAAATTTGTTTCATGACATGTGGGCCCCTCGATATGTAGTTTGTAGCACTTTAATTTGTGGGTCGAAATTTGTTCCATTCCAAGTGGACTATCGGTGTGTAGTTCTGTAGCTTATTTATAATAATTAAAGAGAATAACATAGTTTTTTCAATAATACCATGGTGCGACGTTGAAGACGAGAAAGGACGTGCGAGAGAGCTATGACCGAGCCAGAGGGAAATCAACTAGGGGAATTGTGTGGGTTGCAACGACGTTTGGAGTAGTTGTGGGCCGAATGGTACGAAAATATAATCTAAACCGACCGGAATAAATGCCTACACAAATTAATCCAAGGTTGGAGTGCCCCTCGCAATGTAAATAGCTCCGGCTTTGCGAGGGATGGAGAGGTAGTAGCTTCAATGCGTGGAAGATACGGTATGAGAAAGCGAGGTCAATCGAGAGACATATAGATAGAGAGACAAAGTGAGTGTGGTTCGACATTCATTAAACAAATATATATGCTCCGGAGAGATATTGTCCGATTGAGCTTTTGGTAAGGGTGAGGGCTGTAAGATAGAGCTTGAGAGATTATCCAGTCACAGACATGTAGATATATTTTGTGCGTGGGAGGAAGCAAGGTCAACCGATCACATAGGGTCGCCGTGCGATCGAAAGAGTGAGACGGGTTGGAGAGAGTGACCTAGATAGACGATGTGCGTGAAAGAGTATACAATGTGAATAGGTCGAATTGGGCTCAAACATGGTGATATATCGTTTTTGTCCGAGAAAGAGCGAGGTAAATCGAGACATATATATATATATATATATATATATATATATATATATATATATATAGAGAGAGAGAGAGAGAGAGAGAGAGATTGAGTGAGCATGGCCCACCATGAGGTCGAAAGAGTGGCGGCGGCTTGGATGGACTGACCTAGATAGACAATCTGCGTGAGAGAGTATAGAGTGTGTCGATCGAGGCTCGAACAGGAGATATATCATTTGTGTGTGAAAGAAAACGAGGTTAAACGAGACTCGAGATAAAGAGAGCTAGATTGAGCGAGTGTGGCCCGCCGTCTGCGGAAGAAAGAGTGAGACAGTCTCGAGGGAGTGACCTAGATATACAACGTATGCTCAGGCGCATGAGAGGTTGGGGGGCTAGATAGGCAATGCATGTATTTAGAGCGAGAGGGTGAGAGGGAGAGGGGGAGAGAGAGAGAGAGCTCGGCATGGGGTGCAATGGCGGTGTGTGAGGTAAATACATTTGGTAACAGGAGTGGAAAAAGGGGTTGTGTAGTTGAGAGACTTAGAGATCGAAACATGGAGAGAAAGAATGAACGTGTTTTGGAAACCGATAGCTTGCTAAGGTGGTTAGGGGGGAAGATTGACCGATACAGGAAGTATGTAGCGTTTGTGCGCCGGGGGGGAGGGGGGGGCGGGGGGCTAAAAACAACATTTGAATGTACATAGTACGAGACTTAATATCGATGTTTAAATAAGGTGTACATTTAAAGATTTGAACCGAGAACCAGGAATAAGGGTAATTATTTCTAATTCGTGCCATACTAAGTTTCAAAAGTTGACATTGGCTCAATTTGTTGTGCTATTTTGTAGGTCATATGTTTGAATCCATCCAAAAGTTTTCTCACTACCATGGTGTTCATCATATACATATGAATTTGTATTAAAAAATTAGCGTGGATACAGTGAAATGCAAAATCCACGTTAGAATTGGAGATCGCTACGTGACACACACTCTAATTCAAATAACTAACTACATGACACACTCTAATTCAAATAACTAATTATGTGACACACTCTAATCCACATTAGCATGGGTACTGTTTCGATTTTTTTTTTCAAATAACTCCTCATTAATTAATTTATAGTACTCCCTCTGTTCACTTATATAAGACCTTGAAGACATTTCAGACAATGTGCAAAACAATTCATTTTAAATTGTCTGAAACGACTTACAAAAGTGAACGGATGGAGTATCTCGTTTCGAATGACTAATTATTGCAAGGAAAACACGGGCATGGTAATACATACAGATTCGTTTGAAAATGAAAGAAGATTCGTTTGCATTATCAAATGTAGGCGCACTGTGCAGACAGTGGTCGTGGTCGGGTGGACGCCTTGCGGTGCCTTAAAGGCAACTGCGCCTGGTGATCGACATGTGGGCCAGCCACTGTTGGGCCCACATGTCATGGACACAAAGGCAGGTGTCTTAAGGCACCAAGCATAGTCCTCGCTGTGGTGGTCGCGCAGTGTGACGGACGCCAGAGCACCCAGCCACCCACCCCCTAAAAAAAGGAGACGACAATATAAGTTCGCGCTTCCATGTTTCGGATTGAAATATCCGGCGGCCCCAATTCCAGCCCTGCAAAATCTCTCTTCCCACCGTCCCCTTCCGCGCCCAGATTGCTCAAATCCCTAATTCGCCGCCATCCTCGAATCACCCTCATCTCGTCTCTTTCCCCACCATTCCCCACCTTCGTGCGGACGACGACGACGAAGACGACGGTCGCGCTTCACCACCGCACCGGAGCTACCTCGTCTATGCCCTCGTCCACCGCACCGGGTGGTCCACCGACAACATCGACCGCCACAACCGACGTGCCTCACAGACACCGAGTTCCACCGCATCATGTGCGCTTCACCGACGCCGTCTCCCAGCTCACCGGGGCTACTTCACCGAGCACATCGTCGCACCTCCGCCCCGAGGCCGTTGAGGCTTCACTAACGGTCTCGTCCACTGCATCAGAGCGCTCCGCTGCTACTCAAGATCTGCATCCGTCTTGGCCAGCTAACGCCAAGATCACTCCCTTGTGCACTGCCTCAACGGCTCAAGTGACCCGACTCTAGCTAGGCGAGCATGCCCAAATGTCAGCCCGAACTAGGTATCCACACACCACTCCCTTGTGCCTTTGTTCCGACGATGTTTGGATATCCTTTCACTGCTCTCATAGCTTACACACCTATGCAACTCTGACTTTAACTCTTATTTCTTCTGGAGATATCATCTGAAACAAGCAAATCCATTTTTTAGCGAAGCATGACGGGGCTATGGGATCTGGTACACATCCTACACACCCGTATAACCTTGTAAGTATCTCCTCCGGTACAACATCAAGGTCGATTCCTCTTATTTGATCAACCATTCGCCGTGTCAAAAATGCAGAGGGGGATGCAAGGAGCACAAGGCCTGCACATCCAAGCAAGTGGTAATATGGACTTATACATGGAACATCCCAAGCGCAAGCAGAGCTGCAGTGAACCTGTACAATGAGCTAGCGTAAGTCCCTGCATTTCATTTAATTCGTACTGGCATTCGTGTATGATTTGTGTGCAGTGGCTGATCCACGAATTCAAGTTACTAGGGGCGAACATTTAACTTAAAAAATATGAAGGCACTTGCACTCCGGAAATCAACATAACTTGAGAAATGTGAAGCTACATGCACTTTGAAAACCAGCTAATGATCCAAAGTAGTTCAGATTATAAACACTAAATGATGCAAGCACCAAAAAACACAAAATGCAACATGGTGTACAAGGACTACAAACATGGTCTCATACTGCTTGAATTATTCGTTCTTCCGGCTGAAAATATCAAAGTGTAATTGCATCGTATAACCCGGCGCATAAACTGCATATCAATATATATATCCTGCACAAGTTTGCCAATAGTTTCAAACAACATATTAGAAAATTATTTATGCTATGTTGTCATGATACGGGGACTTTCTGGTAGATGACCTCGACGTTTCTTCAAGCTATGAAAATGCACTACAATTTTCTTGTCATCAATGCCTGCAAATCTTTGTCTCTCTCAACATAGTAGATCATCATTAGACACTAAATCCTTCAATGAGCTTGCAAAATGCTTGCATTAGATCCCTCATTAGACACTATATGTTCATCACCGTGAGCATGTAAAATGTTTGCATCAAATCCTTCATTAGCAAATTGTTCATTAGACACTTCGTGCTCAAGAACAACATGAGCTTGTATGTTTGCACCGGAAACTTGATTAGATACATCGAGTCGGTCCAGTCGGTATTGATTGGGGAGTTATAAAATAAGTAGAAATTGGTTTCATTTTCTCATAGATTCCCTACATACAAGCAGTTTTACAACATCGTCAGTTTAACTATTGGCCAGAAATTGAAGAGTTAAATTAGATATAATCAGGGGATGTGATGTACCTGCTCGTTGCATGCTACTCTTGCAAGCTGCGACCGTCTGCTTATGTATGCTCGATGACATGCCCGTCTTGCCGCCGCTGCCTCCCACGCAGCTACAACCAGTGGTTGGATCTTCATCTTCTTGTCCTTCCGCTTGCTTGAAGCCCGGCGACCGCCTCCAACGAGGGCGCGAGGAAGTGTGTCGGTCTGTCCCAACAAGCGGCTAGGTTAGGAGCGAACCAGACTGGAGGCTGGAGCGAATGAATTGGGATTTTTCCTCCTGTCGATCGATATGGGAGGCGCTCGTTTGGGCCGCAGGCCGGCTATAGGGCCTGCCTTGCACTTATCTTATTGGCCCATCCAAATTGAAACATTTTTCTTCATTTTTTTACATTGCCTGCTCCTGCGTTGGGACGAACAAAAATAGCGTGGGCCAACCTGGATGACACAAACTAGGTGCACACTTTCCAGCCACCTGAGGCGGCCGCCCAAACCAGCCCCTATGGTGGCGTCGCCCCTTTTTGCGTGTATGATTGGATAGTGAAAAATATTCCAGTGGCGCTTTTGATTTACCCACAGAATGGTTGAATTACTTGTTTCTATGAACCGAGTTCGCCAATAATGTTAAGGATGCCAGTCTTTTCATCCTATTGTAGATTGCTTAGATCTCGATATGCCAAAAGTAATTGGGACTGTGTGGTGTGTTTGGCTACAACTAGTCTGATTACACGTCCTCATATAACATATCAAGGATGCACCGTCTTACCAGATTAACCATTCGACTTACCCATGCAGTGTGGGAAGAAAGAAGTATTGGGACTGCGTATCCAAGCAATTGATGCCATGGACTCCTTTGTACAACCTTGTAAGCGAAAAGAAGTTGCAAAGTGTGCTCGCACAAAGAACTAGCGTAAGTTCGATTACTCGCTTCTCGGAATTTTAGTTAGCCACTTATTGCAAAATTGTTTAATTACATTGCTTGGCTTAATGTAGTTTGCTACTGATTACATAATGGCATAGCCTGTTAATCATATTGTAGACTGCGCCTATCTATGTGTTTGATACTTACTGTTAAGAATTACCTGTTTGCCTTAACTTAAATATCTACTTGTTTGTTTAATCGCTTTCTGCTTTGCAAATCATGGTTACAATGATGTTAATAACTACTCCCTCCGTCCCATAATATAGGACATTTTTTGACACTAGCATAGTGTTAAAAAACGTCTTACATTATGGGACCGAGGAAGTACTTTTCAGCATCCAATTGAAACTCTTTTAATTCCTTGTTTGTTTAACTGGTTTGCTGTTATAACTCCCAGTTGAGATGTTTTGCTAACTTCAACTTTTCTGAATCCAATCGGAACTTTAATGGCAAAACAGGTTAGCCCAAGATCAAAGAGCGAGGTCCCCATGGACGTTGCATCATCCCACGACAGTGGCACCAGCCCAATCGTGCATTATGAATTGCCAACTGCCGATGCTCTAAAGGATAAAGTAGTGGTAGAAAGAGATTCTCGCTACGCACTTAGAGATGAAGTTGACATGTTGAGGAAGCAAACAGCACAATCACAAGCAGTACTCAAGACAACCATTAAATATTTGGTGGATTTCAAAACGAAGAAAGCTGAGACTAACCAGATTGTTAAGGTCCTGAAGAAAAAGGAAAGTTAAATTCCTACTTGGTAAATCATAGGTGAAATGTCCTTTCCATAGTTGAATAACCTTTGTGTTGTCTGTTCATGTAATCAATCAAACCATTTGTTTTAGAGATCATGTAATAATTGTTTTTTTCTTTTTTTGTTTGTAATTTTATTTGAGCACAAGTCTGTATTAATTGATAAGACTCGGAGACATTTCATTTGGATTGCTGTGCAGGACCTACAAATATGTTAATCGGGCTGAATGTGCATTCAGCAATAGTAGTAGTATAGATGGACCATAAGTGGCACGATCGGAAAGGGCCAAGATGCTGGCCAAAAAGGATGTTGTTGTAGCCAAAAAAGTACAATGCCTGGCTTATGTATGTTAGTTGATATTATTGATCCATATACTCTATAAGTGTTTATATGTACATTAGTTCTGTACATTCTTGGTTGATTGACTCGGTATTTGAATCTTGATACATCGCTTGTGTACATATCTAAATGGGAGTACACATTATGCTGCGTGTGACATTTGAGTTGGACATGAAGTGTTCCAAATATTCGAATTCACCTTAAACTGGATACTAGATTCTGAATTTGAGTATCGGGATTTGTAAACCATATTCATATATGACATAGGAATACATCTATGTCTTCCTTTTGAAGATATATAAAACACATAGAACGATTTATATAGATTCATATAGGAATACAAAATGGATTCAATTTAGTTGCCAGGGGTAAATGTGGATGCTTATTGTCCCAAAATTCGAAAGAAGCAGCAAAATGTCCACTCCCACGTAGGCTGCCCGAAGCCAAGTGTTTGGGAGATGGAAATTACTGTCTACCCATTACACGGACAATCCATCGGCCCGGTTTCCACTGCTCTAAATAGGGGTAGGTTAGTAACTTCAATTAGACGTGAAACGACCGCCTCTGAGCCCATTCCGACACGGTGGGCATCAAACATGGGCGGCAAAACACATTTGATTCAAGCTCGTCCGAAAGACCTCTGTTTCTCCCTGCATTCCCCATTCATACACGGTGGGCGGCAAAACAAACTCGACTCGGCCGAAATCGATGTAGGCAAATATTTTCAATAGGGCAAGTTTGTAACTTCACTCGAGACATGACACAACCGCCCTACCAGAAGCCCTGCTCATACAGTGGGTGCCAACCATGGGCGTAACCGCCCTCTCCTCGCCTCAAATCGCTCTAGGCAAATATTGGCGAGATGCGAGATTACCGCCCTATCCCCAACCGACAAGACGTCCAAATTTTAAACGGGGCTAAGTTCAGTAACTTTCCCATATTTCAGACAAAGCGCCCCAAAAACATGGTTCCCTGCATCTCTCCTCCATTTTCCCATTCATACACCGTCCGCGCTAGAACACCCCATCCCCACACCAGCCTCCGTCCGCCACCCCATCCACCGCCGCCGTCCTCCACCACATCCATCGCTACCGTCCTCCACCATGCCGGAGCGCCTACCAAGACCGCATCGTCCACTGCTAGAAATGGACGTTTCTCATCCACGGAGACGGACCAATAGCCTTGCATCGTGTCCTATCGCTTCATCGGCGCCGTCGTCCTCTTTGCCGGGGCCGCTCACACGACCTTCTCTTCCACCGCAACGGGACTTATCCCCCGATGCACCCGTCTACCGTCGAAGATCGACAGCCATCGCACCCCGGATGCCTACACGGTGCTGCAAAGAGAGGTGGTACTTCATATCTCCTCAAATTTTTGATCTCAACCAGAAAATAGATCTTAACTTGGTTACTCTACTTTCTTTTCAGCTCTTAGAATTTAGTTCTTAGTTCGAAGCAAAGAATGGATGCTAAATATCATTTCTCCGGTTTGCAGCTTCAAATCTGCCATGGCACAACCATAATACGGTTTAATTGATCATGCTTAGGGTTTAATTGATCATGTTGGTTCCGTGGTGGTTTCTTTAATAGAAATCGGAGGCGAAACCCTCTTTTGCTAAAAAATATGCTTAGAGTTTCCCCTTTTATGATCACTATACGATCGTAATACGTGCTTCGTGTCATAATAACATCGCTCCACGCATCAAGCTAAACAAGCTTAGATGTTCAAATACTGAATCTGATATTATTAAAACAGAGTTGTTTAATTGGTCGCCTAAATGTTCCTAAATTAGTTTTGAAAATGCATGTTCGCCGCTCGGGTGTGTATCTCTACAGGGTGCCCACGGTGGGTCGGCCCACCCTGGGATTTTGGGTCGTCCCAGGCCCCGATTCCCCTCTTTTCTGCACTTAATGGTTCAGATGTATTTCGGTAACCTTTAGTACCTCTAAAGTTCACAGGGTTTTCAAAATTCCGGCCCTCGGAACAGAAACTAGTCATTTTGGATTGTTGGTCGTAGTGACATTGACCCAGATTACTACTACAAGCCAGGTTTGTTGACAATTTTACCTGTCTTTCTTACTCATTCGATATAATATCCAGTTATTCACGTCGATTACTTGCAAACAATAAGTGCTAGACAAACTTCTTCATTCAGATTTTTGGACGGTCTCTTACTGCAGTTACAATTCTGCATACTTGTCCTAATAAGCTCACAAGTAAATGATTGATTCACTACATCTATGCTTGCCTTGTCATATTTGTTGTCAATATTCTTTTAGGGTGGACCACCCTGTTTCTAAATACTGGAACCGTAGACCTGAGTGAATAGTATTTCTCTATGTGATCTCTTCCATCATGTGTGGGTAACGAACACTGCATTGTATAGAAAGAAAGTGTCATTTCCAGCTTTTACATAGGTTTCGATCTTTTACATGGAATACAATCTGCCTACTTGCTTTGTGTCGCACTACCAACACTCCACCCTTGAAGCTAAACATTACGCCACTCATAATTGCTTAGTTTATTTGTTCAAATACTGAATTTCATATGATTCTAATGTTCCTACTTCAGTTTTGAAATGTGTGCCTCGTTATAGAGACATAAGGGGTTTGTATTTCTGTGTGTGGTCTGGTCAGCACGGTTGGGGAGGTGAACTTTGCATATGCAGGGGTTTATAGGGAGACACTCTCCGAGTTGAATCCGCAATGCATTCCATAGATAATCTGACTACTTTTATGTTTTCATGAATCTCAGACAAACAGCATCATAATGATTATGAGCTTGCAGCATGAAAAGAATAAAGCGTAACAATGCCATGGCTCTCAAACTTGGCATTAAGGGACTGAAATCAAGTCTGGATGCAATGCAATGCAAACGCTCTCCACCCTCTGATTCATGCTCGTAATATGATCCTAACAATGATTCTGAGCTAGAGGGAGACCTAAGTCATTGTAGCTCCCTAGTGGAGGAGTCGAGGAAGATGCCCTATCTTATTCACCCATCAAGGTACTTGCTCTAACTTTCCAAGGTTACATTGCTCGCACATATCTTGCAAATCGATGCTTTGCATTGCTTCTACTTTGTTGAACTGCCATTAGCTTAGTTTACACATCGTATGTGAATACGCCATGCCGATCCCTTTTCAAAGACATATTCCATCCGTCATCATACCATATTTATCCATTCAAATGTTGTTCTTGTGTATCTGACGTTCAAAAGGAAGAGGGCGATTGCTGATCGTGGAGGAGCACAAGCAAAGTATTTGGAAAAGGTAGTGGCACCTGATAAATCAAATAGCCCATTAGGTGTAGTTGCAATATCACCTGACCCACAAAATACCCCAACTCTTGAAGATCGTGGCCCTTGGTCTGATGAATCTTGCAGTACGACCCATCTCCTTTCCCAGCATTCTCGGCAGCCACAGCCTCCCGGCAGTCAGCGCACACGGCAGCTTCCTTGCTGGGGGCTTCGGCACTAGACTTCTTGCCGGTACTAAGTTTTCCCGATCCTTCGACAGTCATCACTACCTTATCCTTGCACCTCTTGTTGTGCTTCTTACTCTTCTTCTGACTGGTGGATTCGTCATCATCCTCTGAGTCCACGTTTATGCAATCCTCTTCTCCAGGGAGTTTGCTTCCCTCCTCCGTCCGAGCACACTTGTCCACCAAGGTATAAAGCTCCTTCACAGTCTTGGGCAACTCCACGTTCATCTTGGAACGAATCTTGCAGTTGCGCACATTGGATTGTAAGGCGGATATCACATCTACTGGATGGATATTCGGGATGTTCCTATGGACTCTTATGAATCTCTACAAGTACTTCCGGAGAGTCTCTCCTTCTTTATGCTGGAGAAGCTGCAAGTCGCTGGGCTGCCCTGGTTCTTGGTGGCCGCGAATGAAGGCGCCAATGAACTCATGGCACAGGTCAGCCCATGACAAAATGGAGTGCCAATGGAAAGTAGTTGGCAAACACCTTCTCATCTCCTCCCCCGGCAGCTTGAACAGCGATGGTGTAGATGCTCAGAAACTCTAATGGGTTTAGCCTCCCATCATACTTCTCTGGTATCTCTGGATTGAACGTGCGAATGGACGGCCAACGGACTTGCCGCAGCTCTCGAGTAAAGGCAAGGCAACCAACCTCGAAAGGTAGGCACCCGCCAACCTTGAGCGCAAGCTTGTCAACGTCGGGACCATAGCACCCATTGGTCCGACGGTGGTCGTCGCGTCATCGCTCAATGACGACGCGCGCGTCTTCCCTCCGCCTGTCCTCCGGGGACGCCGTTGGCTTGGACGTGCTCGAGGGTCAGAAGAGGCCATTGAGATGTCACCAGGTTCTTTATTCTGCCATGCTCGCAATGGTTGCTGTGGTGGGGAATGTAACATGGTGGTGGCCCCTCCTGTATGATCAGCAGCGCGACCCGTCATCGTTGTTTGGGGAGGCTGTGGCGGGCCAGCTTGCTGTGATCCCCAAGCCTCGGTGAAGCTGAGCTGACTCTGGATGGTGGCACACCACTCGTCCATCTGCTCGGCCGCCGGTGGAAACCTAAGTAGCAGTTGAGCCCACGCCATGGCCTCCGTAGCAGTGCTTGGCATGGGTGGTGATGACGTGGACCGCACCGTCGCTCGGCTTCTGACGGTGCCAGCGGTGACAACACCACGTCATTGTTGTTGCGAGGCGGCCATTTGGATGGCATGGTGACGTTGTGAAGACGCATGAGGGCCAGCGGCACCGTTGGGTACAGCGACCTGGTCGACTCGCCCTTGGGGAGGTGCACGCGCAGCGGTCGCTCCAGTGGTGGGGGCAGTCGGAGGGCAGCGATTCGCCCCGGACCAAACACCATCACTATGGTTGTGCCCATCGGCGAGAGGAAGGGGTGCGGATGGTGAGGGAGTCCTGGATTAAGGGGTCCTTGGGCGTCCGGGCTATGTGACATGGGTCAGACTAATGGGCCATGAAGATACAAGGTAGAAGACCTTTCCTCGTGTCTGGATGGGACTATCCTTTGCATGGATGGCAAGATTAGGCGTCCGGATGTGTAGTTTCCTTCTTCTGTAAAACGACTCTATACAACCCTAGCCCCCTCCGGTGTCTATAAAACCAGAGGGTTTAGTCCGTAGAGGCTATCGGAATTCACATATGCTAGACATCTAGGGTTTAGCCATTATGATCTCGAGGTAGATCAACTCTTGTAATCCCTATATTCATCAAAGTCAATCAAGTAGGAAGTAGGGTATTACCTCCATTAAGAGTGGGCCCGAACCTGGGTGAACATCGTGTCCCCTTTGTCTCCTGTTGCCTTTGATCCTCAGACGCACAGTTCGGGACCCCCTACCCGAGATCGGCCGGTTTTGGCACCGACATTGGTGCTTTCATTGAGAGTTCCACTATGTCGTCGACGGCAGGATCGATGGCTCGCCTTGTCATTAACGACAACATCACCTCTGGAAGGGCCCTAGCTCTAGGACAAGTCCTCCAGCTCGGCGGTTTTACCATGGGCGTCCGCTTGGCCATTAAGCCAAAGGCAGCCCCCGAATTCGTTAAACATCGCCTTCGCATCGGCCTTGAACACCCCGAAAAGATGGATCTAGCAGATGTCTCATCCTTAAACGAGCTACTAGATCGCATTGCCGCCCTGGGGGTTGCAACAAAGTACGATCGGATTGGGCTTAAACTCGACCAGAGGGAAATCAAGTCCCCACCGATCACCCATCTGGTAGCGGTCGTGGAGGAACAAGCTGATAATACTTCTCCCCCTAAGTTAAGAACAAGCTATGTTCGGATTTCCGAGCCCTGCGAGCCGGATACCCATCTTCGGGAAGAGACCTCATGTCCTCCAAACATAGAACCGGGCGTTGAGCCCAAAAGCCATTAGGACACTCCGGATCCTGGGCTGGTGACCTCGGAAATTCTTCAAACTCCGGATGAAATACTGGGTCGGGATTCGGATTTTAGCTCGCCCACCCACCACAAGCAATATTCCCCAAGCAATTCAGGTCCTCCAGACGTATGCGACCTAATGTATGTGCAGCAGCAAACTGAGGAAACGGTCCATCACTTCTGTGCCAGATTCCTCCTTGTTAAAGACAACATTAAAGATTGCTGTGACGACGACGCGGTTTCAGTATTTTGTTGCAACAGTACGAACGAGGGAATCCTCAATACCCTCAACCGCCACCGCATACTGCAATTTGCAGATTTGGCACACATCATACAAAAGTACTGCGCAATGGAAACCGCCTGGAAAGCCCAGACAGCCTGGTGGGAACCTCCTGCCTTTAAGCAGCCCACCGGACGGACAAAAAGGATGCACCTTTACGGGGCACCCGATCATCATCTCATGGACAAGAAAATCAAGCCCTTCACGGGACACAAAACTGTCCTTGACGACCGGCTCGACAAACCCTGTCAGATACACACGACGCCGAATATCGAACCAACACATAGCCTTCGGGCATGTTGGGTACTCCGTCAGGTGGCTAAGAGCGGCGAGGCCATCCTCACCAACATCACTCCAGAGAGGCACTCTTCAGAGGACGCCGATCTCAATGTTTTTACGGTCTTCGAGACCTTTTCTTCCAATAACTGGCGCAAAATGCCATTATGCGACCTCGCCGAAGTCAACCAGGTAGCTGCAATAAATCCTTGGAACGATATGGCGATAACTTTCACCGCTGATGACAAGCCAAGGGCCAGATCAGTCCGAGCACCAGACACCTTGGTCTTAAATCCAATTGTGGATGGCTTGCGGCTCACTAAAGTGCTCATGGACGGTGGCAGTGGACTGAACCTCATCTACGAAGATACGCTCCAAAAAATGCAAATGGATAAAAGTTGCATTGAGCAAAGCAGCACCACCTTCCGAGGCATTATCTCCAGTCGAGAAGCATGAAGCTCGGGGAAGATTAAACTTGATGGCGTATTCGGCACGCCGGAGAATTACAGGTCCAAAGAGTTGCTCTTCCACGTGGCACCTTTCAACAACGGATATCACGCCCTGTTGGGGCAAGACGCATTCACACGCTTTCAAGCCATACCCCATTACAAGTACATGAAGCTCAAAATGCCAGGGCCCAACGGAGTCATCACTATCACTAGTGATCCGAGTATAGCACTCCGCGCCGAAAACAAAACTGCACCCCTGGCCCTCGAGGCACTATCCGAGGCCCTCGCAGCCGAGGAGCTAACCACTCTGCGCTCCACAGCGAACAAGGACGATGTAATAATCGACAAGAGGCCCAAATCCACTTCCTTCAAGCCAGCAGACGAAATAGTCAAATTTCAAGTACACCCAACAGATCCTAACAAAACAGCAGCCATTGGAGCACAGCTGGATCCACCGATCTTTGCCTGGCATCCTTCGGATATACCAGGAATACCACGCAGACTGGTCGAACATAGCCTCAACATAATAAAGGGGTTCAAACCAGTCAAGTAAACGCTCTGGCGATTTTCCGAACCCAAGCGACAAGCTATGGGGGAGGAGCTAGCCAAACTACTTGAAGCCGGGTTCATCAGAGAGATCAAACACTTGGACTGTCTAGCAAACCTGGTCATGGTGCCAACGAAGGACAAATCCTGCCGCCTTTGTGTCGATTTCAAAGATCTCAACAAGGCCTTCCCTAAGGACCCCTTCCCGCTGCCCCGCATTGACCAAATCATTGATGCGACTGCAGGGCACGATTCACTGTGTTTCCTCGATACATACTCCGGATACAATCAAATTAAGATGAAGGAATCCGACTAGGCCGCAACGACATTCATTACTCCGTATGGGCCTTTCTGCTTCAACACTAT